>JACAXG010000033.1:241396-678857 GCA_018881555.1 Amblyornis subalaris
GGGAAGGGAAGGGAAGGGAAGGGAAGGGAAGGGAAGGGAAGGGAAGGGAAGGGAAGGGAAGGGAAGGGAAGGGAAGGGAAGGGAAGGGAAGGGAAAAAGAGCCCTTTGCAGGAGGAAATAATGCCTCTCAGAAGCTATTGATGGTCCTGTGAGTGCCAGTGATAATGTGAAAGGATGTGTATTGCTGTACAGCCATCTCTGGTTCCTCAAATGTCTCTGTAGAAGAAAATTTTGGGATTATCACTGGGCACTTGACATGTTTTTGTACTTCTTGACTTCCTCCACCAGCCAGCACTAGAAACAGGGGTTAGAGAGCTTTGTTTTGAGCCAGTATTCCTATGCTTGCTTGCGACTGTTTTTCTTGCTGTCTCCTGTCTCTACCAGAGAAAATTTATGATCATGGTTGGCCATAGCTCAATCCTTGCCCTCCCACATGAGTCTAAACAATGTCATCTGCACTGATATCTGCAGCAGACAACCCTCAGGGGCTGTGTGCAATCTCTGCTGGTACCCCCTCAAGCGATTTCTGTTCTGTATGGCATTGTCAGCCACCGATAGCACCCAAACAGGGTCCAGAAAGTTGTCAAGTAACTGTTTGCTGCATCCAGTTTTGCTTGCCAGAAGCCATCTCTGGCATCCATGACTGAAAAGACTATTGTGTTCGCTTGATTTGGCAATATTTCAGTGACTGTTGGCAGGGAACAGTATAAGCACTTTAGTATGCTATTGAGGTCCTTTGGATTGATGCAGATCATCAGTTTGCCTGTCTTTCTAACTGCCACCATACTGCTGATCCAGTCAATTGGCCTTGCAACTTTTTTCAGCCACCTTGTTCCATGACAGTTTTAACTTTCACCTTGAGCTCTGCTTCAAGTGTCAGTACTAGCATTTTATATATAGCTGATGCCACATCATCTTAACCTTGCAGACCTTAAAAGCACTCATTATCCGGAAACCTGATCCCTTGACCAGAGACTATCTTTTAATAGTCAGAAAAGTAATATCTCATATATGTTTCCCTCACCCTCAGTTGGCTCTGTGATGCTTTGACTTTGCAATAAACACTCCCATGTCCCAGTAAGTTCTTCACTAGACAATGGATTTCTGCATCCGTTCTACTACAGGAAAGATCTGAGCCTAATCTTTATTTACATGTGAGAACTCCACAACTTTAATATGATCCCACTCTAAAAAAAAATTCCAAATTGTTTTATTTTTTACAAAATCTGCATAATTTACGCAGCTTCACCACAGAATCACATTCCATTTAGTGAAAGTTTTCCTTTGCCAGTTGCTTGTCTTTTCTCATATTTGGTTTCTGAACCACATTATTTTCTTGTTACTGCCATTGCACCTACTTGCTATATATCATTCAGACCAGCTTTGTCACAGGTGCTCACTTTTCTCTTCTCAAGCACTTATGCAAATTAAATCACCAGTGTAATTTAGAATCTCTTCACTTGCATGTATGTGGTCCAAAAATTGTCTCATCCAAGTTCCAACTACACAGAGGGTGACACCACCACCTTGCTCTTAACGCAGAACTTTTAAACACTAGACCTCACAGTTTTGTAACAAAAGATGTCAATATCATTATCACAGTTTTATAAGGGTGCTGTGTCGGGGTGAAGTGACTTGCTCAAGGTCATCTAACAGCTTGGTGAGAGCAGAACTTAGGTCTTGTGAGTTCCAGTCTAGTGCTTTATCCAGCAAGAAACCCTGACTGTGCTGAAGTCTGAGGTCTCCCTGTCCTTGGCCTGTTCTATTAAAACGCTGCACTGGCATTCATATAAACCATTTACAAAGGGTAACATCCATTTGTTCTGCATCAAAAAGCAAGAGAGATTGACACATACATAATCTTTTCCTATGTGTGATGGATTGATCCTTGACTTAGGATCATTTCAGTTGCTTCTTTGTAGTCTCTCCATTACAACAAGAATTTCCCAGGCTTTCTATGCAAGATGAGAATGGAAAGCTGTTAAACAACCATTTTCCTGTTCTTCCTGAGGAAACTTTTTACTGCCAATCCAAATTTGCAACACCTGCGGTGTTGAAAATGAAAACTTAAAGGCATTCATTCTGCATTTGTGTTTGTCAAACAGTGATTTAAAAACACAAAAATTCATACAGCATTTTAAAAAATATTTTCCAGAGAATTTTTCTTTTCTTTTTTTTTTCCCCCAAAATAACATCACGTCTAAGCACAGTGCATAATCCTCATACACAGGTTTACCTAGATTTTCATGACATATTGGGATAAAAATGTCTGAAGACATTTGTGCCACATTTGTGTTCATCAATAGCTTCTTGGTAGAATTTCAGGAGTAAGAAATAGGCCACCTTTGTACTTAAAAACCCTAATAATACTTTGGATTTGGAATATATGGTGCTCTGAAAACAGCCTTTCATTGGTACATGCTGCTTGTGTTTGACAAGAACTTTACTGAAATCCTGAGGAGGGGATGGTTGCTGAGCTTATGGGCAGTGTACAAGAATCTCAGCCTGATTCACACACTGGTTCACTTGTTCAGGTGATGCCTGAAATAGCAAAGAGGTGTTCCTCCTGTCAGGAGGATCATGTCAGTTTGCAGTATTCCTGCTTACAGGCACACTGCCTGATTTCTGGTGTTCCCAAGCTGTGCTGGCCCTTGAAAGATTTAAACCCAGGCCGGAAGGAAAGAGTGCATATCAATGTGGTCTCATACAATAGAAGCCTCAATTCACCGTGGACCCTCCCTAGATTTTAGCAAGAACTTGTTTGATCTTGTGCAAACAATTGACAAACCTAGAAGATGCACACAAACCTTTTCCTGAGGCGAGAAGAAGCAACACTGCTGCAAAGCACACGGACCTCAGCAGAATTCATACCCCACCACAGACCACAGCATGCCACCTATGTACATGAACAGAAACTGATTAATGGGCTGTCACTTTATTTGTTGACTGCTGAATTATTTATACTTATAAAGTGTTTAATAATTTAGAGCTGGTATCTTAACAAATTACAGCTGAAAGTGACAAGGGGAAGGTGGCACAAGAGTCTCACTTGAGATCAATGTCCTTGTTCTCAGGGCACTTTGGAACATGATTTCTGCTGACTGTCATCAGCAAAAAAAGAAGGGGGAAGTATGTTGATTTGATATTACGTGTTAAATAGAGAGAACTGCATATTTCAGTAATCAAAGGAAAAAAGTTGCTTTAAACCAAAAAGAACATGAAATTACTCTGAAGAAATCTACATTTCCATATGAAATGGAAATCATTGTCTTAAAAAAAAAAAGACTAAATAAAAGCTAATTACAGTGTTTGTTTTTAAAATTTTGTCTCAAAGCATTTTATCCATCTTTTCTTGCCACAAAGGATTTGGATACATATTGATTTTGACCTGCGTACCACATCTTTGCAAAAAAGCAAAGTCATCTTAATACGAAGAGGTTATTTTTTACTATATCAGGATGGAAACAAAATTACCATCTACTTGCTCTATGTGAGTTAAACTTAGAGAGTGCATGAGAAAGAGAGACATAAATTCAGATTTTTAACAAAATCCAAATGCTAACCAACAGAAAGTCTGGCCGAGTCAAAGCACCCGAAAACAAAATTCCTGTAAAAATCCTCTATATAGGTAAATAACATTTCATTCCAGGATGGTTTTTCTTTCACAGACACTTTAATAGAAGAAAAAATACTTTAACGTAAATATCCAAAATAGTAAATTCCATTCTCTAAGCAGGAATTTCCTGGGTATTAACCTACTCTATTTTCTTTAAATACCACAAGAATGCAGTGTCTAAAAGAATCATATTTTGGTGAAACAAAAATTCTTAACAAAGGCTCAAGGCTCCTATGACAGAAATTACACCTTCAGTGCTGCAGATAAATACATTTTTCAGGATAATCTGTCCAGTGATGAGCACAGTTGCATCTTGTAACCCCAATTCTGCAATGTCCACAATGGAAAAGCAAGCTGTGCTAACCACTGCTGAATTCCAGTAACACCGTATATCCACATGCAAGATGCTGTTCACCAGTGCAAGACTGACCTCTGCTTGTATTCGGCTTGCTTCAAGCAAGCACCATATGTCTTTCCATCACAGCAGCACAGGCACTGTGGCCTTGAACAGTGTAAATCATATCCAGCTCTATACTCCCCCAACATGCTCAGGTGATTCAGTATTTTCTGCTTTGGTGCATGAAGCTTGAGTCCTATAAGAAATAATGTTACACATGTGGTAGAAACTTGCTTTCATGGTATTTCCCAGTATTAGCTTCTTCAACAGCAATTGCTTTCTCTCTCTCTCTGCGATTTAATTGCTGTTTATCTCCACGAAGATCTTTACATGCACATGCTGCCAGCTGGACTAGGATCAGTAGGTGGCCATTACCGGACTTTTGGGAGCAATGACTTGAATTAAGGCCAGCTGAATCCTACTATCTGTATTTTCATTTTGTCCTCAGATACAGGCTCAGCCATAGTATTTCTTCTGCAATGCAGACGTTTACAAGACTATCAGTTCCAGGAGCAGACTTCAGTAAGAACAAGATCTAGTCAGCCCTTATTCTGTTAATTCTACTAATAACTTCAGGGTAGAAACCTGCCCAGCTATGTAAGGGACCTATGTCATATCTATATTGCAAACTGCTCTTGAGGAAGCCATCCTAAATTCTCAGTAGAGAGCAAGTGGTGAAGGCCCATTACAGGGCCATCCTGTTCCTCAATGTCCACTCCACCAATCAATAAAGCTGTGTTGCCTCGAGGAAGGACAAGTGACAAATGTGGTCTAGTTTTCTTTATACCACTGAAAAATTTATTAGGAATGTAAGTTATGTAACAAAATTGGTATTTTGTATAGAGGTTTCCCTATAGTGGTGCTATATTTTGTGTGGGGAATGTTCATGGATGACTACAACTGCTAAAAGTTTTTTCTGGTAAGAAAATGGATAAAGGAAGCAGAAAGTTAACATGAATGAAAAATATTGGCTGAGAATTTCTTGGTTTTTTAAAAATTCACTGTCTTCAATTGTTAATGGATATGATGTCTTTTGATATACGTTTTCCACTTCTGGATTTTCTAATATGAAAATGCTCCATTCAACTTTTCCCAGGGTACCAAAACCATATAAAAGTGGGCAGTATTTTTTTATGTTTTTATGTTGGGAATATAATAATTAAAAAACAAGGATCATTTTTGAAAATATTGAAGCAAAATCATTTGAGTCAATGGCCTTCCAAATAATTTATACCCAGAAATACACTATTTCTAGTGTTCCAAACAGCATTTTTGTCTTCAATCCAGGTTTTCTACTATTGAGTGTGGATAATCTATAAAAGAGTGGGTTTCTTCACAAACACATACAGTAAACACCTTTCATAATTTGACTAGGAGCCCATAATTATAAATCCTTCCATATTAAGTCTAAATTATTAAAACTAAGGCATGAGAATGAGCTCAATGAAAATTATTATTGTAATTGTTACAAAACTATTCAAGGCCCATGCAGATGCTCCAAATACTATAAAATGAAGCATCACACTTACTAAGGCATACACCACTACTCTACTCAAGGTCTTCAGCCTGATCTTCAGGATTCCCACTGAGTAAGATCTCTATTGTTTGGAGAGCAGTTTTGCCTCCCCTCCTCCACAGCCTAGGATAGTAAATATGACCAGCAGGAAGCCTGGAACTGACAGTATCAATGACAGAGTGAAATCTGAAAGAGTATGGCACAGAGCTTTCTTGGTCACAGGAGGTAGTCAGCTATGGCATTCCTTTCCTTCACAATTCACATGATGCCCTGACACCACTTCCTTGAAGACAGCATTCAAAATTACCCCTGAAGTCTAAGCATAACAATAACATATCAATTACTTACACGCTCAGGAACACAAACAGGATATTAAAAGGGAATTAGAGAAAATACAGTCTTTCAGGTAGGTTATTGTTCTCTGGAATGCGAACTCATAAGGAATGTCTGGGATTAGTATCAGCCTAGTAGAAATGAGACCCAGTCAGGAGATGGTACAGAAAACGTCCCAGCCTGATTTCTTCCTGTTTCTTTGAAGCCCATATTTCACTTCCCAGTACAGTACTGTGTGTGCATATTCATGAGTCAAAGTCTCAGTGACCCCTCAGCTCCACACCACACAACAGAAATTTCAACTACTGTGTGAAATCCTAACCCCAAGGAAGTCAATGGCAAGATTCTTGCTCACTTGTTTGGGAACAGGAATTCACCCATGATATCTTGTTAGTTCTGGCAGGTTTTCAGGATTCAGCATGCTTTTTGAGATGAATCAGTAAGCAGCGTGCTGCTTTCTTACACCGTCCTCTGCTTGAAACAGAAATAGTGTTGCACTGCACAGATTCTATTACCCTTGGCAGCCAATTTTCTCCTTTGTCCACTCAAATGCAACTCTCCATCCTTAACTTTTTTCCTACCAATACATTTTTATAGAACAACATAAAAACTGTTATTAAAAAATCAATGCTCTGCTATCATTTATGGTTTATGTTCAAGAACTGTGGATGTCTTCCCTCTGTTGGCCCAGACTTTTTTCACTGTTTCTGCACAGGTGCTTTCTGAGACTACAGAATGCTCACGTAAAACCTCTAACTTCCATATAATTTCCTATATTAGTAGTCTTTGTCCATTGATTTTTTTTTCCTGTAAAATGTTGTTTCTCCTGACAGAACTTCTAGACAACAGCAAGTGTCGTTAAAAATTGAAGTGGACAAAGCACTTCAGACTATGCTGTCAGTAACAAATCTCTCCTAGCAGAAGGGAGGAGTTGATGACCTAATAGGTTTTTCCCTATTTTAAACACTTCAGACTCATGATGCCTCAGTTCCCTGATGGGCCCCTGACAAATCTGTGACAGGTAGGAAAAGAGAATAAATCTTCAGTGACCAATGGTATAACGTAGTCCTGCTTGTTAAATGTGAATAATTCCTTTCAAATTATGCTTACTTTAACTTGGAGTGATAGGTGGTGTGGCAAAGTGCTCTAAATGAAAAGTTTTCATCTTCAGTGTTGGTTATTATAGTAAGGAATAATTTTTCCTAATGTGGCTTAAACATTCAGATGAACTGAACAGGCATGGTTTTGCCTTTTCAGGAGGGTCAGGGCTTTGCACTCCATAGCAGTGCAATGGGAACAGCTGACTCCTTCCTGCCCCTGGACAAAGGACCTGGGCAGCATTAAGGCAATGGCTATGAAAGGCATTTGAGAAAAAATAAATCTCATTCTAGAAAATCTGAGAAATTACTCATATTAATGATAAGAAATTATACCTTTTTAAAGTTCAAATGATCAGGTCCGAATTTTTTATGGAAAAGGTCAGTATTCCTTCAAATTCACTGAGACTTGGCACGAATAACCCCTGTGATCCCATCTCCAAGCAAAATCCAGATGCCCCAACATTGTAGTCATATTTGCTCATATGTATTTTCATTTGAGGTCAGAAATTAAAAGTTCCATCAAAGCAGTGATCAGTGAAGTCCCCAGAGACTGAAGGTCCAGAGCAAATCATGAAGGAAGGAGTGGATTACATGAACTCAGAAAAGACATCAGGCCCCAGCTGCCCTCTCCTGCTCTGTAACACTAAGTCACACTGCTTGGGTACCATGCTTTCTGCTAGCTCTTGCTCTCTCTGTCCATCTCTTTTAAAATGACTTTCTTTCATGATATGGAAATCATTATTAGACTACTCCAGCTATGGAAATTACGGCACCTAGACATCATCTGATGCAGGAGTCACATACACAAGGGCCTATCCAATACTCCTTTTTGGACATAATTAGTACCTGAGCACACAGTTAAGATTTGGCTCTGGATTGCAGCTACAGAACTGAGCAGTGAGAGCTTAATGAATGCAGGCGTTTGAGTTCCTGCACATCTCTACCAAAATTTGAGCACAGAGATCCAGCTAAAATGATGTAACAACCACGGCAGGAAAGAATTCTTTTCTCTCCTCCTTGAAGCTAGAGAAAAACAGACACTATATAGTACAGAAAGTTACTACAGTAATTAGCCTTTTTTTTCCTGAATGCTATAGTAAACACTTTCAGAGTAAAACTCAATGCATAATCACTGCTGGTCTAAAAATGACAGCTGTTCTGGAGAAGACCAATGTACACACCAATCTCTCCTGTAAACTATTCCATTTCCTTCACTTGTCTTAAGAGGTTTTTTTTCCAAACKGAGTATGACTCAGTTCTTTTATGTGTGTTTCTTTCGATTTGTGGCTATATCTAGATAGACTTCTTACTCTTTCACTGTCAGTATAATAGAAAGTGAACAATTCAGTTCAGCAGCTAAGAGATCAGTCAGACAAATGCCCAGGAGAAGATATGAAGCAGGACACTCAAAATTTTGGCACATTATTTCAAGACTGTTGCCAAAATGTTTTTCAAGGATTAAAAAGCCTTTTCAATATTAAAGTAAATAACAGGTACTTCATACGGCTCTAATTAGGAACAGAATGAAAATTCTGTCTGTGATATACTTTAAAAAGTCAGAAGGTTTCACCATGATTATATATAGCAAAGAAACCTCAGAAGAAGGAGTTAGGAAGAGCTTACTGCTCATCAGAAAGCCTAAATTTTAATCATTAAAACATTTTCCTGTTTATAATAACAGAAAAAGCATGAAAAAAGGTAAAGGGGAAAAAAAAAGTGACCAAAGCCGTAGGCACATCAGAACAGACATTGTAGTATGAAGACAGCATGAAACCTGAAGGAGACTTGCATTTTTTTCATCATGCCATTTCCATTGCTGGACAACACTCATGAAGAGAAGAAAGTACTATATTTTCCTCAAAATATCCTTCCTGGAATGCCAGGAATTGACAACACCAACGCAAAGGGAAACAATGGCTGATCTCTTGGTTCTGCAGTCATCCTCTTGCAGGCTTCACTCAGCAAAACAAACCCTTCAGGTCACTCAGTCCTTGGGGGCCATGCATTAAAATAACTCAGTTATAGTCACAGTCTCTATTTGTCCCTCCCAGACACCTTTGTAGTGGCGTCAGCATCCACCTCAGAGGAGACCATTTTCTCATTCTCATCCCAGCTGGAGAATAAGCTCTGCGTTCGAGGTTATCGAGGGGATGGGCAGTTAAAGGACGAAAAACAACAGCAATAAAGTAATGTTACCATTAAGGCGTGGGGAGTACCCAGGAAAACATGTAGGCTGACTTTTCTTTGGTATATTTAGTTTTGTCTGTGGGCAAATTGCCACAAAGGAAAGAAAAAAAAAAAGGTGGCAAAAGAAAACCTATACTTTATTTATTATTTAAATAAACAGTTTTATGCTGCTTCCATTTTGTGCTCAGTTTTATAACAATATGAGTCCATTTCCCCATCATTCCTTAATATCTATATTGTTTAGGACTTTATATACTGTATGATTAGTTGGCATTGGTACCGTTCAATCTGTACTAATCTGTATGCATTTATATTGTGTGAGCAGTTCTCTAATTGGTTTTCATCCAAGTAATCCCACAGAGAATAAGGTTACATGCTGAAAAGGGCTGAGGTGAGAGAGTGGTTAAAAGGGGAGTGCAAACTCTTTTCCCATCCTTATTAAGAATGCTTTACACATCTGCATTTTCTAAAAACATTTCTAAACTCCCTCTGTGTGAATAAGCATAAAGTCTATTCCACAGCATAGAAACACACAGAGAGAAAATGAATCTGTTTCAGAGAACCCCACCCATATCTGCTTTATTCTCTCATGTTGCTGTATTTCTTGGTCAGCTAAGGCTGAGAAAAGTAAATACTACAGTTTAAAAAGGAGGAAAAATTATTAAAACCCAAACAAATCCAGAATAGAAAATACCTCTTGGTAGAAAATAGAAAATTTAGTTTACGTAAACAGAGCAGAGACGAAAGATCTTTTTCTAAAGGGCTAATAGAATTGCAAAAAATAGAATAAAACAGTACAAAAAGCCCCCAAATGAGCCAGCGCTTTGAAACTTAGCTGCTGAAATCCGTATTTGGCCAACTTGTTCAACGATAGCGCAAATTTCAGATATTTCTCACACCAAAATTTCTGAAACATTATGACAAGTGCTGCAGATACTCAAGGTATTAATTTTGTAAATGCTGATGACAGCACTTGAATTTTAAGAAAATATATATTCAATCATTTCATTTAATTGCACAATAATTACACACTTTCATATTCCTGGCTGCAAGGACATTTGTTTCGTTGAGTTTTTTAAAAGGTTTTATATTATCAGTCACACACCATCTAGAGAAAAAAAAAGTTGTGGAAGAAAATTATGTGTAAATTACTCTCCTTTTCCTTAGACATACCCCCCCCACACCTCCCCCATTTTCTTCATAGAACTGCGTATTGAAATTTATAAGTACCTGTATATGGTCACTGTCTTTATCAATTCCAAAATTAGAAATTTTTTTGTCACTCAGACCAAGTTTTAGCTTTGATTAAACTTTTTTCTTCTTTCCTTAAAAAACAAACAAAAAACTACTTAAGTCAACATACTGAAAACTGTATGTAAACCACACTTTTTATACATGCCCATGCCTACATTCTGAACAGACATTAGAATATTTATTTTAAAAACACAGGACTTGCTTACCATATTCACAACTTTCAATGGCTGGATGTTAGAAGAGCCTTTTTGAAATGAAAGTCTCCTGCTACTATACATTCTTGCTAGTGAGAAAATGCAATTTCACTACATACGGCTAAACAAACCCCTTCTTTACTGCATGAGAAAAAGATATTCTCAAGTATTTTTTTCTGGATTCTGAAATAGAATTAAAGATAAACTTTTAGGTTTTACTCAGGGCCACGTAGATGAAAATTTTTCTTCAATTAGTTATCATCCTGTCTGTGCAATGAATGTTAGTTTGGACTTTAAAGAAAGATAGCTGTCCCACTAAACTTAGCAATGATTTACACCGAAAGACAATGTAAGCCTGCTCTTTCCCTCCCCCACTTACGAATGCCACCATGCTTCATTTCTGCATTATCTTCTGGTAACCATCTCCGGAATATTCTTAAAAGCTGCTAACATGATACATTAGAATTCAGGCATGTGACAGATACAAAATTAAAGTTGACCTTCTCTGTCAGAAAAAATAAACAGTAACCATTAGCAGCTTTGTACCTCTGCATTTAACTCCCTATTTTCTGCCTCCCTAGTTTGGGTCCATTAACTGACTTGTGCAAAAAAGATCCCCAGCAACACTGACTCCCTGTGGATATTACAATCTCTGGATATTACACTTGACTATAACCTTTTCTTCACAGCCTAATTTTACATTTGAAATAATTCACTCTTGAGTTGGTCACATAACAATATTGCAGACAAGAGTTGCCAAAAATCTTTAAAAACTTTCTGTCTGTATCTCTGTCAACAACCTATGGTTAGCACTGGGAGCCATTAAGAATTTGTATTGACATTTGTGTTTTCATGAGTTTACTAGTCACAATTTTTTGCTCAGCCTCATCAGTTATAGTAAGACCATCCTTTTATCCATACGAAAAAATATTTTAAATAGTATTTTATGGGGAAAGTATCCAGTAAAATATGCATCTTCTTACCAAACTTCCAAAAGTTATTTTTGTTGTTGCAAAGTGCACACAGAAAATTTCACATCTACAAAACTTTAAAACTTCAGGATCCTTCAGAGTAAATAAGCTGATAAGATGATTCTCATATTAAATTTGAATGAAATAAGCACAGGATTCTCGCACCAGATCACACAAAAGCACCTACTATGCAGAAYTAAATGGAGAATTTATACACAAGACAAAAGTGATTTTGAAAACATTGGTGCTGCAATTCTGTCATGAACTTTGAAAAACATGCAGAATAAGACAGCACTCTGGTATTGATTTTGGCCATTTTCCAAGCACCTCAATGTGATTTTGGGGAGTCACTACATAAGCACATCCTGAGCCCTACTAGGTCTTGATGGCAAAGTAAATGTATTCCCACTGCCATTTTCTTTCAACAGCTGCAGTATTTTTGTCTTGCCGTCTAATGGGATTTTCCCCATACTTTTTTTGTGTTTTCTCTTGTCTTGTCTCCCTCTGAAAGAGAGAAACCCACCAGACTAGCCATTAGATACAGTCTGTATTGAATTGGTGATGGGACAGGGCTTATTATCTTTCCTAAAACTAAAATACATATACCCCCAAATCAAAAACTGTCTTGTCCTTTGACCTTCGACCAGAGAACTATTTTAATTCTCATTCCATCTGTCCTGTGGTTTATGCTATTTCTCTTTATATTTTGATATTTTCCTGTAAATGTCGTATTTATTCTCTGCAATAACAATATTTTAATATTTTCTTCTGTTTTTTAATGCACACATAAATTTAAAAAAAAGCAAACCCCAATGCACCCTTTTTATTAATGTATGCAGGTTGCTTTGACTTTATATAAAAGAAGACATATAAAGAACATCTGAAAGTTTTCTAACAAAACCACACTTTCAATATGAAAAATGTCACTATACTATCCAAAGTTTGTAATCATCCTGGTATCCTTTAGGATGAGCTTCTAACTATTTCTTAGCATCCCACTTTGTAATGTTTTATCTGACTGATTAGACACCAAACCACCTTCAGAAGGCTGGTGCAGAACAGATGTAGGGAAAAAAAGAATTTGTTTCTGCCAAAAACCTCATAAGCTCAAGGGCCGTTTAACTTAGCTCAGTCACTTAGTTTATTTTGCATTAGAGGAACTTCTCATTTAATTTACAAGTCTATAATAGGTAACTTTTTCAATATGAAGCTAAAGGTCACTATTATATGTAAGGAAAATTAAGCCAATGTTCTTGGTTGCCTTACAGTTCTCCTAGTTCAACTACTCCAATAAATGAACATGTACAACAAGCCGAAGGGCTTTTTATTACAAATTTAATTCATTTCTCTAGACAACTGTGAAATTTGCCATTGACATTAGTCATTACCCCAAGGCGAACTAAAAGATGATCTCAGTTAATAAATGATCCTTAACAAGGAACGCTCCTATCTTCTGTGATATTGGCACAGGCACATTTTATTAATGCAGGACTAGCTTCCTGCCAGAACACTAGCATTCATGACTATTTGGTGTGCTTGTTTCCTCTTCCTGCTCCTGATATTAATAATTATGCAACGGGATAATTAGCAACACAAAGAGACAGTACTATGTGCTTGCAGCTAGATTTTCAGCACGTTAACCTTCTGGGAAATAAAGAACAGAAGCAAAGAGTCTAGCCAAATAACCAATGCAGGTTGATTTCACAGTGTGTAAAAGGCTAATTATCTGTGAAAAGTCTGACCTCAAGTAACAAAATTACACAAATGTGCAGGCATTTTATCTTAAATAAAACTCAGATGCACTAGTTCATAATGTGAGGAGTCATGGTTAATAACTGTCTCCCAGAACTATTTATCTATAATATGTTTATAAAAATAAAAATAAATCCAAGAGAGAAATAATGGTCTCCTAAAAAATGTTAACCAGTTATCCAAATACCTGCAAAGGTAGGGTGAAATAGACTTCCCCCATCCCTCAACCACTGCAATGCTAAAAAAGAAGAAAAAAAAATACCCAATATATGACAGAAGTAGGTTAAGTGCATTTTGTTTACTGGAGACAGGCTACAATAAAAAGCAGAAAATATTACTACTTCTTTACAGATACCATGTGTAATTCATTCTGATATAAGAATATTTATCCACTAGCAGTAATAACAAACCACAATTTTTGTCATGAAAAAAATAAATTGTATTTGCAAAAAGCAAACACATTACGGAGTGTGTAAAAATGCAATATTCCCATTTTCTAGTCAGAGTTCCAATTTATTGAAGTAACAGAGCAGAAAATGCACTGACAGCTGTTACATTTTATTGCGAATTAGTATATACGTTTTATATCCAGTGAGCAAATGCATGATACATTGTATTCCAGTAATTGCCACTGGCTTTCCAAATGGAAACTGAATGATCTTAGTGCAATTACACTCAGGAGAGTAAGTGTAACAAGCTACAGTTCTACATTATAGCTCTTTAACAATACCAAGAATTTTACTCTGTTTTAAAAAATAAAATAAAAAGGTCAAATGTATATATAAAGAAAGAAATAGATATTTATCCATCTACAGATGATAAAATGAGAATTTCTGCTATTCTGTCTCAGATTTGGTTACACATAACACAGACTATATGTTTCAAAAAGTTTGTAAGAATGATACTTAAGTTTTCTACTACTTTAGACATTTCTTCAGCATCAGTAGTTCGGAGGGGGAGGGAAGAGGGAAATGGACAGAAGGCTGGAAACTTCGAACACATAAAATCAAAACTTCTCATTTCACATAGGAAATAAATGTTTGCTGTTCCTAGACTACACCCTAATTTTCCAGCATCCTTGCATAGAAAATTAAACATTTGCTTTGAAAGATTTAACACATTACCTTCAGACATAACATTTTAAATGTTTGTTACCGTAGGCTTTCTTCCCTCCCCCGGTTATCACCTGAGATAGCAACCCTCCAAAGAGAGCCAATGTGCTGAGCAGTTAATATTTCAAATGCATTAAGGGGAGTGGGGGCATGAGGGAAAAAAATTTTATTTTTATTTTTTACTAACCTTCATAACATATTTTAAACCATTTCGTTGGGC
This sequence comes from Amblyornis subalaris, assembly GCA_018881555.1. NCBI lineage: Eukaryota > Metazoa > Chordata > Aves > Passeriformes > Ptilonorhynchidae > Amblyornis > Amblyornis subalaris. Next base: position 256,049 of record JACAXG010000033.1, read on the forward strand.
AACCAGTCTGGTGACAGCCTCTGCACCTTCAAGCTGTAGCGTGGAGCACTCAGTAAAGCCGGCAGTCTCCTCCCCTCTAGTGGCTACCAGCTCTCTTTGCAGCAAACAGGGGAAGTGAAAGGCCTATAGAGGACCACCTCAGGGCCATTTGTGTCATTTTTCTAAGCTTACAGGGAGACAAAAAAAAAACAACACAAAAATCCCCCACAAGCCCACAACCAACAGAACAGAGCAGGCAGAGCAGGCAGTCTATCACTGCAGCAAATAAAATTTATCAGTCATTTAAAACAATATGTTAGTAGTGACTATGACTTAATCAACACCAACCTGCTGACATAGATTTGCAATTTGAGCAGGTTATTAGTGATCGAATTAACAACATGTCACAACTTGTATCTGATTTATTAAAGGAAGCTGACTAATGCAACAGAGCTACAAACAACATGCATGGAGACATTTTTCAGGCATGCTGACTACTGTTGTACAACTGATGGAAAAGCAGTTAGAAACAGTCTCTCTGCTTTTGCCCTTTTTTTTTGCTGGTACTTGTAGACTATTGCACACTGGTGTTATTGAGAAGCATGGGGATTTACGTCGCAAACTTTTACCCCGGAAGGGTCAGAACTTGAGCAAACAAACACTAAAATTTCACTCCTGTTACATCTAGTAAAGGAACCCAGTGGAAGGGCTTGCACAGGGAAGCAATGAGAAAAAACAGGATCCTGGGACATGCTGTGATCTCAGCAATACAGTAGCCTAATCATTGCCTTTTTTTTTTTTCTTCTTCTTTTTTTTTTATTTTGCAGTTCTCATAATGGAGGCTATGAAGAGGGTGTCAGGAATACTAAAAGTGATAGCATGGTTTTCTGGAGTTTACCCATACGTCTTCCTAAGCATGTGGGGTAGCACAGGACAAAGCATAACTACCCTATGTAGCCCATAAGTAGACAGCACTTGCGATACTTTTGTGGGCATGGGCTAATATTGACCCAAATGTTCAAGGCAGTTTATATAGGACATGGATTTGAAATTCTTTTTTTCTTTTTCAAAATTTGTTTCTGAACAGGGCTTGCTTCAAACTCCACTCTTTGCTCATGGATCAGGCCCATGCCTATCTCTCAATATAAAACTAAGACCTTTCACAGTTTTAGACAAAAAAAAAATTCGGCAGAGCACTGTACGTGCAGTTAAGTAAGATCTGTACAGATTAGCTTTGATAGTGTATCCAAGTCCAAGGGTAACCTGACCAGATTTTCATTTGCACCCACTTTTAATTCTGAAACAATTAGTTACAGCCCAACTAGAGGCTTGAGAGCATTTTCATGAGAAACAAGAATTTAACATAAATCCACAGAACCAAGGAAATTCAGAATTGAAGCTGTCAATTCTTAGGCCCAATAGAACACATAAAGGCGCTTGTTAATGCTGAACTAATTGGCATTCTTGGCTTGACAGTCTCAGCAGAGAGACCAAGGAGTGAATAAGCATGGAGACTAAACTACCCTTTTGCTCACAGGTGGTCCCTCTAGGTTAGGACTAAAGCATATTTGGAGATGAAGAAAGTAAGAGAAAAATGTACACCAAAGGTACTGTTTAATTTGCGAACAAGAGATTTTAGCCTTCGCTGAAGGCGATGCAACCAATTCTTAACCAATGGCTACTCTTGCAGCATCAATTAGCCTGTAAATAAGCAAAGGTTTTGATTTCCTTTTAGGAATTATGTTTCATAATTAAGGAGAGAGGCTGATACCCTCCATGCWTCTCCATCACCTTGTTAACTTCTATGAAAATGTATGAAAAATTTTTACCTGAAAAACTCTGTACTCTGCAAACTAACCAGTATAATCATACTGTTTTTCAGACATGCACTTAGGGGCAGGACTTAACCTCTATCTCTTTGAGGTTGCTTAGTACAGGCCAGGGAGTGAGTGTACCTGCAGTCTTAGTGTCCCGATACACACGAGAGCTCACCCTCCAGACCCCATGTGAAAGTAAGTACTTCTCTGGCATTCATCAGCAGGTAAGGGTACAGGCTTATATCATGCTTGAGCCCCTATTTGAAGGAATGTCAGTAGAACCCATTGAGGTTCATAAGGCTATTGATGAATTGTTAAATATGGAAGGGAGCAATAAGGGAGTAACAATATGTTTGCTTCATGTAGATTAGTGCTGAGCGGTTCTCCAAAGGACAGTGTAAAAATATCTCCTATCTTTCCCACTGAAACTTCTGGGTTAAAAAAGAGAGATATTGAAAATAAGATGCACAATATTAACACTGAGGGTAGTTAATCACTGGAGCAAATTACTGAGGGGCATAGTAGATTCACTTTCAGTGGGAGTCCTTAAATCAATATTGAATAGCTTTTTAAAAGGTATGTTCTAGCTCAGCTGAAAGTTATAGGGTTCAATGCAGGAATTACAAGATGAAGTTCAATGACCTATGTAATACAGGAATTTAAACTAAAATATTGTTACGCAGATTTCTGAAATTAAAATGTATTAATTTATTAGTTTTAGCCCACATGAAAAAAAGGGTATATCTACCAAACAAAAAAAAAAGAAAAAAAAAGTTGAGAAAGAATGACCCATCTTAATGGAATAGCTCTGCAGCTGATGTAATATCAACGGAAATTAATAAGGAAATCTTGATCCTATATATCTTATAAGTGACTATTTAAAAATGACACATTTATAACACTCCAGATTTTTTCACTTGCTAGATTTTCCTGCCTTGTCTAAAGCRCTCTCACTGCAGTAGTGGAAAATGGTGACAGAGACAGTCCCAGCCGCTGGGTTGCTCCGGGGATTGTTCAGCCCCAGTGCTGTTTTGAGCAACCTCGGACTGCCCTAAATTGTTCTAGCTAGCAAAGGTGCCCTGTAGCTGTTATACCAGCTGATGAATGGCCAGGCCACACGATCCATAGACCTCTACACTCATTCTTCTGGCAGCCCCAAAGCATGCTTCTTAAAAAAGCTTGGAGAGACAGAGGAAGAGTAGAAGAAGAAGTAGAACAGAGCCATTGTGATCAGAAGTACATCTCCTTCTTGCAGCTAAAACAATGTATCTAAAATAAATTCTTTAATTCTTACTAGCAATAGACTTTTAAAAAAGATAAAGACAGGATCCTGTTATAGGACAGGATCCTTCTTACAAAATAGCAGAATTTAAAAGATGTTATTTCACTGTGGCACTTACAGACATCAACACAAACTCTCTTGTGGAAAGTAGACTGAAACCTTTGCAATTCTTCCCTTTCAGAAGCGCTTGAGGTACTCAAAACTGAAGAATAAAAGCAATTCTAATTTCCTAAGAAAACTCACCAACGCTGATAGTATTATTTTAGAATTATGATCATAATTTTCACAGATTTTCTGGCCTTTTAGTGAGGAAACAAAGCGATAAACAAACTGAATCCTCCAGTATTAAAAATTAAAGGTCACAGGTTTGGCCACTGACATCACTTATGTTTTCTATATTTGTTTAATATAAAAAATGAGATATGGTGTTCAGTTCCCCACTATGTTAGCTCTATATGTCAGCCTTTGTGAATTTTCCCAATGATATGTACCCTTTTCAAAAGCATTTGGAGTAGAATTTCTGATAAAATTTGAAAAATTTATAGCATTTTTAGTAGTCTAAACAAACTGCATAGTCTAATTATCAGCTGTTTAGGAAAATCTAAATGCTGAGCAGCTTGTCCCTTATTGTTTCATTCTCCTGAAAAACTGGGTAAATCTTCTAATAGTGGAAGAGTTATTAGAGACAAATCATAAATGTTTCAAAATCAATCCATACACTTTTTACATGGATAGTTTTTCTAATACAAGATTTTCTGGTTTACAGTTTCTGACCATTATGTATGTGAGTGTAACACGTCTTTTAACAATTTTACCCTGCTAGTAATAATTTTATCTCAAGACTCGATTTTTTTTCCCTGAAGAGAAAATAATAATGTAGAAATACATGCTAAATGATCCTCACTACTGCTTCTTTGTTCCATACATCAAGCCAAATTCTACTTCCGCTGTCCATGGGAGATAAAGGGCTTAATTGTTTCAGGAATACTTTGGCTGATGCACACTTATTTCAGCTGAAAGCACCACATGGGATCTGATGAAAGAAAAGTAGCCTGGTAACTACTGGCAGCTTGTTGTCCTACCTTAACAGATATGCACCAAGTCTCACCTGATGCTTTTCTTGAGATTTCCCTTATTCCTCACACTGCTTTCAATAATTGAGGGTATTCCATAGTTACTAAGAAATGGTGTAAATGGAGAGAAAAAATTTAGTGGAAAAGACACTCATAGTGAACCCTCAGATGAAATCACACAGTCTAAGATTGTTCCCATATCATCTGGCATGGCTAGAGATAATAATGGTCTTTTCATATCCAACCGCCAATTGGAACAGCAACAGAATCATGATGAAATGAAAACCCAAAAGTAGATTATGAACAATGTGAAGAAGTTATATCTTTCAATTAATTTAAAATACACCAGCTATTAAATCTGAGGCTCTGTCTCTCTGAAAATCTAAGGAACAAAACAGATTGCTTCCTTTAGTGTTCCCTGAAACACCTTTCTAGATATGACTCTTACTCTTGAGAAGACCAACTGGTCAACAGGCAATGCACACCCAGCAGCAGCAGCAGCAGCAGCAACAGAAAAGAGCACATCAATTTTCAGCTACTCAGTAAACCAAATTATAAGCCAGTGGAAATGGAAACTGCTTACTGATATTGTATTTGCCTGAGCAGAGACTTGAGGATGTTCTGCATTTTTAACAATACACACAAAGAAATGAATCAAGTACTCGTTATTGCTCACGGGCAAAAGAGGAACATATTTAAGATTTTTCTGCAGATGAACGCAGAGGAGGCCAAGAAAAATATAATATAGCCCTACAGATGCATAGTAAGTAATTCTTTTTCCCATATTGCGGTATCATATGCAAGGGAACACATTTGCTCCAGGATTGCCAGTTCACAGAAGGATCAACGCACAGACAGGTTTGTAGAACCCCGTGTGAACCGACAGAGCTTTCCAAATTCAGGGCAGATGAAAGGGAGMAAACGATCCATACAGTGCCAAATTGTATATGGTGCTATAGATAGCTGATCAATGCCAGCCATGTAGCAGACCCTTGCTCTGACAATCTGAAGGTCTGCTCAGGTGACTACAAACAGTAGAAGCAAAGAGAGAACACACGGAGCACAGCGTGGGCGTTATAACTAGAGTGCTGTAAATTAGAAAGGCACACATTTGTAATTGGCATTGCTGACAAAGAAGTGGCACTAAAGTTACAGATGGAGTCAGAGCTGATGCTGGAACAAGCAGCCTAAATAGCTTGTCACTCTGAGCTCATTAAGAAGTAAAATGCAGATCAGGGAACAGCTAAGCAGCTGGGTCAGGTTGTTCATTGGCTAATTTAGTCTAAACAAGAAAGAGGGAAGGCATGAAACATGTTCTGGAAGAGTGTAAAAGAAAGCAAGGAACCAGAAGGGTAGGGGTGGCCAACCACTTGCTGCAAGCTGAAACACAGCTTAAGAGAAAACACCAAAGCCAAAGGGAAAAAAAAAAAAAACCTTGAAAAAAACAAACCTCCAAACTTAAATCAACCTTCGCCTTCTTTATTTTTTTCTATTTCACTAAATAAACAAAGTGCAAAAAATTGGGGTTTCAGCTGTCTCAAAAAATCATTGGAATCCAAGAATCAAGTAATCAGCAACACACATGCCAGTCAAGCATACAGCTATCCACGGCTGAAGACCGACACTGACATATTCATACATATGTATGAGCGTCAGTATTTGCATGTCAGAGCTAAGCATGTAACAATGCAGGTACTTGGGTTAGAAAATTTGGCAAAAACCCCTCTCTCTTCTCAGAACTGAAGCCAGACCTGCCACCGTTGCAGTCAGAAGGCTTGACAGCAAGGCAGCTCAGCACCCTCTTCTCCCCAAATGATGAACCACCCGCTCACCCTCTAAAAACAGAGGCTTGCAATCAGGATCTCCCAACAAGCACACTTGAACCCAGGACTCTGCAAGCTCAAATTCCTGCYAGAAAACCTCCACAGACGCACCTAGGCTAGGCATTCACAACAGATTCCCTCCCGGCTTTGCCTTCCTGGTTGCAATTCCATTTCGTAGGCATTCCTTTTTCCGAAAGGGCTGTGTGGAATCAGCGTGCAACAGAGGGGAAGGCTGGTACAGCAACGTTAACTAACTCTTCTTTGTAATTAAAGGCGTAAAATCTGCTCCACACACAATCTTTGTTTAGGTAAATTTCATAGCTGATAATCAGATCTTCTATGAAAGAGAAAGAAACAAATGAGCTAGAAATTCGTGATCTGTCATATTTAGAAAACATCATCAGTCAACCAAGATGATTTTTATGCATGGGCATGTAGGTATGGGGATTGAAAGGGGCTCTTCTGTGATATTTACATCTTCTGTGATCTGTTATCGTTCCTCCAAAATAAGTTTTGTGAAAAGCTATGACTTTTAAGAAATGTTATGTACTATGGTTGAGCCAAGCAAAGGAGGGCAGGTGAAGACACCAGAAGGCCTGTCSGCATATCACAATATCACATTCTGGCTTCCTGCAGAGCTCCCAGGGTCCCTGGGCACTGCAGGAGATAGTTAAAAACTCACGACAAAACCCCAAATTATCTGTGAAAGTCTCATCATCCTGGCAAGTTGTTGTGAAACAGCCTATACAGAGGTTTCCTACTGCAGATCCTCTTTCTGGAGATTTTATTGTCCTTTCTAGAATTACCAATCTCCCCGAATTTTTCCACTTCATTTTACACTCCTTTGTTTGATCTACTGTGAATAGAAGTATCAGTGCTGCTAGAAAGGTAGTTGATTTTTAGATTTAACAAAAAAGGAGCTAACAGTTGAGAGCTTTCTGTGTGAGGGAACTGTTATAATGTTCTATTATCCCTGCAGGGATGGAGAGAAATTCTTGTAAATGTTACTTATTTAACAGAATATTCTTAAACAACTTATCAAATTACTTAGTGAAATCATATGAACAAATCATAAGAGACTGGTGAATTGAAATGATTAAAGCTCGTTTAATTTCTTGAAATCAGGACATTTCCCCAACATCATAATATGGATTTGGGTTACAGAGTCTTGCAATGACTGCTGGATCAGTTTTCTGTCATGTCTGTTGATGTAGTACACAGCTAGTAGATACAAATTCAACACTCTGAGTAGGGCACACCTCCTACTTTCCTTTTTTTTTTTTTTTTAATTATTATTTTATTTCTTAAAATAAATTTCTCTCTGTTAATGCAATTATTGATATAATTATATTGATATTTCAAATTGTCATTATTCTCCAGACAAACACTTTGCACGAGGAAGTTTTATCATACTCTATGTCCCTTTCAAGACATATAGAGAACATTATCATTTAATTATTCATATTCCTTTTAATACAGTGTTATAGACTAAAATAAAGAAGACCTGAGAAATTTCAATAGAATCTAAAAAAGACACGAGGAGCACAGTATGTCTCATTTATGGTGATGGAATGAGGCTGTCTCAACAGTTATTGCAAAAAGAGTTTCCTTGGACAAGTAGCTCTACTACAAACACCACTGAGTGATTGAGACTGCAAACAGTTGATGTCCTCAAGCTGTGAGCTGGACAGGATGATTTGGTGGATAGAACATGGGACTAGAAATTAGTAGCCCTCAACTATGTTCTTTTCTTGACATACACTTTAGATGAAATTCTCCTCTATTCCCAAAGACCCAGGAGATCCTTAAGGGAATCAATGATAAAAAGAGGCATTTTTATTACTGATTGTTCAGAATTTCATATCAGTAGTTCATTCTTCCTTTAGTCAACCGCTTCTCCAAAAGTGTATCCTTTAATTATCTGGCACTTAAAAAACTGAAGCCAGTTTAAACAGAGATGCTAAAGTTTCCTCTTGTTGCAGAAGCCTTGCAACTAGCTAATATCTGTAGCATGTTTGGAGACAACAAAATGGAAAGTGCTCTAGAAATGCAGATTATTGTTGGTATTATGAACAAATATAATTTGCATTTTCTTTGGCATCAGTCTCTTTTTGTACTATTTTTTCATATTTATGACTTTTGTGTATTTATATACATCAAAAATTAATAAAAAGATTTATTAAAGAAATGACATTGCTAGAATTACTCTAATTGGAAAATCAGTACAACTTCACAGACAACAAAGCAATATGTTGAATTTATGAACCTTGCCTCACTTATTTACATTTAGCATACTGAAAATATTTGAGCCMTTTAGTTGATGGATTGGAAGCATATTAGGTTACTTAATCCTATCTTGCAAGTATCCTTTTCAGAGTTTATATGCTTCTTATATTGTTTGTATTTAGAAGAATACATGTGTTCTGGAAAAAATTTGTATGTTATTACACTTCAATTCAGCAAAATCGGTATTTCCAATTTCAGTAACATCTCACAGTCTTTCAAGTAAGTCTGAACTGTACTGGAAAGTTTTACTGTTTGTTGTGACAAGGATGTTATTTTTCATTTTCTTGTTTAACTTAAAAGCTGCAATGACTCTTCCTCTATTCTTTTGCCTTGTGATTTCTCCATTAGAAGCAGGATTTTAAAAAGGAAACTTTGCTAATATAATTATTTTTCTTCTCAGCCTGTGGTGTTTAAGATACCAAAGATAATTAAGTCTTACCTTGCACTGGGTAGCTAATTTCTGGGAGTTTGGGGTTTTTTTTACTAGATGTCTTTGACCCTCCCTTGGTGCCTCTGGAGAGGTCTGGGCTGCTGGGAGTGCTGTACCAAAGCTTTCCTCTGCTGTGTCTCATGAAACAGGGTATAAACAAGCCATCTGCGAATGATGAAAATTATGACTTTGAGAAAAAAGCCTTTAAGTCATGAATTCTGCACCACAGCTAGAGGTTGAGATTGAAGCAGTCACTAAAGATGGGTTCAGGTTCAYGAGAATGTAAACAGTGATTTTGTTACTGTCTTTTCCAACGTTTCCATAGCTTGCTGATAGCTTTAACATGCAGTCAGACACACTGGCAGTTTAATACGGAATAGATTGGTTCAAGTTTCCTGAAATCATGTGTGCTTTGTGTGGTTGTAGCCCACATCCAGACAAAATTTCCCTATYTGAAAGATCTGCCCTCAAAGATGTGGCTTGTAAAATTCAGTGTATCCCAGGCATGAATCTGGCTCATTGCTGTCACATTTATCACTTCAGAACCATGACAACAATGTAATGGAATTAATCTTTAATAGAATTAAGTGTTTGTGAATGGCTTGGCTTTATTTTGCACAATGAAACCAATGGAAATCTATCTCAATAGATCATATTAACCTATAAATCTATGATGCTAGATCAGTTTCAAACTAGAAAACCAAACTGAAATCTGTACATTCCTAATCAGAGAAATTATATCTGGCAGTTCAATTATATGTGCAATTACTCATACTTCAATCATAGGAGATACAAAAATTCAGTGTTTCATGCTAACTCTGTAAAAAGGAAATGCATATTTATGAAAAATATATTTTTATCTTTTATTTCTTCTTTAAGAAACTTCTTGAGGGATAAAATCCTAAACTATGTGGTGGGAAAAACTTGAACATACCTCTGAATCTGTCATCTGAACACAATTTTTGTTACTTCTGTGTAGTATTTTTACTAAGATATTAATTTTTTTAACATGTTGCTGCAATGACTTGTAGTTTCTGTAAGCATCAATGTTTGTGTACTGTATATGTATTCAGAGCAAAATATGCTAAAATTTGTTATTGAAAAATAAAAGTTCTTTCTGTTTTTCCTAGCATCAAAGTAATCCAAGTAATTCTTTCCTCACATCTGGCCAAAAGCTTCCATGGTAAGAAGTTGAAGAAAGGAAGTCAGCCTATGCTGAGGCCCCTCCAAACCCCATGATTAAACACTATCGGTTTGTCTATTCCCCACTGAGATAATAGTTGTCTCCTACTACAAGGAATAGCAGTCTCAGCTGTGAAGGTTGTGGTTCAAATACTTGTTAGAGCACAGAATGGAGGGTTGTCACAACATATAAAAATACGTTTCARTTTCCTCCTTTCTTCAAAAGTCAGATGGCAAAAATCAAACATTTAAAGTTAGAAAACCCCAAATAGAGAATCCTGAAATATGTGATGTCTTATGAATAATTGTGTGCTGTTTTCCAATGGAGATCCTAATTCATTCAGTGCACATGACAAATAGGTGAGGGGGTATGCACAATAATTTTAAGGGTATGTCTATAGTGAACAATGTTGCACTGTGAAAAGATACCCAGCTGGCTCCGAAACTGGAAACAATCACAATATGAAAAATGAAGTGACCTAATTAGTCCCAGTGCAAATACCACATTCACATCACTATACTGCTTCCTATACATGAGCTGGTATACCTGTGTGGCATAGCAGTGTGGCATACACATATCCTCTCTTTTGGGACTGACTTGAATAACCTTATGTGAAGAGTATGTGGATGTGCCCTACATTTCTCAATTATCCCAAGTTCTTAATTATATTCAAGTGCCTTGCTATCGGAACTCAACATTTTTAAAGAAGAGTTTATCAGTAGGTAATTAATATATCTTTATCTGTAGGCAATTAATATACCCTTAAGATATTCAAGAAAAATAGAAATTTTCAGCAACCAAGAGTGTTTTAAAATAATTTGCTTTTTTGGAAGATGGGTGTGACTCACTTTCTTAAAATAAGACCTCTGAGGAGCTGTCAAGACCATAGTCAAATATTTCCCTGGGAGACTCACTGGAATACTAGACAGGAATTCAACAGAATTTTTCTCCTCTTGTGGAGAAAGGGAAGGGGGGGGGGTAGAAGTCCTCTACTCCCCTTCTCTTTCTCTCTCTTCTTTTTAGTTTTCCTTTTATTTTTTCACTTTAGTATTTCATTAATTCAGACAATTTCTAGTGAGGCTTATACTTTAAAAAGTACAATAGAAAGAAAAAAAACTTTAGAAGGAAGTATTCTCTTTATTCTTTATTTGTTTCCAGGTTTGCTAGAGCCAGGAAAGGGCACTATCATGACATGATCCTTGTTTCTAGCAAACTATGAGGAAGTAGCAAGGAAGAAAATTGCCTTCACCCTGACTAGCCTCTCTCACTTAGTTCTTTGTTTTGTGTAAACTTGATTCTAATTTCAGTTATATGAAGAAGTGCCAAGTGCAACGCCATGAAACAAAAATTTAACTAGTAGAACTAGTCTGGATGGTTTCAAATCCCCATCATTTAATGCATTACCCTTTTTTTACAGGCTACTATAATTAGTACTCTTCACAGAAAGTAGATAGGAGTTAAGTGAACCATTCTGATTTAATATAACTGAAGAGGTAATATTTTATACTGTGTTGGCTTTTAGTGTTTGCATTAAGTACAGAGAGGGTGCCAAGTGCTTTACAAATATATATGAATGCAGAGATCTTACCCCTAGAGCTTACAATATGAAAAGGAAGATGGAGAATAATGGAAAAAATATCACAGAAAAAGAAAGCTTCCTTTGTCTAAAAGTAGTTTATTAGAATCCTTACATTCTAAGAATTAGTATCTAATTTTCTGTATTATTCAGAGCAATAGAACATGTGAGGAAACATTTCAGATGACTCTGTCTCTTTTTCTTTCCTGTTAACTTCTCAGTTGCTCTCAAGAACGGATTGTTCTCAGCCACTTTCCTACTGACAAACAGCCTTTTCCATTCACCAATAGAGTTCACTTGAAGTCAGGCTGAAGTTAGATATTATCGTACTGAGTAAAGTCAGGACCAACTAATTTCAGACCCTGGAATGAAGTATAATGTAAAATTGTAGGACTTCATTTTTATTTTTTCTTTAGTCTTTTCTATCTGGCAGTTATCATCCACAATTGCTGCTATTTTTTCTTTTCCTAWATGAATTAAATTAGAATTCAATTAAAACTTGTGAGTTGAAACATTTATTTATTTTACTTAAATGTATGAAGTTGTCTTAACACAATAACCAGCACAATGGCAACAACTAATAGTAGACTGTTAATCCCCATTTACTAGATACAAGTATTAATTCTGATGAACAACCATGTGCTATTTTTTTCGGAAAAGCATGAGAGGTCAAAGGCAAAGGATAGTGATTCCTTTGAAATTACAGTCCTCCTTCTAATGAGAAATGTAGGTTCATGTTCAGCTGCTTTTGCCACAGCAGTCAYAGAAGGATCCAGCAGTTTGTCTCTCACATAGGTAGATACTCTTGCAGATCCCAGCCTGGCCCTTCATCTGGCCTCTGCTGACCTCTCGTACTTGAACCAGGGGCATAGAAAGCCCCAAAATCTGTAGAGTATAGCAATTCCTGCTCTGCTGAAAAATTGAGCTAGCCAGCTAGAAGACTATTTTTCTTTTGCTCTGGGATTTTCATTATTATATAAAGTTTGTTGTTTCCTTTACCAGKTTTTTTCTTTCTGTTTTGCATGAAAGGCAACTGAATTTAGGCAGAATACCATTCTTTAAAACAAAACAAATGAAAAAAAACCCAAACGGACCCATATTGATTTTTTCTACAGTAAAAACCTAAAAGGACTCATACTTTTGAAAAACATTCAAGTATCTGACAGAAAAGGACAATGGAATCAGAATTTTCCATAGTACAACTCTGACACAAAGTTCCCTTCCCTTATAYTAAAGTACATATAGACTCAGTCGTGTTTCTATATTGTAAGTAATTTTTAACATGTTTTTTCATCAAATGGTCACATATCTTGGCATATCACCTGAAGAAATACTCGAAGCTTTAAAAGGCTTGAAGTGGCTTGGTTAAGAGACTATTTTTTTATCCATAATCTCTTTTACTCGTCTTATCCAATGGTTGACCTCTGCAGTCAAACTGCCTTCTAACTTCCTATAGATACAGAAAAATAGAAGAGCTCCTAGCAGGCCATGTATATATTTTTAGCTCTATAAAGTGGAGCACCTTATTGTATTGTTTGAACTTATTATATGAAAGCAAACACCAATGATGTGATTTCCTAAATACTGAAAGTCACAGAGCAGAAATACTGATTCCCCTCCCCAAAATCTTTCTAACCTTTTGTCGTTAGGGGAATGCCTCAGAGCTGTGAGATATAACCTTATGTCTTGCAAAAAAAGAAAGTGTAGACATTATGAATATTAGGTGAAATTAAAAAAAAAGGAGACATSTCTTTTACTGAAACAAATACGCACAAGAAACAGAAGTCAATTTTCCAACATTTGTTTCATTCTGCCTGTCTTCATTTATTGTTATTTGCAGAAGAAAAGAGAGAAACAATTTCTCTAGGTTAACTTTTTATTGTTACACGAAGTACAATTTTAATATTTAACTTTTGCTTCAGGAGTCTCTGCAATCCATGTTTTCAAGCTTCTCATTATCCGTGAAATTTTAAATATTTTCATATGACTCCAATTCACAAAACATGTAAAAAAAAAAAAAGGTATGTTTTCCCTGGGCAGCAGTACTTTAGCTTTCTGCTGAAGAGGGACAAAAACATTTAGAAATAATTTTCTACAACTTCATTCATTTTTGAATAAGTGGAAGATGCTGATTACTTTATAATTTGGTTAGAAATGTGATGAGTGCTTCTACAAAAGTACATATGAAAATTCATACAAAAGAGTAATTACAGTTGAATATAAAAATCAAACTTATTAAGACCAATTGTTTTCTAGTGATAAGTTGTCTGTGGACTGACTTCAAGAATGGACTTAGGTTTTTTAATTTTGTTAAAAATTGACGAGTATTCTCCAGCAAGAGAACACTATCTGTGGGGCTCTTGGCAATGCAGTGAGAYGATTTCAACCCAATCTGCTGGAAGTCTCAGGGGATCATCACAAGACCAGGATTTATAAGAACAGAAAATGAAAACTGAACTAGAGACTTGACACTATAGTTTTGTGCTAGGACACTCACTTGTGCAGTTCTGGTCTTGGACATAGTTTTTACATACATATCCGATGATGTGAAATTCAGAGATAGTCCTTTAAATATGGGTCAGAATCCGTGACCACCACTGTTAGGGAGCAGTGAAATGACAAATCTTTCTGTCTTGCTCTTAGACTTCCCCCCTGCCCCTTCTACATCACACCCACCCAGTCCAGGGGAGCTGTTCCTCCAGAATCAGGCAACATTTGGATTTAATGTTCCTATTATGGACAAAGACATCAAAATTCTTCCCAAGTGTTGATTAAGATGCCTAAGTGTTTGTTTAGATCTAAATTTAATAGTTAATTTATTTATTGATATATGTTAATGTCCCTTGCCATTCATTTCATCCTAACTACAGCAAATTAATCTGGCAGGTAAAATAAAACAAAAATGTCTATATTAGTAGTTAGATTAATAATATCTTAATTTTAGCAGAGGACTCCTCTGCTCTAAACAAGGTTTGTGCAAGAAGTAATTACATGTAAAGAATTTAACTAATGTTTTGTTAGATGAGAATACCTAAAGTGCTGATATTTACAATCTGTTCAAGGCTACTTTCCATTTCTCCTCCCTAGAGTGATGCTATCACTCTGACTTTTAAGCATGTTCTTCAATTACATGAATCTGAGCTCCTGGTATCCTGGGAGTTAATATTCAGCTTGCAGACTTCCTGACCTTAGCTCATTTTGGAAAACTAAAGTTTTAGTATACTCTAGCAGAGAACCAACAAAGTCAGTTTTCAGATTATTTACCACCAAACTACATAATTCGTACTGTAYTGGAATAAAGCTAACCTAAGAGTCACTTTAATCTTTTTTCCTAGTATAAAACACTAAATAAAAAAAATGGTGTTGTAATAGCTATTTTGAAGTACCCAAATGTTCAGCTCATTCTTGAGGTAGATTGAAAGCTGGCTGAACAGTCAGGCCCAGGAGGGGACCAACAGCAGAAATTCTAGTTGGAGGCCAGCACCTAGCAGTGTACTCTGTGGGTCAAGAGTAGGTCCAGTTCTCTTCAACACCTTCATTAATGCTCTGAATGATGGAGCAGAGTCTACCCTCGCTAAGTTTGCAGATCCCACCAAATTGGGAGGAGTGGGTGACATGCTAAGTGGCTGTGCTGTCTTCCAGAAAGACCTTGGTAGGCTGGAGAAATGGCCTGATAGGGCCTCAAACGAAGTTCAACAAGGAGAAGTGCAAAGTCCTGCACATRGGGAGGAACAGYCCCAGGAACCAGTACAGGCTGCGGCCACCCCAATAGAAAGTGGCTTTGCAGAAAAGGATCCGGGGATCCTGGTGGATGCCAAGTTGACCACAAACCAGCATTGTGTCACTGCTGCAACAAGGGTGAATGGTATCCTGGGCTGCATTAGGCAAAATATTTCAGCAGGTCAAGTGAAGTAATCTTTTTCTCTGCTCAGCACTGTTTAGGCCACAACTAGGGTGCTGGGTCCAGTTCAGAGCAAGAGAGATGTGAACATACTGAAAAGAGTCCAGCAAAGGGACACTGAAATGATTAAGTGACTGAAGCTCCTCACATGTAAGGAGAGGTTGAGAGACCTATGTCTGTTCAGCCTGGAGAAGAGAAGGCTTGGGGGGTTCTCATCCGTGTGTACAAATAACTAAAGGCAGGGTGCAGAGAAGATGGTGTTTTCAGAGGTGCCCACTGACAAGACCAGAGGCAATGGGCACAACCTGAAAATAGGTTTCCCAGTTTCCCCCAAATATCAGSAAACAGTTTTTTATTGTGAGGATGACCCTGCACCAGAGATATTCAAGGGATGTCTGGACAAGGTCTTGGGCAATTGGCTCCGGGTGGCCCTTCTGAAACAGGAGATTGGACCAGACAACCTCCAGAAGTGTCTGACAACCTCAACGATTCTATGATTCTGTGATTCTGAGATAGTTCCAAGACTATTAATTGAAACCTATATTCCTAGAAAAGAGCGGATGAGGAGTGAAATGCTACCAAACCTAACCAGCAGGAAAGATTAAAAAGAGACTAGGGAATAAAACCTAATTTATTTCAATTAGATAATTCAGTTAGGGTCTCAGATATACCTTCAGAGGCTGAATACCTGAAGCTATCTCCATGTCCTGAAGCTCAGATTTATGCCTTTCCTCCACCCTTATCACCAAAATTTTCACTCCACATAACTCAAACAGAAGACTTAAGAAACTGTTTGCATAGTCAGCCCAAGCTGCTTTCCTAGCGAGTTGCAGGAGCTCACATGAACACACCTTTTGTCAGTATGGGCTTGTTGAAGAAACTTGACACCAATTCTCCCTTTTACTCATTTTCACTGAACTTGGCCCTTTCACTTCTTCCACTGCTAATGTGAGATTCCTCAAAGCAGAGGCTCTGTGCAAGGACACAGTGTCACATTCTGGGAGTGTTCCCTTTCCCTCTTCCGGAGCTTGGATATCTTGCAATATTTATTGCCAACTGGTACACAGCAAAGAACTGTGTGTTTCAGAAATAATAGTAATTCTTAAATGGTGAATTTGCATAACAAAATTGTCACATAGATTCTTCAATCCCTGAGTGGATTCAGCCAGAAGTGAGTCACACATGGCAAAAACACACTGAAGCAACTAAGACAATCATAGCAAAATAAGCAAAGAAGATATGTTGCAGATGTAGTACCTGTTGGAGTGAGTGTTGAGTAGCTAGAGAAAATCAGTAGTTGCTAAATAAAAGATTATCACTTCATTATGTAAAAACTGTAAATTTGCTGATATTTTGAATTTCCTTTGTGATAGTCATAATTATTTTTCTTCTTGAGCTTTCATTTGATCAAATCTTGCTCTCAGGAATGTCTGTAGAAAGATAAACCATTGCGAATGTGACTACAAAACTGCATTCATTCCAGCTTAGCATATGACCATCTTGCAAGTTTCATAGGAACTAGAACTGGAAAGAAAACGAATGCGGTTTTTACAAAAGGAGAACATTTTGACTTATAGCAACAGGCCCACACTAACATGCACTGAATAAAAAGTCACAAAGTAATGTGAGTGAAGAGCAGCACTGTTCAAAATTACATGATTATTACATTATTACATTATTATAATTACATGGATATTTTGAAACTACAAATATTTTGGTTATGAGTTGGGGTGCTAAATGTTTTTCAAAATGTCTTTCTAGCTTTCTAAAATAGAGGTTTGCTTTTTTTTTCCCCCCCAGAAAAACTAGATCCAAGTAATTTTTTTCACGATATTTTTTCACTCCTGTTTCCAGAAAGCATTTGACTTTCAGTGAACAGATTATTAAAGACACACTTTGGATTAATTTACCAGTTATATTGGTTTACAGAAAGGCAGAAAACATCTGGCTTTCATATACATAAGGTAAACTTTGATGACAAAGGGGGAAAAATATTTTCCCCAGAACCAGTCTTTCTTTGAAGTCATAACCACGTATAGAAAGATGATGGGCTGTTTCTTGGGCTCTTATAGTAGTGGCAAGATGCAGAAAGAAGACAATAAATAGTTTTCAAAACATTCTGACCAGAGACCTTCTTGTGGGGTAGTTAATTGTACCGAAAGAGTTTATTCTGGATGATGTGTAAAGAGCTCTGTGTAGCAGGCAATTATGACTTGTTGGAATAAGAGCTGGCTCGAAAATGAACTGTTAACCAGCAATATATCAGGTTGAAGAAATACTGTAATTAGAAAAATTATAGAATGACTAAGTGCTAGCCATGGTGACAYTAAGATTTAATAATCTTTCTTGTGAAATACATGAAATGGAAAAGTAAAAAAATTTGTTCAGATCTTTGAGACCTAAATATCTTCCCCTGTAAAGTCATCCTACATCATTTCCCCTAGTGACTCTACCAACTCATATTATTTAAACTCTATGGAGGATTTTAAAACTGCTGTAATGAGAAAAGGCATCATATGATTGCTTTGACTGTTATTGATAATCACATATGAAAATACCAATAGTTAACAGCAATATATTGTTTTTGTTGTTGTTTATCTTTAGCAGGGTAATGTGAGAAAGTAACTCAGTGAAATCCCAAATTTGTTTTGGAGTTTTTTTATTATTACTGCTATTACATAGAGCTTCTTTCTTAAAAAACAAACAAACAAAAAAAAAAAAAAAAAGGAAAGGCATACAACTATAGGCTTATAGGCTAGTTCTGCTTTCATTTGCTCGTTTTTCTCACTTCAGGAAATTATGTCAAAATTAACTTAATTCAAGTCATCTTGTAAATGAATACACTTTTTAAGGTGAATGTTCAATGTGTGTTTTGGTGCTTACTTCAGCCAGTGAAATTATTTTCTTTTTACATTGATCATCTCCCTCTTTCTAAAATATCTTATAAGTTCTTTCCTCACAGAAACATATTCTTGCCAACTAAATTAGTTGACTTTCACCCTGTGATTTTCTTATATCACTATCTACTTTGCAGAGATTTGTACTCAAAATTATAATTCTTTTATGCTTAACCAAAGCATATCTTCTCACAATGAAGTTCTGATAGGGATGAAATGTAAACAGTAGGATAAAAATGTAATGTTTCTTTCCAAATTCTTGTAAAAATTATAGAGTTTTAATAAGCTGTATTGTTTTCATGGATCTACTGAATGATCCTATTGCATTTTATAGGAGACATTTTTTTTCTAATGCAATAAGATAATTTTTATATAAATTATACCAGATATCACTTCCATTTTTTTTCTTTTTAAGATTTTCCAATTAGAAAAACAATGCTTTACATCAGTTCTACTACATTCCTCTTTACTTTATTCATTAGCTGTGTGTTTTCAACTTTGTTTGGGAGTTGCTTTTTTCTTTCCCAGAAATTGCTCTCAATTTAATTTGACTTAATAATAGCATTATTCAAATATCTTCTCTTGGATGCAAAGTTAGGGATACTTGAGTATTTTTCTTCGGTGGTAAATTTAGCTCTGAAATTTTTAACTGTGTCCTGTAAATCAAAAACGACCAGAGTGACTATAAGAAACTCTGCAGTTATATCCCAAATTACACCCTAATTTCTGAATGGCATTATAATATTTAAGGAATAGGAGTGTTCTCTTGTTATTAGAGGGATGGTCATATTTCCAGTCAAATAAAACTATAACCAGCAGAATTGACGGGCATGAATTTTCTCATGTTCACTAACAAATGACTGCCCCTTTCACATGAAAGGTCCTTGGAAATAAATTGCTATTTCTGTCACAACTCTTGTGCTACACATCTGTGCTGAAATAATTTCTTGTTGAGATTTGCTTCAAATTTGTCTAAAACCTCCAAACTGCTACTGTGCAAAGGACTGGTAAGTCACCAGCTCTGCTCCATTTGCTCTTGGAAAAATGAGATGCATAAATACAGGAACACTGATTACAGAACAACTCAGAGGAAGGATTCCCCTGCTGAGTCAACATCAGATGCTAATGGATAGCCTAGATTTTCATCTATGTCTGTTTTACTATTTGTCCTATGCTGCTCATTATTGGTTTTGAAATCTTGAAGTTCTGCCTTGAAAATATAGATGCATTTTATGTCATCACMTTGATGGCATTTCCATATGTATCCCATTAAAGTAATTTCCATAATACAAACTAGTTTCTATCCTTCTCACCTTAAAAGCAATTTAAGGGTTCCCTGGTTATTCTGCAAGTAGAATTTCAGGAGAAATTAAGAGCAAACCACCCRTTTGCACCACTCCAATGGTCCCATGGAGTCACAGTTTGAGGTGGTGGGCAGGAGTACTTTGGATCGTCTCTCTCTCTTGGTCAGGGTTTCTTCACTGAGGGTGGTTGAAAATGCCACAAGGGTAATTTTGAATGGGGAGACTGAGTGGAAAATGATAGTCAATCAATTACATTTTGCTTTTGAAAAACAAGGGAAGTTGTAATAGTAGAAGTATATTTTCTTCCAAGGAGACCACCATGATTCATAAAAGCTAACTTATATCAGGATATCTCATTGTCATTGCTATTCAGAAATAATGTCAACATTTAGAGTTGGAGAGGCAAAATATAGCCACATTATAAAGCAACATTTTTAAGTATATTTCATCAATTACTCAATGTTCACCCTAAAATCCTATCAGGTAAAACAAGGAATTTCTACCTACCACCATTTCTTCACTCTAATACAATATTGGAGGACAAATAAAATATGAAGACACAGGTAAAAGGGCCTATTCTTCTCAAAGACGRTTTGATGCTAAGGCAGCTATTTAGCAGAACAATTTACCATAGCCTACTACTTACACATAATTTATTAATGTGTAAATCTTAAATTAAAAAGAATTGAAAACAGCTAATGAGTAAGAGTATTCTGGCAAGGAAGACATACAAATTATGAAGCCTAATATGAGCAATGCAGAACTAAGTAAATCATTGTCAGTGTTCATTCAGGAAAGTTATGCTTTTGCTCTTATTTTCAGTGAGTGAGGAATTCACTTCCATAAAAAAAAAAAGGGAAACCAAATAAAGCACATTCTTCTTTAAGGTTGTAGCTTTGCATACTGTATATATGTCTAAAGTACATCAAATATTTAAATAATAAAATTGTATATAAATTGTAGTAAATTATTTTTACAGTCACTCACTTTTAATTGCATCTACTTTTGATGTCTCTCTGTGGCTCATTTTACTTCTTGAGATGCTTCCTTTTAGTGCATCTCCTACCTCATCCTTTAATTTTCCTAACACTAATTCAAACCCATAAACATAGAAGCCAAATGAAGGTTCACCAAACCCCTTGTGCACTCAAGCTGCCAAGTTTTGCACAGCTCTACTTAAGACTCACATATGTGATCACTCACTTTGAACAAGCTACAATCACAGCAACCAAGGAATTTGCACCAGTTTAGAACAAAGCCTGTTTCTTTCACTTGAGCCAAAGCTATTGGCAAAGAACACAGAGTACTGGATTGGCAACTCAGCATGGATTTAATCCAGAATTCAATTTGAAGCTCCATTACCTACAAGCCTCAGCCTTCATACCAATTGAGGAAATGCCTCCTGCTTTTGATAACATAAAGGACCAATTCCCGGTGGAAATACATAAAGTTGTGCAGTGGCTCCAGAGCAGCTATGCTAATGGAAGAGTCTTACAGTCTTTCRTGAATGGAACAATTAAGAGTCGAAAATTCCACTGCTCTCCCTCAAATTCTTATTGATGTACTAGAGTGGCAATTTCCCATGGACAGCCAGGATGACCAGAACTTGTGTTTTTATTGGGCTTTGAGAGGAAACAAACAACTAAGATGGGTATTATTCAGGTATTATACTACTAAACTTCTAGCTTAGTTTTGCTTATGTCACCAAAACTTGGCTTTTGCAGTAGCTGATGGTATAAATATCTTATCCTTGTAAGCATCACACTTGAACTGCTGGTTTTTTCACTGCATTTTTATAATTAAACAAGTCTGAAGAAAACACCTGTGATTCTCAATTTGTCTATGTTTCCTGTATTTCGTTTGCTGGTATATTTAAGTGTACCCTATTTAATTTTCTTCTTTTACCCCATCTTCACATATAAACCAGAAAACAAGCAGGTGAAACAGGAACTAGTGTACTCAAACAGGAAAAGTGAAGTGATAATCTTGACCTGCTTACAAACAACAAGAAACATCTAGCAGAAACATAGTACTACAAAATATCATCCAAAGTAATAAGCAATAAAACTATTGCACAAACATTGGCCAATTCTTTGTCAAAGGGAACAAATAAGAATGTTAATGAGTTTAGTTTACTCTACAAACTGGTACAAAAATTAGCAAATCTCAAAATAATTCTGCATACCTGGAGGCATGAAAAATTTTGAAATTATTTAATTCTCTAGGGGAAAGAAAAAGACTGTATCATTTTACCATCAGTACTTGGCTAAACTATTACCACCACCTACCACCTCTGCTMAGCCTGGTAAGTAAGGGTCAACCTGGGAGAAGTCCTGGCCTGTCAAGCTGCTAAATCAGATGCTTTTCAGAATGACTTGCCTTTCCCACTTCCTAACAGTGCTTCCTCACTCCCTAAAGCATGGGTGTACAAGCAGTCATGTCCACACAAAAGCAGATAATTTAGGGGCACTGTGGAAGTTGTCTAGCACAATTTAAGTTTTCTAAAGTTTTGGGGCTTAGCAAAGTTGACATCTGCATCAAAAGATGAATCCATGGAAAGGACAAACACTCTCACTAACAACCATGTAGAAGAGATAACAGCAGCTCCCCTTGACCTAGTATTACATAGAGTACTGGCATACAGATATACAAATCTTGGCTTCTTTTATTACTTTAGATTTAATGGGATACTATCTTTTTGAAATTTGGACTTAATTCCTGCTATCTTTTGTTTCCTCATACCTGAAGTTGCCCACCTGCTTCACCTGAAATGGTCAGTGTGGCCTTCTGTTGTTTCATTTTCTGTGCTGTGAGGTGCTTTTGCCACTTTTGGGTAAATATTGCATTTAGCTGAGCTGGGAAGAAGCACCCTCTTCAAGTCTTTTCACTGATGGCTGTGTTCATACACCACAAACTTGAATGAACAGGCAAGATATTTCTTTCTATGTATCTACGTGATTTCATGTGTTCTTAAATTGCAACTCTCACTTTGTTGCTCAAAGACCTCAATAAAATGAAATTTTATGTGCTTGGTTTGAATTGAAAGCTACAAAGCTTTTTCCCATAATAATATATATTTATTTTTTGGTGCTTATTTTTATGGCATAGGGTTTGACAACACTTCATACCTGTGATGAGAAAAAGTAAATTATTAAAGTCCAAATCCTTAACAATATCTGAAATCAAAGCCATCGTGATTTTATGCCCAAAACAATTTAGCTGAAGTCTAGAAGCACAGGGTTCTTTTCTGCATTTTCTGCATATATTTCTCTTTTCTCAACTTTCTCATCCCAGTAAATTTCAAAATACTTTCAATAAGATTGAAAAATAACTAGAAAAATGTTCAGTGCCCACAGTAGAACAATAAAAATACCTAAAAAATCAGTCTGTAATTATTTGCTTTAGGTTGAGGACAAATATTTAAAAMCTAAATATTAAAGAAAAGACAGTGCCCAATATATTTTTTTTTCTGGAAAGTTAAATCTTCACCCCAAAAGAAGATCTGTCTAAAACCATAGATCACATCTTTAGCTATTTTATTAATATTGATACACTGCAATTGAGATATTAAATTAACATATATTATACCAGAAATGCTTATGTTTAACCATAGACCTGAAGTAGTTCATCTTAATCCTTCTGCTTGAGCACATATTTTATCACAAGAAGTTGACGTGCTCTATGAGCTTGGAAATCTCAAAGATATTTTGCATTCAATAGGATTGTAGTTGAGTTTACATTTTAAGTGTATGTATAGTACTGAAAGAGAGATTCTGGGCCCACATCTTACACATATGAATAAATAATGTTAAAGCTAATAAGATCTCTGAGAGAAAATTATGATTGTCTTTAATCACTAACCTTAAGCAGCAGCAGACCATATTATCAAACACCTTCATTTCTTATAAAACTATCTATCACACACAATATAGACCTGATGAAAAGGAAGGTGGAAGTAATCAGGACAGAATGCCAATTACCTCATTACTTGTCATAGCACATTGTAACTGGAAATTGCTTCTTTCAGGTTCTGTTTGCTCAGGCAATTACAATAAACTCTCTGCTTGACATGTTGTTTGCACAGATGTAGTGCATTAATAAACATGAGGGCTAATCTGAATTATTGAACCAGCCGCAATAATTCCAACAAAGGATTTATAATAAGTCCAAGAAAGCTGAGGTATCACTGGAATTCCCTGTAAGCAACACTGACATACTTTATCACATGTAAAATCCTCAAATTTAATGTACAGTACTGGAATATGTCCCATAGGTATTTTATATTTTCTAGTAGTCTAAGCCCTCAGCAACTTCTATTATGGAGACTCAATGCTGCTAAAGGAAATGGCAATATCACAGACTCAGTGGAAAATTACTTTATTTGCCGTATGTTTTACACACCTTTCAGACCCTTATTACTGCAATTTGTCTCCCCACCCCCTAATTTTACTAAAGAGAAATATGCTACACAGGAAAGCATGAAAGGATCTACATTAAATGTTCCATATTGTCAAACAGTAGAGCTCTAATGCTTATGATATGAGAGGAATATTTATTTATTTATTCCTTAAAAGTTTGACCAGAGAAAGTGATCTTCATATTATGCTGTATATGGAACAGAAATCAGAGTACAGTAGAGAAAACTACAGCTCAATAGGGAACACTTGTTCCACCCGTATCAACAAAGTTAATAGTTTTATCTGTTAGAGGTTTGGTTTTTTTTCCAAGTACTGTGAAGCACTGAAAGTACATTGGGAAGTGTTATCTTAGAGTCAACCTCTTGATGTATATGTGCAGAGGTTTGCTACCTGTTTATCCAAGTAGCTGAGTTCCCAATGTTTTGTCCTCATCTTTCCAATGTGACTAGAACATCATCTCTGCAATTCTGATCTGAGAAGCAGGGTATGATCTTGGTTACCCGGGCCGTATAGGGAAATCCATACTTGATCTAATTATCACTTGCTTGTCTAATTTGCTTGCATTAAATCTGATTTAGAAACCATTGAGAAAATAAATTTCTCTGCTTCTGTAGCCTGCTGCTGGTTGAGATCCCCACAYTCATCATGCCACTCACAGAGTACCCAAACAGCTGATTCTTGCCAGCTTCTTCCCTTTGGCCCCAGAATTCTGAAGTTGCACAAAAGAGTGCCTGAAGAGTGCAGAAGGGACCAAAGCAGGTAGTGCCAATGGCATATACTCCTGCCCTCGACAACGAGAAATCTGATACAATAACGTGTTTGTCACAGAAGAGCAGTTGTGGGGTAAGAGGACCTATTTATTATTCTCAAGCTGCTCTGGTTCTGATCTTAAGATGCTAACAGGCTTGCATTGAATACCCCAGGACTGTTGATGTGGTGGAGGTTTACAAGTCTGAATGTGCAAAAAAAAAACAAGATAAATTTGACAGAGTCATTATTCATTTTTGTGGGCTGCCCTCTGTGATGTGGATTCCTTCAAAAAGCAGTAAGGATCTCCTGGGGTTTTGGTGACAGAGGAAGAAGTTCCAAGTGATGGCAGTTCAAACTTACCTAGGGGTACAGATGAAAAACATTTTTTTCAGTCTGTAGGAATTTTCATATCAGATTCAGAAAYGAGTGTTAATAAAAAATTAGCCATGTGCTTGGGTAAATATGCTTTATTCCTGTATGTTATAAGGTATACTTTAATACAAGACTGATATATGGATGTAGATTTCTTATTAGTATTCATATACTTATTTAATATATATCCACATGATGCCGAAGACATTTTTGCTTTTATGCTTTTTATATTAGTAGTATTTTTGCTTTCATACTTTTTATATATTAGTAGCCCTATAATCCTGTAGCCCTGTAGCCTTTACCCTATAACCTTGTAAATTCCTAGCTAGCAAATTCCCCATCCTATGGTCAAAGTATAATTCCTATGTCACCTTATCACGACTAGTGTTCTGGGGACCAGGGACATCTCTCCATCCCATGTCTCCTAAAASGCAAAACAACAGTAGAGCTAGCAGTGTTAGGGGGGCTAGGTGGGAGGTTGAACCAAAGAGGGGAATTACCTCATTAACCGTATTTCTAATTGGGAGATTTTTGTCAACTGTGCTAATTTGCTAAAACCCTATCATAGTAGAAGCTTGAGCGCGTGGACGCACACACACCTTTTTACCCCTTTTACCTTTTGTATAACTTGCACTTGCTTGTGCCGCYGCAGGGATTGGGCCCCTCTCGTGTGCATGGCTGATCCCAGGGGTACCCCGGAACAGGTTTTTCTTCCTCTGTACCTCATAAATAATTTTTTACTTTTCTTACCCTCTTATCCAGCCTCAGCCTGTGCTTTTTCAAACATATAAAGCAACACTCACTGCCTGTCATGTCAAAAGTGCATCTTCAAGGAACTTCCAAATCCCAATGTCTCCTCTTTAGGCCTCATATTAACATCCACATGTTTCATAAGGAACCAAAACTTGATATCTGAGGTGACAAAGTAACTGATAACAGGGTGGTGATACCTGTGAAACGCATGAGACTCAGGCTACAGTTTGATAATTCCAAATTTGCATTTTCTGGCTTCAAATAAACAAAATAGCACCTACATGATGGAAGGCATTGATCTAAYATAGACTCAATTTCCTTATGAAATTTTGCCCCAAATAGACTGTTGGGCTGTCTTTGAACCCTTAAGGTTCATGCAGTGGCAAGCTGGCTATGTTTGATCTGATCTGCATCAAACCTGTACTGCCAAGTGATGAGTATCTCATGGAGGCACCACAATGCAACAGTAGCTTTTACTGCATTGTCTTCACATTTGAGGCTCTGGTGTTAAAATCAAACACGTTATCTAAGCTATGGGACACAGGAGTGATTCTGAGTTTTCAAGTTCCTCAAAGGTGTCCCTCTCCCTGTCACAGTGGGACACAGGCACAGTACCTGTCAGTCTTTCTCCCCTCCCCTCTTATCTATGCCCTGATTCCTGTGACATCTGGAAGCTCGGTGAAATTCAACTGTGCAACAGTGAGCTTCATAGAGGTCCCAAATAGGATCATTGAGAGATGAGTGGTTGAAGACACACCACCATGACCAGTATCCACAGATCTGTGTGGACATAGGCTGCGAAGAACAGCATTAGAAATGAAGGACAACAAACTCCACAGAAAACATGTAACTTCCCAACCTTTCTGGTATAAGGGATTTCTCAACTCCTGCTAATTCATACCCTGAGTCTCCACTTTATTCTTGACGGAAATTTGAATGGATTAGGAAAAAAGAAAAAAAGGTTGTGTTTTTCTGTCTTTAAAATCAATATTTATGTGCATTAAATCACTTTTGTTCTCATCAGCRGAACATATTACAGATTTTTAGATGTCACTCCATGTTTTTTGCATGTTAAAAATCTGGCATCAAACTCTGTTTAATAAAGGAAAGTAATAGTGAACCAAACAAGGTTCTGGCTTCAATAGGCAGAAGAACAGCAACCAAACCAGCTGGTAATTCTCAGACTGAAATGAATATTGCTGTAAAAACAAGTATATTCAAGACACCAGTCAACTTTTAGAAACGGTAAAAAAATGTCAGGTTTCTGCGGTTCATTCATACATATGACRGTTCTTCCAGACTTCACAAGAAAAACAGTCCCATTGAACTTCTAACGTATTTCCTCTTGATTTTATCATCTGATGATTGAGACAGTGAATTAAGATTCAGGAGACAGTTGGACAATTCTGGCCTCTGACACAAACATTTTCCATCATCTTTAAAGACATTTGCAGAGAGTTCAACAAGCCATTTTAGGTTCTTTCTGTACACTAAATGCAACAAAGTGTTCTATGAAATTACCTTCCTCTCCTTGCCGCAGCTCTTGAGAGATCACAATGCAACTTAATTCATCTTTCTAGTYTCCTGACTGCGTCCTTGATCAAAGCGGATTATCCTAATCATCAGGACACTGATTAGCCTGTAGTTGTTATATGGGGAGATGAAGATGGGTGGGGACCATCTGAAGTTGGGCAAGAAGTGTAATTAGGGAGAAAGGAGAGCAGAACTAATTACATTGGTGGTACCTGGCAAAGAAGCACTTGTTTTCTGCCTTTGTTTTGCAGTTCCAGGAAGGACTCCTTAGACCTACTGCTGGGGGTGAATAAAGCAATCATACCCTGGAATGAGTGTTCAAAGCACATCCTTCTCCTCTGGATATCTCTGAGTGACTTGCTAAGCAGAGTCCTGACTTTGGTTGTTCCTTCCTGCAGACTCCTGTCATTGCACAGAGAGCCAAAACGTAGACTAAGGCTTTGGATTTGCCAGCACAGGGAATAGGCAATTGAAAAGACATGTCTGAAACACTCAGGCTTGCACTGTATATTGTCAAATGCAAGCTTGAGCCTAGAGGGACTAATCATCCCAGGATGACTCCATAGAGTGAGAGAAAGAGAGAGAAACTCCAGGGGTTGATTCAAAGCCCACCTTCAAACACCATAAATCATGCTCTGGAAATGTCTGACTACAGCTGCCATTTGTGAATTGTCCTCAGGTACCTTTTTAAGTTTAGTCCTTAATCTCTTTCCTTCATCTCTGTAAAACAGATCTCATTGTATTTCTTTGCCTCAGAGGAATATTGCAAAGATACTCTTATCCATGCCCAGAAGTCAAGTTTTCAAAGTAAGTATCCATATATCAATAGATAAATATAACATATGGATTTATCTAGACACCATTTTTATTTTTTCGGATGTATAAATGCATGGCTCTGTTAAGAAGTACTGTCGCTGAAAAAAACCAAAAAACAAACCATGGCCACTCAGAAATAAAAATCTTTAACTCCTCAGTAGATCAAACACAAAGACAGTGACTCCATGGAGGGAATATTTCTGTCTTTTTAATAACTATTTTGTCCTTGAATAACTGCTATGAGATTCTTACCATACAGGATACTTTCTTTCTCAACTAAACAATTAAAAATTCTATGATTAACAAGTGTTTAAAGATTAAAAGTGGGAGCGTTGATCTGCTGGAGGGCAAGAAGTCTCTGCAGAGGAATCTGGATGGGTTGGATCAATGTGACAACTGTATGAGGTTCAACAAGATGAAGTGCCAGGTCCTGTACTTGGGTCACAACAACCCCCTGCATTGCTACAGGCTGGGGACAGAGTGGCTGAAAGTTGCCCAGTGGAAGAGGACCTGGGGGTGCTGGTTGTCAGCAGCTGAACATGAGCCAGCTGTGCCCAGGTGGCCAAGAAGGCCAATGAAATCCTTTCCTGTATCAGCAATAGTGTGTCCAGCATGACCAGGGTAGTGATTTTTCCCCTGTACTTGGCACTGGTGAGGCCACACTTTAAATCCTGTGTTCAGTTTTGGGCCCTCACTACAAGAAAAGCATCGAGGCCCTGGAGCGTGTCCAGAGAAGGGCAATGGAGCTGGTGAAGGGTCTAGAGAGTGAGTCATATGAAGAGAGGCTGCGGAAGACAAAGAGACTCAAGGTAGACCTCATCACTCTCTACAAGTACATGAATGGAGGTGATAGACACTTGGAGATTGGTCTCTTTTCCCAGGTAACTAGGGATAGGACATGAGGAACTGACCTCAAGTTGCACCAGGAAAGGTTTGGATTGAATAATAGTAAAAATTTCTTCTTGGAGAGGGTTGTCAAACACTGCCACAAGCTGCCCAAGGAAGTGGTTGAGTCACCATCCCTGAAGGTATTTAAGACAGGTAGATGTGGTACTCAGGGMCATGGTTTAGTGGTGAACTTAGCAATGGCAAGTTAACAGTTGTACTCGATGATCTTAGAGATCTTTTCCAACTGCAAATATACTATGATTATATGAGTCTATATTAGGAGATGCAGGTTTATGCATTGAGAGGGTTGTCTGTGCCCTAGGGAGTTTTTAAACMTCAGAATAAAATTGAGAACTGTTTTCTCCTGCTTTAAAGACAACAACTGCAATCCTTGTTGAAAGCATAGAACAGGGTACAGATATTACTGACAGAGCTGAAACACTAGCCAAGAAATCAAAAAGTGYGGCATCTCTAGTGATGTTCCCTGATTATTATTCCATTTTGAAAAACAGCCACAGAACCAAGAATTAGAATTTTCTTTATATTCTTTGAAGTGAGTTGCCACTGTTTCACAGCAGTTCCTGTATGTCAAACAGGCTTGCATTATCTTACACTCAAGAAAAAAAGGACTGGTTTTACAGCAAGATACTGCACATATATCTGATATTCTAGACAATTTTTAACCATTTCAACTGACCAAAATTTCCTCAATTAAGTTGCAAAGCAAAAGAATATTTTTTCCTTATTTTTAATTCTTGAAATGCTTAGATTTGAAATGCTTAGTAAGCAATTCCCCATCCTTTCTGGCTTTCTTCTCAACCACTACCTGAACTCATCGTAATTGAATAAATTTAAAAAAAAAAACAAGTAAGAGAAAAAAAATCAATAGGTCTTGAAACCTAAGCACTGTTACTTCAATCAGTTAAGAGTACAGTCTATAATCTATAATCTTGGATGTGATTCTGGGTATATTTTTTGGTCATTGTTTTGAGATTTACTTAACCATAAGATGGAAACATAACAACAAAAAGTAGAATGGAGATCACTGAGGCATAGGTGAGCTGATAATTTGCTATCTTCAGGTTAGCCTGAAGGTTAGGTGATAAAAGTTCTTTTTACCATCCTATTACCTTTTTCTTTTTGAACCATTCCACTATGGGATAATCTTTATTATTTCACAAATTTTGTTTATTCATATGGATGGATGACCTTCTTAAATTGTAATCTAAGCAAATCACTTTCAGAACTCTTACTGTACTGCTCAGCTGCAACAGTCAAAAACTGGCAGTCTTTCACAAAGCTAGGCAAGGGTAGAGCTGATTTTCTGTTCTGATTTCTTTCATTTGCTCAAAACTTATTTCAGTTTTATTCTGATCTTGTAATTTTCTTTCAGAAGTCTTTGGATGATTAGCATCTTTTTCTGCAGAACTGAGATGCTGAACACATTCAAATCCCCCACTGAACAATAGCACATGCTGGGAAAGATTAAATAATATGGCTAATTGCACAGCTAGGATACATACCTCTTAAGTGACTATCACAGTCTTTGGTCAGTTAACAGTTAAAGCATATAATCTGAACTCTTTTCTGTCCTTCTGGGCAATGTTTTCAGAAGTCAATCAATTTCCAAACCTGGGGAAATTTGTATCCCTATAGAGTTTCTTCAGACTCTGAAGGCATTCACATAATATAAGCAAATACGCACAAAAATGACTATTACACTTCCACTTATTACTGTTAGCAATATTAATCATGACTTTAGAGCCTCCACATTCCATGTTCCATAAAATGAAATGTCGGTGGTATTATAAAAGGTCTAAGCCTATTTAAAAACATTAATACCATCAATAAATATCACTATTTGCTCATAAGGCTAGACACTGTAAGTGCTAAGTTCAACTCGTCACTTGATTATGATAAGCTTCTTCAGTTTCAGTTCGCAATTGAGGAAGGAGAAGAACCTGCTTCTCAGTTTGTTTTCTCAGCTTAATCTTCAGTTAAATACTCCTTTCAATATTAAACCTGATTAGCTTTATTGATGTTTAGAATATTCAAGCCCAAGTAATCCATTTGTCTGAAAGAAAGGTGTTTCTTTTTAATATGAATGCAATAGCAGGCAAAGGCAGATGTTTTCAAGACTTCATAAAAAACCCATATGGGATCCCATGATGTTATTTATAAATATATAAAATATAYGTATTACTTTATTACTATTTATATAAAAAAGTGGTTTGCATAATCATAATAAAACAAGCAGGTTGGCTGCTGGAAGCCAGCAGTGCTGAGTTTGTTACTTCTTATTTCCAAATCAAATGTTTCAAATCTTTTAGTGTCTTGAGGCAATGTCATAGCTGTACTTCTTTTAAGACTTCTGTTACCAAAAATCACAATACCTTGTGGTGAAACACAAATTTTGCAAGGAATTTAGTTTTAAGTTAAAGGAGTTAATTTTAGTTAGCTAAAGCCATATAGCAGACAGATTCAGCTGGAGTTAATTAAGAAGTTAATAATTAGCTGAGAAAGAAACTAGGAGAAGGCCTCTGACTGATTGTGTGTCATCAGAAGTTTGTTCAGCTGTGCCCACATGAGAAATAGAGAAACCGAATTAGAGAGATCAGAAGGAGAGGAGACGTATTAATTACTCTATTTGGGGAATCTGCTCATGGGTAACGGAGAGGGCAGAACATGGAGATCTTAGGACCAAACCAATTGTAAAAGTGCAAAAGTAGAAAGGTCATAGATGAAGACTATGGTCTTACTTCGTTGAATAGCCCATTCCTCAATTCAAAAGAGACCCCAGACCCATTTAAGGAGTGAAGTACGCATGCTTAATGGCTTTTAAGTAATTATCATAGGAAGAGGGAGATGGGAGGTGTTTATGTTATGACTATGTATTTGTATTGTGAATATTCAAGACTGTTGTAGATAAATGGATTGTGTATTGTTTTAGAAGTCGACACTGCATCCTAGCACGTAGCTGTCCCAGCRCTGTCATTAAACATACTTCTTTCTGACTTTAACTAGTTGGAGAGTCTTTGTCCGCGGGGGTTCGTAACATCTACGATATTTTTTGTATCAGTGGCTGCTGGCCACATTAATTTAAGGTTATGAACTTGAATGACCAGCCTGTAAGCAATTCCTTTACACACTTATAAACAAACAATCCAAAAATCAATGTACTGATTTACAGATAACTAATGGACTTGTCTGAATGCTCAAGTGATCAAAGCATATTGCTTTATCTCCAGCAAGTGCAGATAATCAGAAGTGTTATACCAAACCATGTTTCTAGAATATTACAGCAAGTAGTGAGCAACCATGACCAGTTGGAAATTGTACTCTTTGGAATTCCTGTATCCCATGCACCACATGCTGCTTTCCTTTGTGTAACAGAGAATACTGCATGTTTCATGTAGCTCTTGTAAAAAAATAATTATAATATTAATAAGCAAAATTTTCCATAAATATTTTGGTGAATTTGGTTCCCTGTGGCATGTTATCCTACTACATCTGATGTGGTTAGGCATTTGGATGATTGCCGGAGAATAATGGAAACAGCTGTGAAATCTGGAAGTTTCACATGCACGGATGTCCTTTGGCACTGTCAAAAGAGGCTGTGAACTAAGGATGCCCCACTTGACTGAAACRATTAACAGCAACAGCGGTATGTAACTTATGAGGAAATCACCATATCATCATAATCTAGCAGAATTCAACCAGTTCATGTAATTACCTTCATCCAAAGTGGTCTTTTCATGCTCAGAAAGAAAATTTAAAACATAGTTAAAATATTTTRGGTAAGTTCCATCCAGCTGGACACGGACACATCTCAAATCCCCCAAAACAATGCTTTAAGTTCATGTGAGTAAGTTGTGTCTCTGCAGTTGTGCTTGAAATGAAAGGCTTGTCTAACTATTTGCCATTTACAAAGTCCCATGCTTGGATTTTGGGTAAGTTGTCACTCCTAAAGGATATTGACACAGGGAACATGTAGGGGAGAGCAGTAGATATTGTTCACCTTGACTTTAGCAAGGCATTTGACACTATCCTCACCAATAAGATAATGAAATACAGAGTAGATAATCAGATAGGGAGGTGTATTTAAAAGTGAATGAACTGCAAAGTTAAAAGGGTTGTGATCACCTTCTTGAAGTCCAGTTGGAGGCCAAYCAATAGTAAGGAACCCAAGAGATTGATAGTGAGACCAATACAGGGTAACACTTTCATTGCTAGCCAGGATTAGAACAGCATGGACTCTCAGGAAAGGTGCAGATGATTTGAGATTGGAAGGATTGGTTCATACAYCTGTTGCCATTCAGCAGGCTGGAGAAACGAGCTGACAAGAACTTAATGCAGTACAGAAAAGTCCCGCGTCTGACTCTATGCCCAGTACATGCTGAGGGTTGACTGGCTGGAAAGAATTCTTGCAAAAAAAAAAGATCCAGGGTGTCCTGTTGGACATTAGGTGGATTATGAGCCCATAGTGTCCCCTTGCAGTAAAGAAGGTTGATTGCTTCCTGGGCTGCATAAGGAAAAGCATTGGCAGGCAGTCAAGGGAAGTGACCCTTCCCCTTTGCTCAGGCCCAATGAGACATATCTGGGTCCATCCCTGCACTCACCAATATAACAAAGACACTGACATACTGGAGATAGTCCAGAAAAGGACCAAAAGATAATTAAGGGAGTTGACCATCTTTCATATGAGGAGAGGCTGAGAGAGCTAGGGTTATCCAGCCTGAAGAAAAGAAGGCTCAGGGGGATCTTATCCACGTGTATTATTACCTCATGGGGAAGYAAAGAGTAGTCAGGTTTTTCTCATTTGTAGTCAGTGGCAACACAAGAGGTAGCAGGCATAAATTGAAATTTGGGAAATTCCATAAGAAAATGCTTTTCTCTTTTAGGAGAGCTGAACACTGGGACAGGTTGCCCAGGGAGTTTTTGAAGCCTGCATCCTTGGTGATGACCAAAACCCAACTAGACACAGCCCTAAAGAGCCTGCTCTAGTTAATCTTGGTCTGAGCTAGGCAGGTAGACTAGATGATCTCAAGAAGTCCTGTTCAACCTCAAACATTTTGTGATCTGTGATTCCATAAACAGATTAAGACAGAAGAGCATCTCATCATTTCATAAATTTAAATGAACCTACACTGAATTGAATCACTTTCTTTCCAAAGCAATACTTGCTTTACAAACACTATTTGCTCATTATTTACATTTTCCAGCTTGCATAACCTTGACCACATTCAGTTTTCACTGCTCTTCTCACTTCTGACTTCTGTTGATCTTGGAAATAATAATTGGGAATGTTGATTCTTCTTCTTCTTTATTCYGAATGTTCATTCGTTCATTCTCTGTGGGTACATCCTCTGGCCAATCAGACTGGAGTCTCATAATCATAATCTTCAAACCTTCTGGCTGTATGTTTTTCTTATCACTCATTTCCCTTTTATACTATCCAGTGTTGTAATTGCCTCATGGTCTCTTCATCTTTCAGCAAATAAATTTCAGCAACAATTAATTGGAACTCTTTATTACATTTAGCTCGTACCTTGTACAGATTTATTTTTCTTCTTTTTAAACCCAATTGAGTGCTGGAAAATCATGGTTGCTGTGTTTATTTGTATTTTTAATTCTCATTGCTTTGCCTAGATGTTTGTGCTAGCTTTTGTTTAATGACTAGGTTGGTTCCATTCCTGTGAACTTGAAAAAGTTACTTTGACTTAAACTCTTTCAGAAATAAATATCCACTCAGGCAAAAATGTCATAAAATTAGATTTAGGAACCCTGGACTATTTTTGGTTCCTTTTGATATTTTGATCAGAATATTGTGGTGTCTCAGCCCCCCCAAAAAAAGGAAAACCACAACAACCAACCAATGCCARCATCAACAACCAAACACTAAACAATTTAACAATGTATTCAAGTGAAAGATTAACCGGCTACATATAAAATTTTCATTATTCTAGTCTTAGTAAATTCACTTAAGTAAATACTTTCAAGAGTGTTACTAATTCTGGAGGGTACAGTAAGTCATTTCTCTGCCTTATCTTCTGGCTATGGTACGAATATCTTACCCAAACCCAAGACTCAAGTTCATGACCATTAGATAACAGTAGAAAGGCTTTTGCTTTCCTCAGTGGGGTTTGCTTCAGCCTTTGTCTTTGGCATCAGAGATATCAATATGTAATTTTCCATTAACATCATGGTCCTTGACTCAAAATAATTTACAGCGTTCAAGGGCAGAAGGAGCTTTTCCAGGTAATGTCTTAAGGCAGATGATTGTCTTTACATTCTACCTGTAAGCAAAGGTTATTCTTGATACTCCCTACACACCAACAAATGCTCTAGCCTACAGAAAACAGACTGTCTCCAGCAAGAAAATGCATAAGCAGAGAATCTACTACCTGCAATTAAAGCATTATGCAAGKGTAAAATGCTCTCACTAACAATGGTGATAAAGGACTGTATCAAGATCTAGACAAATTAGGACAAAAATGTTGCAATCAGAAGTTTCATTTGTTACTTTCTATGGCCATAAGGGAAAAAACCAGASAACCATCATTCTCTTGTCATTTACTGGATGCAAGTAAACATTTTCTGAAGAACTTTTATGAACTATTAAGTTTCTTAATAAGAGAGACAAAAGGAGAAATGCCTGTAAGTCTACATGCRATAGAAGAGCTGTGAGCAAAAGCAGAACTCTGCTCATAAGTACACAGAATGAAAGGAGAGAGAGACGGATAGTTCCATGTATTTCTAAAGAGTCCCACAACATATATTTTATGTAGCAAACACTGTCGTCTCTTCTGGGTCTCAGAAATGTTGGTTGTAACTTCAGTGTCCTCTGTAACTAATATTCGTGATTCAGTTCTCTATYTATGAAATAGGAATACCACAAGTTACCTGAGGACAACATAAGCTACTTTCTTTGTAATGCATTATGAGGTCACTGTTGGGAAGTGCTACATAAGAGCAASGCACTGCTCACTAATAAAGTCTTTCTTGCTTAATTTTTTTAAAGGGGTTCCACTTTTTCTTGCCCCAGTTTTTTGCAGCATGAGCACGTCTGTAATTATTAAATATACATAAATGGAGTGAATTTCAAGTGCCAGGAGTGGGCATACACTCTCCTTATTCAGAATTTCATAAGGGGTGTTAATATGCAGAGTTGGTGTGTGCACTTGGCAGCTGCACTGACATGATAGAGTGTCAGCTCCTTTGTTAATGACCCGCATAGGAAAGTATCCCACATAGGCCTTGACAATTGACATACCATTACAGTCTATTGCGCCAATAATCCATGCATTCAAGTGCTCCCCACTCTTCCAGGCAAGCCTGACACAATAGTCTATAATAGCTCAGTGCAGCATGTGAACAGGAGGCCTTGATATTAGACTGTGATGACTCTGAAAGAGATGATATGATGGTCTGRTGTATAAATGATCCATGTATTATTGGAAGTATACTGATCCTCAAGGATCTACGGATCTAATACAGTTTCAAGGAGAGTCTTCTTTTTAAAAAAAAAATAMAAACGACACAGAATATTTGGATTTTAAAACAAAAGCTTTTCCTCTTGAAAAATTACAGCAGAAATGTAGGCTGACATCCCTAACATCTGTGCAGGGAACTGGASCTGGAAAATAGTATGAAGTCCTGTTCCATCTTGATGACATTAAAATAGCACCTTCTTCCTCAGTGACAGCTCTCTGTGGATTGAATCACACATGCTGGCTGCTGTGCAAAAATAACCTGTGACTCTTTTAGCGCGCCACAGTCAACGAGCCAAATCTGTCTCTACACCACCATCACTGCTGTGACCACAGCAGAGGAGGCACAACGGGATTAGTTATTATTGCTACCAAGAGCAGTTTAGCAACTCCACACAGCATGGAGTTTTGCGTGCAAGAGAGATAGGTGAATATTCAGTCAGGAAGTCCTTGCTGAGCTCCCTGTTGTTCCAGCTAGAAGGTTTGTGGCATCTGAATTAGCTAATTTTTAAACTAGCTTTCATATGTTGACAGCGTATTGCAGTGCTTGCAGTGTGGTCATACACTAAGCATCAGTGATATGACAAGGCTTTTTTACCTGTGCCAGCTCTAAATCAACAGGTTCCTTAAATCTGGATGTTACTTTCCTAGCAACAAAAATAAACACTCAAAAGGACTGAAAAAAGAACTGACATGTTGGTACCGTCTTTGTTAGGGTATCCACAGAGAAAAACACGAAGTGGTAACACCTGGTAGCAGCTGTAGGTCAAGCGAAAAGCTCCCCATTTGTTTTTCTATCATATTATACCAAGATAACAATTTACTGGTTTTGCTGGATTTTCTAYGTAACTGTCAGGCTGGCTTAACTACAGTGCTATTTAAGCAGCTACTAGAGGCACATAGTGCCTTAAAATTTTGATGGGGCATCAGCCCTTGATTTTGTTGAGTGTTTGTTTATATGTATGTCCATGTGTGTGTGTGTTTTGCAGTGATGTGATCCTTTAACACAAAGAACCCCAGTATCCAAGCATGGATCATTGAACAACTCTCAGAACTCATACGAGGTAAGGGCAACGTTTAGACCTTTGTGCAGYATGCATCTTTAGTGTATTACCTTTCTGTCATTCAATCCAATTGGATTGCAGTCATTTTACTTGCTGACCTACTAGTTTCATAAAGTTGCAGCTTCCTGTCAGGTTGTTTTTTGGTTTTTTTTAGTTACATTTTTCAGAAGAAACGCGTTGGATGGTCATTCAGGCATGCCCTCCATGATCTGAATGTCTAGGAAGTGGAGAAAAGCCAATTTTAAAAGGCATTTTGCTCTTTCCCTTTCCCTGTTTTATTTGAGATGGGCTCTTTGCCTACATGTTCTCTGAAGGAGGAGATTCCTGTGACCCTGACTGTACAGTAAGGAAGTCAGAAGGTTTCTCTCTCCATCAATCCTTCAAACATTTCCTTTTCTACATCCCAGTGACTGAAAGAAAGGTCCTATTTGTCAGCAACTTTCCTGGAATGGAAAGAATTGTGCTACAGGACCTACATCTTACCTTGGATGTTCAGCGCATATGTCTCTCTGGTCTTAAGAAAGAAAACTGAGAGAAACTGGTTTTGGTGTCATTTAAACATATGCAAAATGGATGTTTTATGGTACCACTCTGACTTGTATGAGAAAATGGCAATACTTATTATCTACTCAAACTGACTACCTTATTATTGTAACATTCGTATGATCATTGTTCAGCAGTCTTTTGAAACAAACGCTATTTTTAGTTAGTGACTTTTGACATTACTTTAATATGCATCAGGGCCAATCGGTATGTTCTCCTGGCATTTGTTGTAACAAAACTGTAGTCGTAATCATGCTGGGTAGGATTTGACTCACCTGACTACAACCCCCTGAAAGTTGGGTATCTACTCTAGGTAATCTTCTAGTCTCCATTTAGAGTCAGCAGAGAAGTAGGCATTTCCAAAGGACATTCGATACTATTCTAAAATAGATATATAAGACAGAATTAAGTGGAAATGCTGGTCTTTTGCGTAGTTATATTTAGGGGATAGGGATTCTGTGCATTTTTTTATGATCCATACGTATCATGCTAGAACCTCAAGCTTCCAGCTGGGACTGAGTTGTACTGAACACTGCACAGACTTAAATAGATGTATGAGTCATGCATTATAGTTATCAATAGACTTGGGGGGGTTCACACTGTCGAATTTTGGGCACATAACTAGAGCACTTAAGTGCTTAGGGTCAGTGCCTAAGCAGAAGATCTGACTCATTGGAGCTACTTGTCCCCCTCTGTTTATGGTGGAGGGAGTCTCTTACTCTCTTGAACGGTCTAGGTGCCTATGATTAAGCAGTGTGAATTCATTTTTTTTCCCCTTTAGTAGCTACTCTGTAGGAGAGATCTTGAGGTTTGTTTGCTGTATCAGGGCTACTAAATATCCCAGGGTCACATCCCAGTACTATCCAAGGAGGATAGCAGCCCCACAATCACTCTCTGAAGGAGGAGAGCTCATTTAGAGCTCAGAAAATTGACATATAAAAAGACAACAAAATCGGTGAAAAATAAATACCCTCTGTCTTGATTTGATTCTTCCCTCTTTACATATATTATTTCGTGCAAATAATGACATTAATGCTATGCTTAATGTTGAGTTTATAATTGTAGAAAGTCAAAAATTTCAGATTTAATCTTCCTATCATAATACAATGGAACACCAAGCCCAAACTGACAAAACTCTCTATGATTGTTGATCCTGAAACAAGGCATTATTAGCTGATTTTTTTTTTCTAGGAGAGCCACTAAGCTGTGTATTCAYTGCTAGTAGACCAGCTTGTTATCTGTACAAAATTGTTTAGAGTGCTTCCGAGGTCACCTTATTCTTAAGAGACCCTGCAGCTGGATGAGAATCGAACCAGTAGAATATAAACAGAGACTGATGTGGGAAGAGGGTGTGTCGCGTGGAGAAAGATGAAGGAGAAAAAATGACCATTGTGAAAGTTCAGTCCAATGGAACAGAAYTGAAGATTTTTGGTGCATCCTTTTCACTGTTTTTACTAATTTATTTCAATGAGAGTAAAAACATTAATGACATGATATTATTCTGAGAAGCTTATTGAATTAAGCATAACCATGAACTGACATTTTTGGAATGCACAACTCCTTGGCATGGACCTTAGGAAATTAAAATAAAATACAACACATATTGATGCTAAGATGAGCTTTACTCAGCTTTGAGCATAACACATGTTATTTC
Source organism: Amblyornis subalaris (assembly GCA_018881555.1). NCBI lineage: Eukaryota > Metazoa > Chordata > Aves > Passeriformes > Ptilonorhynchidae > Amblyornis > Amblyornis subalaris. Next base: position 295,881 of record JACAXG010000033.1, read on the forward strand.
TTTTTTCATTTGAATTACGTGGTGGCAGACTGGTAAGAATGAAGGAAAGATTAAATTTCAATTTCATTCAATRGCATGAGTTCTTGTATGTAAATGCCTAATAGTAAAAGGTAACCATCATAGATAAATATATAGTAACCTGTTCAGGTGAGAGAGAGGGTATTTTCATAGTGTTTTATATTTATATTTAACGAAGCTTCTACCATCTATGAATTGCACTGTTTTGTTGAAAGCTTTAGAGTCTCATGATAAGTTCAAGGCACAGTACAAGTCAAAATAAAAGGAAATTATGTGATGGTTCAGTTCATACCTGTCCCCATGACTTCTCACTAGATATGCATGATATTAAGTATGATTATTTCTAAACAAGTAAGCCCTAGGAAATGGTGGAAGTTGTAATTATTTACAAGCAGGCCATAGCTCTGTTACAGGTGCTCCARATGATGTTAAGATGAGCTCCTCTGGATAAAAACCATAAAAATTATCTGGTAGCTGATAAGCAAGTATGATTTATTGTTGTGAGTTACGGTTGAAGAGTACTATTATAGATGGAGCAGTATTCCAATTAGTAATCCCCCTCAGAAAGATGTGTTGTCCTCACAAACTATGGTCCAGATTCTAGAAGAATAAATTAAGGAAAAAAAGACAGCTTTCCCTGTTTTCTCCCCCTCATCTTTCCAGAGTAAACCTGAAAGTATGGAACATGTGAGTGCTCTATTTCCATGAGTATCTCTTACAATGAGCTATCACACTTAGACAAGCATTAAAGCTGATCTGTTCAAAAGCAGAATTGAAACTTATACCAGTTCATATGTATCTGCATWTGAGGATTTTGTTGTGTTCTGATCTTTACAGATAGTCTTAAGAACCTRTTATTTTACAGAACTTGCTGCCATATGTTCAGTGGTATCATAAAAAGCAAGTTGAAAATTATTAAAATTACTCTGGAATAGCAGACGGCTATAAGGAACATGCACACTGATTTTCATCATCCTGCCGGTTTTTGAAATGCAGTCAGGCTAAAAGGCTCCAAGGTAGTCATAGGAAAGGGTAAGGCATAACAGGATTTCAGTATTCAGTAAGAATTATTCCTATAGCATACATGGGAATTACAGCTGAGATTTGCTTTGAAGCCGTAGTCTGAAATGCTGGTATTTGTACTTTAAATGTACTTATTTGCTTATATTATATTGTGGACTTTGACAGAGTCCATGCCAGGAGACAGTTACCTGTACAAGATATATTTAAAATCTCTAACATATAGGACATGTCAGGTAAATACTGATGAAAAGAGCAGCCCTTCCTCACCACCACCACACACTGATCTCAAGYCATCTGATATAATTTGAAATGACAACTGTGTTTTTTACAGCAGTAATCCTAGATTTCTTACCCTTGTGCAGCAACCTGTATTGAGATATAATGCATTAAGGATGCTGCTTCATATAAAACATGGCAATTACTTGTTCATTTTATTCAAAAAATGGCGTAGTTTTTCTTGCTATTTACTTGATGTTTATTTACTAACTGTCCACTTATCAGAGTTATAATAGCAAAATATGTATGTACACCTGCACAAACATTCTTACATGCATATATCCCTTTATAAATATTAAGGCTACATATACATTATCATTCTTCTTAAAAAAAACAAACACCACAACAAACCCACCAAACAATAGAAATAAACAGACAACATATCCAAAATAAATTGGCCTAACTGTAAACATGCTAAGGATCACATAGGATTAACTTTGAAGTAAGTTAAGTGTAGTGTAACACAAGCTGTGGAATGAATCTGGGCTAGAACATAAAGACATCCAAATGGTGGCTCACTCAGAACACACTTTTCTTAGGCGTACGCGAGGTTGGTTCCTTGACAATTGTTTACTAGCAGCTTTTAAGACACAAACAGCTGTGAGTGACAACAGTCTGTCACAAAATTTGTCTAAGTTCATGGCAGAGAGCTGCAAACTCTGACACCTACTGAAAGAGGTATCGTATTTGCAAGCAGTCAAAAGTGATTGAAAACCAGATGAATCTGTTAGGATACCTCATGCCATTGAACACTGTTGCCTATGCCAAATATGCATTCGTAATCTACAATCTGTTATCTACTAGCACTGATGCTATAAGGTAGCATTGTTAAGATTTTTAATACGTAGCCATCTACTCTGAACTAAAAACTCATATTTAATCAAAAAGAAATAAACATGATTTGTAAGATTCAACCAACATATACCACAGATGGAATATTTAGGCTACTCTCTCCTCTGAGTTTCGGCACTTTTGTGTGATTTCTAACAGAACATAGAARAAAATCAACCGTAGGATTACATATCAGGGGAATATGCTGGAAAATCTATTGCCTTTAATTGTACGGAATTATGCTTGGGATAACCACGGTTGTAATTACTTTACATGCATAGGCACTCTGATTGCATACCATGATGGGCAACAGATTTGGTAGCACTGTTTCTGTTATTTAATTATTAGAGTTGGCCTGGAAATGTTCCTCCTTGATTGTAGTTAGCTTAATCAAATATGACTTGAGCATCTGAGTTGGCATAAACCCTGCAGGAACCCACTGAAATGACAACGAAGTGAAAAGCTACTCTTTCATTCCTTTACATCTTAATTTGGCAATTTCTGGAAGGACCAAGGAACCAGGACAAGTGCCAGGAAGATGCGAGCTCTGTGAGCTCCTTTAATGGAAGTGTAAGTAATACAGCAGCGTCTGCTCGAGGGCTTGTCTGCACATCGGAAAGCAGTGTCAGCCAACAAGCCATACAAATCCCAAGGCTTGCTCTGCTTTTGCAGTCAAGGGCTTTTGCAATTAAGGGCATGGGTGCCCCCACTGCAGACAGCGGAAACACCTGAGAGCGTGACTATGTCACAGGGCCGCTCCTGATCCCTGTGCGGATGCTGTGCRTCTGTCAGCCTCGCTCTCCATGGCACTTTGCATGATATACTGTGGCAACTTTTCTCCCTCTTCTTGCAAAATCAGCAATATTTTGTTTACAGGCTTAGGTTCATTGTACCAAACAGGAGCATTGCTCGCAGATTTGGGGGTTTATGGCAAGGCGCAAAAATCATACACAGATTTAACTAAAAATTAAAACATTTTCTTTTTCRTTGTTTAATATCAGGAAACCAAATAAAAAGCTTTTATTATTATCTCTCTCTCTTGTTTTCCCCTACATTTTTTCATTGATTKTCAAAAACAAATTCGTATTTGCCTGCTCTTACTTACCCATTACTATTGCCTGTGAACTACTGCAACCAGGATCATCCTTATGGTCATGGACCCGCTCGGGTGGATGTAAAGAATGCTATTAAATAGAGAAAATCAGATATAGCAAGAGAAAACATGTTCGGTCAGACAAGCAAAGTGAACAGAATAATAAATTCTTCACAGATTAGTTTCACATTTCCATTTATAGTATGTTATTTTACTTCCCACAATAAGGAAACAACAGAAGAGGGTAAAAAAGATCATCACCTCTAAAAATTGTTCACTTACTGAATGTTTCTGCATTCTGTGTGTTACTTGAAAAACGTTTACTATGTTTTATCAATACTGGTGACTGGATCAGCTTTTGGGGGGTTTCCTGTTATATTTCCTGAAACTGTTTTAATGGAAAATCATGAATAATCTATAATAATAGTGTGAAACTTCCAGAATTATTGATATGTTTTAAAAAAGATGATATATAAATATTTTTACAATAAGTCATTAGAGAGTTGCCAAGAAATGTCTTTTGGGGCACTTGAAACACCCTGATTTTTCATGTCACATTTTGTTTATTAATAGCTCCCGACGGTTTCCTCAAGAGGTACTTCAAGACTGTATACAATTTGCTCCATGTTTAGCAGGAATAAAAATTTTGCGAGAATAATTGCTCAGTCATGAACAATTTTTGTGATGATGAGAAAAGTCTGATGAGTGTAGTCAGCAATGTTTTGGAGATGAGTGTTGATGTAATAGTAGTTTTCTTAGTGTTTAATGATGGTGATATAAATTAGTTTAAGGTACTAAAAGTTCAAGGTTTTTTTTTTTTTTGATGAGTCAAGTTGGAAGTAAGTAGCATATACATTTTTAGCAATATTGTAATTAATAGGATTTTTATTAAAATTTACGGAGTTAAAATATGCCTATAATTTAGTGGCTTTTAGACTCAGATTACCTTGGTCAACCTCTGACATAATTTTGCTCTATCTACAGTCACATGACCAAGACAAATCAGGTATTACAAAAATCAGTCTTTCAGTTGCATGTCTCTCCTTGATTTTCGTGTGCTTTCTAGATCTCTAAAAATATGAAATTGTCTCAGAGCTCTGAAGGAGCTTTATTGACCTAAGCCAATACTTGCAGCTTTGTTTCTGCCTGTGATTGCAAAATGTTTATAAAAGAGTTCAGAATTGCTTGTTAAAATTGTTGTCAAGATAGAAATGAGTATTCATAAGAGATTAACATTTTTTGGGGAAAAAATCATGTAAAAATTTCACCTCCATCTCCTCACTGTTAAAACTTCGTTAGAGCAAGGTTTCCAGGTCTTTAATTTAATTTGCAGGAGTACTGACTGGGCTTCTTCACTGCCTTTTATGCAGTTACCTGTTTCTACCTTGCTTGTAAATACGTCCCCACTTGCACTGCCTGCAGATCAAACTCCATTTCAGTGTAGCATAAATGTTTCAAAGGCTAAATGATTGACTCTGTAGTCCCCCCATAAATTTCTACCTCCATCCTTCACAAAGCTATTTTTGCTCAAAAATATTTTACTTGTCACAAGAGTATCTTCCATGAACAGTGASGGCTTTGCACAGCTGGGCTGATACAGGGTGCGCTGCATACTCTTGGGCAGTATTGCAATTTTGAAAACACTGATAGAAGATAATCCCATCAGACTTCTTCAATAAAACACTGAGATAAAATATGTTTAGTCAGAAAGAAAGTATGCATATTACTAAGCACCACAGCAATCAGGTTTTTTTATTCTTCTATGGCTRGCTACAAATATGGGATCTTGCGGGTTGATCCAGTTAGAAAAAGAAATAGGTAATCAACATTCTCAAACATAGTTTTAAAATGCCTCTTCAAATTCAGTTGTGTTTTTGCTCCTATCACTGATAGACGCYGAGACTCCAAATATTTCATATATCCAGATCCTTCACAGAGTTTAATGCATTTTTTTATAACTGTCTTAAATGCAGAACCGCAGTTTCAACCCTCAGTTTCAATGGACTATTTTAGACAACACACCAAGGAGGCAAGGATTAGGCCTGTCAGRTAAAAATTTTCTTTCAGAGTGCTGACTTCTGCTGTTTGTTTTTAAATCATTGCATTTTAATTTAAAAGTATGGGGAAAATTAATTTGCTTGTATTTCTCTATGCTCTCGTTAGAGGATTTACTGTTAATATTACTATCAGGTATTATATGCTAAGGTAGTTTCCATACTACCCAATCTAAATGATCTTACAATTGTATTGCACTCGGTATATACATGAAAGCAACAGCAGTCTAATTTGTGATGAAAAGCCTGATACAGCTAAGTTTAAAATATATCATACAGTTTGTCAGATGTCTTTGAACAACTTGAAAATCCGTTTTTGTACCCCGATGTTAGTATGCAGGCTCTCTATATGARGAGGGTATGTCTTGTATTGTCAGAAGATATTCCAGTTTAAATTATCAAAGCTAATATTCAAACAGATCAGAACATCAACCTTAAGATTGGTATGATAGCCTTCCTTTCTTCCTTAGTACAAGCCCAGAAAGATCTGGATACCTAAYGAATTTCTAAGCATAGGTTTGTGGGCCAAGGATGAATACAAATCACAAGTTGCATCATCTGTATTTGGATGGTTTAAAGTCCCATTCTTGAATGTCTGAATATTTACATTTGTGACCCTTGAGCAATGGAAAAGTATAGTCCTTATTTGTCACATGACAAATAGGATAAATACAATAGAATTCTGCAAAACTTGTGCTATAACACTCTTGCTGTACAATGATTATCTTTCCTGGTTTAATAAACCTGTCACCTGCACAGCAGTTTATAAAATGTTTAAGCTAATGTTACAGAATTACAAACTCAAATAATGATATTGCAGACACATAATGGTAAGTGTACTTCAGTATGAATAAATTATGGGAGTCTCAGGGAGCACCAAATTAAGCCATTGTTAGCAGAAAAGTGTCTGAATATTTCCACACAGGAATAGGTTCATCTAGGTGCTCCAGCGTGAAGTCAACAGGTAGAGATGCTCTGTTACACCCATAGCACTAGAGGCCTTTAAAGTAGAGACTCGTATGTCTCAATTCTTCCCTTGGATGAAAATTGCAAACAGAAAGAAAAAAGCTGCCAAGCAGGACTCAGAGTTCAGAGCTGTGGCTTGATGRTGGGATATTTCCTTACCCCAAGGATATGAGACACACCAGCCCATCCTGCTTTACAGACAGAGCTGTAGAGACAGACTGCAGGGCTTGGAGCAAGTCAAACCATCTAGTTTCAGTTTTTGATCTATGTTACTGTCGTGGGTCTACGCTGGACACATGCTAGCGAATTCACAAAAGGTTATTCTTAAGGGAAATTAGCGTTTATTTTCATAAGGAGAAATATGGATATTGAGGAAAATGGAAAACTACACAGCAAGAACAGGTTCAAAGCTTAAACAGTAAAAGAGTTTTATTACTTATAGAATTAAAGTAAAAGGAATAATGAAAATTAAGGCAAATCTCCAGACACCCTTTCTCTTCCCAATACCTCCCACCCTTTCTTACTCATCGCACCAGGGGAAAATAAACATAACATGGAGTTTTGGTCACTATAATTAAGAKTTCTTGTTGCCGTTTATGGAAAAGAGTTTCTTGTGCTGTGTCGAGGGATCCATTCCACAGAAGACAGCTCCCCGCGGAGTTTCTTCAGTATGGTTCCAAACCTTCACAAAACACCACAGCCCACCTGGACACTGCTGTAGTGAAAATCTCTCTCCCACGAGACACTCGCAGTCTGTGAGTCACTAGTCCAATGGGGTTAGCCTTTTTTAAGGATGAGTTATTCCAGCCTAGAAGTCTCTCTCTCTCCTTCACAATCTCCAAAGCCTTATCATCAGCTGCACATGGTGTAAAGTACTCTTATTCACAGGCTGCATGTGAATTCCGCATCCCCCCATGCTTCTKAATGAATTACAGAGAAAAACAGTTTGGCATCATTACAGTCTCACCACGGCTTACAGAAGAAATCAGCTCCAATGGTAAAATGGTGTCATCTGGCATTTCCTCCTTCTCCTTCCTGTCGGTCGCCATGTTTTCTTCCCCTCATGTGACTTGCTTCTCTTTCTCTCTGACTTGGAAGAGAAATTAATATCTGCAGAAATACCTGTAGGAGGGTCTTATGGGATTTGCAATGGGGAAAGTACTCGCCTTGCCTCTCTCTCAGTGGCCATACGCTGTGCTCTGGCCAGTATCGGCGCCAGCCACACTGCACCGCCCAAAGGGGAGGGGCCGCCCCCTGCTGCCGCTCACTGCCGCTCGCCTTTCGTTCTCACCGCAGCCAGCTCCAGGGCAGTCCCTTCTTCAGCGGTGGCTTCGGCTCCCGCGCCTGCCGGGCGGGCTTGGCCCGGGCCATGGCTGGATGGAACAGGGCCCGGTCCCGGGGCCGTCCCTCCCCATGGGAGAGGCAGGGGGAAAAGAGAGTGCACTTCCTGGATCTTTTTTTTTTTTTTAAATAGGTCACCCCAGAGGCATTTCTAAGCCACATCACTGGTTTAGCTAGCTGTCCATCAGCTGTTTTAACCAATCAGGATTCCACATGGGCTAAACCACCACAGTTACACCATACGGTTTAAACCGATAAAGCAATTTTCCTTCACTCCGCTTAACCTGGATCCTGGCTGAGAGAAATCTCKCTGTCAGTTTCTTGCCAGGATGAACACGTTGGAATAACTTGCTGTGGCTTAAAATTCTGAGCCTACTTAGCTCTTTTTTCTTTGTTGTCTTGCTCACTTGTGTAGTGTGTATTATACCTTGAACTGTCACCTGTTTGATGTGTCTCACATTATATCAAATTCATTGTCAAGCCTTTACTAAAAGGGGCAACAGAGGGCTGCTCAGATCCAGGAGCAGAAGTAGCTCCATGTCCCAACTCTTTCCCTTACTGCCTTGTAGCTGTTAAAGCAAAATAATATGCTAATGATTTTGTGCCCAATGGACACCACAATTGAGGTGCTTTTTTTTTTTTTTTTTTTGCTTTTTCCTGCCTTTTCGTTCTCTCAGGTCTTGAGAAGTATAAGTCCTGACGTGGTATTTCTTTGCTCCTGTGTTATTGGAATAAACAGATCAAATACGTCATGCTGGCATGGAGAATGAATCTATCAGCTGGCAGAGACTGAGACAGCATATCAATCTATACTTGCCATTATTTTCTCAGAGATCAGTGCCAGCCTCTACTAGAGACAGGACAGGAAACTTTAGGTAGATTCTTGGTTTTGCCTACTATGGCCATTCAAAATTKTTGTAGTGAGGTTGTTTCTTTTCCCAAGTAACAAGGGATAGGACAGGAGGAAGTGGCCTCAAGYTGTGCCAGGGGAGGTTTAGACTGGATATTAGGAAAGATTTTCCATCAAAAGGTTTGTTAAGCATTAGAACAGAGTGCCCAGGGAAGTAGTTAAGTCACAAACCCTGGAGGTATCTGAAAAACGTGTAGATGTCGCGCTTGGGGACATGGGTTAATAGTGGACTTGGCAGTGCTGGATTACTGGTTGGACTCAATGATCTTAGAGGAGTTTTTCAACCTAAATTATTCTACGATTCCATGACTGTAGTGTTACATAGTGACAAGCCAAAGAAATAATTACCAACAAGCATGGTATCTCAAGGGTTCTTTGTGGCAGGACATCACTGTTTCTTCATMATCTTTCATTTCTTTTGTTTTATTTTTACTTGTACCACTTACAAGACCTCCTTGAAAACTCATTTTATTTTATATTTTGCCTGGCAYATTGATATTCCAGTCCAAGTGCCTGTTCCCCCCAAAAATGCATTTCAAGTGTGTAAACAAACACTGCAAACTCTTTCATGGCTAAACACCACTGAATTGAGAAGTAGTAAATGAAAAAGGTGTGAGGAAAATTGCTCAGCTCCTTGGGATGAAAAGGGTCCAGCACTAATCATTGTCCAGTTAGTTTACACACGTTTCTTGCTACGTTGTTATTACTTCTGTCCTTGTTTTAATGAAGCAAACATTAAAGTAATATTATTTCAGTTGAGGGTTGGTATCTATAGCTTATACCTTGTGATGTTAATTAAAAACATAATTTTTATGTACTTATCACAAAGGAAATATCATTTCATTAAAATCCAATTAGATTCAGACAATATCTGTAAAGACTACTGAATAACTGCTGTTTGAACATAGTCTGCTTTGTTCTATTTTCATCACCCGAATAAAAGCAACCACAACAAACAAACCAAAGGATTTCTTTTATTAATCTCTGAGGTTACAGATTCTCTTGCATTTAGAACAGTGTTTTATGTGAAAAACATACCAAAGATTTTATGTTTCACAGACTGCAGCATGAGTGACCTTATTTTAGAAAATTCTTGTTTTCTTTCCCATATTTATACAATAAAATATATTTATTTTGTAGAATGGATGCCTTTGAATAAACAATTTGTCTCTGATAAACTAATTCAACATTTTCACTATTACCAGAATGCTACATAGTTTAATGGATTACTGCCTGCAAGGTAGTGGGGACTCAGGATAACACATGGTAAGTGAAATGCAGAATTGTTCCTCCATTTTGTCTTGCTATGATTAGCCATCTTGCCRCATAGGCCGTTATCTTGCCATTGATTTACTCACTGAATTTCGTTGAATATAAGCGAATTTTCTCTATGAACGAAATGAGGAAATGTTTTAATGCAGGTTCCTTTTTCTGTATGAATAAAATTTTGTGGGATATTTTTCCGTTTCAATCATGGGAGAGTTAATTGGTGGAGTCAGACTGTCACACCTCCTTCCAATGGGTGAAGAAAATAGAAGGAAAGAGGGGAACATGCCCTTGAAATTGGGATTTGACTAAATGGAGTTTTGTGAGTTGACTCTAGGCTGGAAAAATTTTGATCCCAACTGTAGCATCTGCACTGGATTTTGTTTCCTTGTTTGTTTGTTTGTTTGTTTAGAAGTTACTGTTCCTCCTCCTACCGAAAATCCCCCAAACCAAAACATCCTAAAGGGAGGAAGGCAGCTAGTGAAGAAGTCTAAAGTGTCTGTGTCAGAAAGCTGTTTCTTCTGATTCAGCAGTTGAGAATGAGTGTCACAAAAACTAAGGTGCCCACACAGGAATAACAGTTGCGGTGTTTCCTGTCTGGAGTATCTGTAATCACTGAGGTAGGAACGCTGATTCAAGAAGTTTGCAAAGAAAGACACTGATGCTGATAAGAGCTGGAACGAAATGGTTTTGTTTGTGCTAAATAACTGAAATTACAACCAAATAAAGGTTTGAAGAAAATCTACAGAAAGATCAATGTTTGTGTCTTAGTATTTTGCTGACAACAAATACAATATTTGTTGAAGTTTGCCTTATCTGTACTAAAAAAATTAGTAATTCAATTGAGAGTAGATTGTATTTTGATGATCTAGGTCATTGGGGAAGAAAGAAAAAACTGCTGCTCATCTGCTATAACAGGGCTATGTAGCGAAATGGGATTTCCTAGTTTTGGAGGCATAAGTGGCCTGGTGGGAATGAGGTAAGAATATTAAGATGAGAAAAGACTAAAAGGGAGGCCCCTGTGCTGAGATTGAAGAGAGGTGCAGGATTGGATTAAACAGGTTTTTAGTTAAATAAAGTGTTTATGAAACCAAATGAGAATTTATGAGACCAAACTTTCTCATGACTAATACAGAAAATAGGATGATAAACAAAATTATGTTTTAATGGAAAAGCAAATCAACATAAAATTCTATCAAGATATTTTAATTGTGCATCTATTTATTTTGGTCTTGACTGAGCAAGAGCACTTCATGGCAAAAATAGAACCCTTCTCTTCTTTCCAGTTGTGTGCCTTACAATTTCTGAAGTTAGAATCTTCTTCTTTCTTATAGTATGCCCCACATTTTATGAAGTGACAGGTATTTTGATTTCGGCCTCAGTTCCTAACTCCTAATAAAATTTTGAAATAATTCATCTCTAGACCTCAAATCTGATGCTTAATTCAGACTCTGCAATTATRTTTGTAATAGAAAAAGATTCGTGGACGATAACAAGAGCAAAATGGGATGCAGCTCTGGCAGTCTGCTTGGTTTTGCTTCGACATTGTGCGTGGAGACAAGTTCARTGAATGAGCATGACAAACAGTGTTTTGTTGAAAAGAAGAGCAACAGAGAAATAACTTTTCTAACTGCCCACCCAGATCAGGCCAAGGGCCAGCCTCGTTCCTGATCCTTCCATCATGCAAGAGGGCTAGTTCGAGAAAAAAACCCACATACTCTACTGTATGTTATTGTAACTCTTCATTCCTGGAAATCAGCATGGAATTGGAAAGCTGCTGCACAATTACTAAATAAATAAAATCTAATAGATGGGCTTCACCAATCATTTCTGGCAAGAAAAGCTACATGATGCCTAATGTATTCTCTGCTTTCATTTAGAGAATTGTAGCTTTTGTTTCCCTTGTAAAACTACATATTTTGCCAAAAGTCAAGCTGCAATAGATATTTAATAGGAGCCTGACCTGCTAGAAATGGTTATTAAGTATTGTCAAGGCAGAAATAAACCCTGGCAATACCAGCATAGAGCCCGATTCAGTTCTCCTGATAGTCCAACTAGTCTTTTTCATTTTTACATCAGTGGGTATTTTTGCTGCACAAAACTCATCAGAATACAATCAAATATTATAATGCCGACCCCATTACAAAACAGTAGCATTCACACTGACTTCTCTGAGCAGTAGGCAATTTTTCCATTAGCAAATTAAACTTGGAGTTGTGTGAAACTTGCATTGTTCACGTATTTGTGTGAGAGAAGTGATAATTTCATTACTACTGTATTCAAAATTCGATTCAAGGTGGAATGACATTTTCCTTTCTTCAGAACTGTCATATTTTATGGGGTATGACTCAAGGCAGAAATGATTGTGTTCTTTCTGTCATCTTGTTAAATCTTAGGGTTTCCAGGGTATTTGAAGATTTTGCAAAGGGAAGGTATTTTTCTCATAGGTCATACTCTGAATATAAAGACTTAATGAGAGAAAATAACATATTTTAGAAAGATCCCTTTTAACCGTACAAGTGATTGTGTTAGTTCAGTGGAGCTACAAACCTAGCCTTTTTAAGGAGGACAAATTTTCTGTCTGGATAAGTTTTTCAGGTTTTTCTTCCATCAGCCCAAAACAATTTGTCCATTAAGTTTACTTTCTCAGTTTGCGAAAGGAAGAGGACATGGCTTGAAGGTCACAGGCACAAAACCCCAAAATCATCAGAGTGGTACACTTCAGGAGTCAGTTACACAGAGATGAATCAGCAGATCTAGCCAGTTTATCTTTACCTCGTCTCTTCAAGGCTGACAGCTAATCGGCATTTTACTACTGAGTTGAAACATAATCTGACCAGAATATTTAAGAGAAACTGAAAAACCCGAAATAAATTCAGTTCAGGTCCTCCTGAGAAAGGAATGCGTAATAAGATATTCTAGTGAATGCATTTCTGCATTTTAAACTTTTGATTACGTGGTGAGTCGGCTGGTTTTACCTCACTCTGCCTAATGACATCTTTGATACTGAAGTGGAACATGCTGTAGGAAAATCTCTGAGCAGATGTAGAAATTACTGGAAATACTTCTTGAACCCTATTCCTGTGAGTTTTTATCAATTATARATGGTCACTGATATAAAACCTCTGTAATTTTGACAATTATCTTGATCTTTTGAGATATATTCCTCACTAGGGGGAAGCTAAGAAACCGTGCTTCATGAAGTAAAAATACTAAAGAAAGTTAAAATAAAATCTTAACCAAAAGAAAATCCATTTATTTTCTTGCAGTCTAGAGTAGCTACATAACCATGTTTTGGGGTGTATTTTTTGTGAGGGTGGTGTTCTTGGTATTGATGGTGATAGTTGATTGTTGGTTGTAGGTGTTGAATTTTTCTTCTGGTGATTTGTACAGGAAACATTCCTTAGTAAAAGTATCATGGCAAACACATGACCACAAATATGTCAGAAGATACAGGTTAGTCTAATATTGTGCAGCATTAAAGTGTGTTATTTAAAATCTTTTATTTAGTTTTCTCTTTCTCTCTCTCTCTTTCTTTCTCKCTTTCTTTTTTTTTCTTCKGAAGGAAAAAACAGGCAGCCTACAAAGAAAGTAGAGGCAATTTGGAAAGCTGACAGATGGTAAAACATTGTGTCAGCAAATATGAAGAATTGATGATGTGGAGAAAGTTGTAAATGCTCTAACTAAACTTGGGACATTGCATCATAGACAATCAAGCAGTTTAACAATATCGATGGCCAAGAAAGCTGAGAACATTGAGTTATATCTGAGGAAAAAAAATATATTCCAGAAGGTGGTGGACAGACTTTACAAAGATGTTCTCATTTAAGGATATTTGTAAGTATATTTGCCAGGATGTGTTCCCTGGAAGTCTATAAAGGACCTCACAAATGCAAGAACTTGTAATTTCTCGAGGTTAGAAGTCTTTTCAAGTGTCTATTTGGATTATTCCCCCTGCTCTTCCATGGCTGTCAGAGAACTGCAAGGCTGAAAGATGAACTACATTTCATAGTGGGTGATGTCAGAACACTTATAATTTTTCCAACAGTTTCCTGGGACTCCAAACACAGCTACACMCTCTGCCATGATCTGTCCTTCTCTTGTCCCAGTGACCAAGGAACAGAAAAGTACTGCAGAGCTGCAAGGTCCTCCTGCACGCTTGCCTGTGCTTATGCTCAGAGCCAGAAACTATGCAAGTAACGTGATTAAGACTATCAAGCTATTTTTAGGTCAAACTCTTCCCTTCACATGATGCTGGTGGTGCTTCCTTACTATGAGTAATGATTGCAGCAGTTCCATCCTCAGCTGTTTCAGAACCAAGAGAACCCTTACATCCCGTAAATTACGTTACAAATTGCAAATTTTCTGTTAATAGAGTTCCTTTTTTTTTTTACAAATTTTATAAAGGACCTTACAAATTGCAAGATATTTTTATTAAGTAGGATGCTGTTTTCATTTCCCATCTGGGTTTCTTGAGCTTTATACATTCTGGGGGGTTTTGTTTTGTTTTGCTGTTTCATGGGGGTTTTTTTTGTTCTTTTGTCACACTTCTCAAATCTTAAAGCTTTGATTTTATGTATTTATTTATTTTTAATGAAAGCAGAGATTCTAATGTTACCAAATGAGTACTGGAGCTAAGGCTTTAAATATCATGAGACTCGTGATAAAATCACTGGAGTTGGCAACACTGCTTGAATTTGGCACAAGATCCTAAAGCTTTAAAGGAAAAAGTGTGACTCATCAAACTTGCCTGGAGAGTTAAGGGAGCTAGGGGCAAGGGCTAATGGGGGTATCCTTCCATTTCAGTACTTCAGAGAAAAATCTACAAGATACAGTCCAGTAATTGTGCCAAGAAAAGAAACTGCTTACTATACAGAGAATAACGATTTCTAATTATGTAATGAAATGAGGGGGAATGTAGAATGGCAGAATTTTAAAAAAAAATACAGGTATAAACATTTCCAATTATCCAGAAATGTTTTAGGAAAGAGATGGCTGGAAAACTACCTCACCTTTATGCATTATAAAACATAAAATTCTAAATATTCTTTACACATTTCAAATGTTCTTCTCTAATGATCCTTCCTTTCCAGATCAAGTTTAATACAGAATTTGATGTTAAGTTTTCTCAGGGGAATTGTATATATATTTGTCATAGTTTTGATCTGCCACCAGAAGCTAGCCTTAACTTACTGAATTGTACATGACCAAGCATTAGATTAAATACATTTACATGTGTTAAGTCATAAAAATCAAGTCAGTTACTTCCTGCTTTACCTTTCTGTAAGTGCTGTGGTCCTTTGTTAATATGCAAGATTACCCTCTGAAGATAAACAAGCCCAACTATACAAGATAAAACCGGACAGAGACCTTTCATTAAAGCGGGTTTTTTTTCATTCTCAGTTCTTGAATTCTTGAGATAAAGTTTTTTGCTAGAAAATTTATTKTTATCAAAATTTCCACTGGGAAATCTTTTTCCATGCTCAGAATATACATTTTAGAGAAAAAACCCACCATATTCAGGTCTTTGTAACAGCCTTCTGGCTAAGCCATGCAAAAAGAAAGCATCTCACATTCTTCTACTCTAAGATAGATCAAGTTATCCCACTCCTGGTTTTCCTTCATCATTAGACATAGATGGAGACTCCCCAATGCAAAGCTATAGGGATTTGAAGGTTTATGTCTCTCAGAGGTGTCACTATCTTTCTGCTAGAAATCACTTCTTCCATGGATTTAGTGTCTGCATGCATTCCCCATCCTCTCCAGAAGCAGGTTTGATGCAGTACCTTGTAAATTATCTCGAAAATGTGTTGACTGTAGTAGAAGGGTAGGTTTTGCTTCTTTCACAGTCTTAGCTGTGAACACACAGAAAAGAGAGAGAATAGGAAACTTCTAGGAGATGTCAAGATCTTAATCTGCTGTCTTTCTACAACTCCAGCAAATTAATTTCTATATTAATTTTTTTCTGGCCGGTAAGAGTTCTTACCTCCACTGCTATTACTGACCTTTGTGTGCTGTGGTTTGGTTTTGTTTTGGTTAGTTGGTTGGTTGGTTTTTTTGCTTAGTTGCTTGGCTGTTAGTTTACTATTTTTGTTGGGTTTGAGTTTTGGTTTTTGGGGCGGTTTTTTGGTTGGTTGGTGTTTCGTTTTGATTTTTTTTATTTTTTTGCTACTGGGCTTTGTATTTCTTTTGCAAGGCACTTCAAAAGATTTAAATTTGATCCCATACTGAGCTGGAAAACCAGCATTCCAAGAGGAACCATAACCTGTGGCTCCCTAGCTTTTGTAGTTTTTAGAGTTCTCTGTATTAAAATTTCTCTTCTTTTCCAAAGTACTTGAAGAACACAGGAATGTGTGTATCAATATCTAAACCAATAAAGATTTGTGCCTATAGCTACATCCCATTATTTTAAAAAAAAAAAAAAAAAGTATTTTAAAATAAGTATGTGGTGGGATTTGTAGGAGCTTTTGTAGTTTAGTTAGCTAATATGCACCAAGATGTACTATACAGGTGTTACTGTGGATCTGAAAGGGAAGAGGTTGACTCAGTTCCTAACTCAGAGGACTCACCAAAGAGTTTTACAGATTCCCTCTCTCCAGGACAGTTACCTGACATAGGCTAGTAATCTGGGAGTTACAATTCACCGCCTGTCTAGCTGCAGGCAGTCCCTTTGCTGGGTTTTTGACCACCTTCCCACTCTCCTGTAGGAGCATGGCATGGATCCTGCATGGGCAGAAAGCAGGTTTTTTTTTACATACAGTATAGCAGTATTTTTACACACAATATAGGAGAAGAGAAGCTCTGTTTCTGGAGGGGTAAGTACTGAGAGCTCTTGGTAAAGAAGTACTTGCCACTAGCATCCTGTTTCTTTGTGTGCCATGTACTTCATRCCATGGGCTAATGACCTGCAAAGTGTCAAGCTAAATAACTGCACTTTTTAGTTGGCATTGCACAAAGCAACATTTCAACCTGGAGGAAACAAACTGGTTTTGTATAGTTAATTAAAAAATGCTCAATCAATTTAGTATGCATAAAGTTTATAGGGCATTTTCTTACAGGCTGGGAAGTTATGTACCCAAATTTCAGTCCAGTGTGAATTTTACAACTTCAGTTTTCAAGCCCAGACAAGTCTCATCCAGTGGAAGTGCTGACRGTCCTCTTATCACAGACACTGTAGAAGGTGCCACTGTAATAATCCATGCTTCTATAGTCATAGTCAACTTTTTTATACCCTATAGAAGTGGTAAATAATATTGGGACAAAATGAGTTAGGATACTTAGGATTCACTGTAGCAAAGAGAATCAGAACAACAAAAGCACTCTCACTGATGAAATTGGAAATGTTTTTTTTTAATTAACACTTCTAATTAGAATTTAACATCTCACTAGCTTCGTATGGGATTTTTCGCTTCCTTAACCTCACGGAAACCTATCTATTGGCTCTAAATAGGCAGTCACTTACCATGCACCACTTGAGGATTTCAATTAATCYCAAATCCTCTAACTTTGGTGTGTGAACTTGCATTTTTCTCTGCATGCCATTCTCTCCTGTTTCAATTTTCTTACTAAGAACCTTCTCAACAGTTTTTTTCTTTTTCAATTCTTTGCCTCTCTGTTTACCTTTCTATTTTAAAACTGGTGTATTTTGATTTGAAAATGATGGGACAATGCAATAYGTATGTAGGCACTGGTCAGGACTGCTTAACATAGCTCTGAGAAGACAAGAAGCTAGAGAAACTCTGCAGAAGCCAGAAGAAGCTAGTCTCTGTCAACTTTGAAGTGGAAAAAAATGCAGGTGTCTTGAAGACGCTTGGCTAAACTAATAAAAAGGCACTTATTTCAAACAAGACAAATGTATATTTTTAGTTTAATTTCTCCTTRCATGATAAATTTGAGTCTTTTTCTACAGCCATCTTTGGCTGTGATGAAACTTACCACTCAATCACTAGCTGGGTTTTGAATTTTCCATGTATGATCTTAGTTTACTTGAACTCTCGTTGTGAAAGAATCTACTTTCTCTCATCTGAATTAGAATTTCTATTGTAAAAGGAAACAAAGAGATTAATAAACCAATAGAAAAGAAAGGAAATGTAAAATAATTTAGGTTAGAATGTAATTAATTGATTCCCAGTGCTGTGACCACGATGTGGTGGTTTTTTTAAGCGATCTCGAACACCCATTCGTAACACATGGCCATTTTAAAGAAATGACAAATTTCTCATCCTGGAGATGTGATAGATTATAAATTTCCCTTTAGAAGCAGGGAGGCAAAAAAAAAGACCAAAACTCATGGTTTCCTTGTACTACTAATTTACCTTCCTAAGGCGTTGAGTACTCGAATGCCTCACAGGCTGATCACTAGTCAGTCCTCTTTCTGTATTAGTTACTTTTGAAGTGAGTTTACTTTGATGGCAAACAAAGCAAAAAGCTTGTGTACCAAGGGTTCTCTATGACTCATTATTCACAAATAGCCTGGAGTTTGTCTTGCAATTTGCTCACTTGTTAAAAATGTGACCACAGTGGCACTAAATAACACCACTGTAGACTAGTACCTAAGGTCCTTTTAAAGTTACATATTTCAGAAATATACTCTGTTATGGATTCTCTGTTTTGTTTTTAATTGAAAAACTCAATCATCCATCCAAGTAAACCAAAAGTCCTCTAATTATAAGCATATGGACTGCCAGCTTCAAAATTCTTCATGAAAATATTTTCAGGATTTCATGGAAATCTTTTTGCTAGGTGTCTTATAATACATCCTTAAAATTCAAGAGAGAAAATAAACTACTGGTAACTGTCTATAMAACACTGATGTAAATAGATTTTGAGAATGTGATTACAAGTGAAATTTCCTCCTATGATAAATGGTAACCTCTGTCTGCTTGCATCTATTATAGCCAGTAAAAACACAYAGAAATATGTCTCAAATGCTTATTCTTAGATAATGAAGCAAATCCAAAAGCAGGGTTTTATCCTTCTGTTAAATTTCTTACACGAGTCACASTAGCCTGGAGATGGTGTGCATCGCAGTCTATATCCATACGAAAAGGTCTTCAGCTGGAGTAATTTATCTGATGAAGTACATCATGAAATGCATCTTCGTCTTTCCACTGAAAGCAACTTTCCTCAGAGTTTAGATCACCATTGGTCACTACGCATAGAGATATACAAGGGGTATACAAGGTTTCCACAAAATTGTTGTATTAGCCTTCTATTTTCTTGTGTCTCATATTTATTTTTGTTTATTCCTGTACAGAATGCTTTCCAAGTAGGGCAACATCCATGTTCTTGGTCATTAAGAAAGGAAAGTCATAGGATCATGTAACTTTACTGGTAACTTCCAATGTATTACTTTGCCTTGCACTGGAGGTCTAGTTTGAAAAGTGGATTGTTTTTTAACGTAGGCGTATTTAGGCAGGCTGATCACAAGAGATGTTGCACTAAATTGTCTTCCATGTGCAGAAAGACCACACAGAAGTATGTGGAAAGCTGCTAACACAGTGATCTGATGGATGTTATACAGCTCTTTCTCTCTGAAAGAGATGGATGACAGCTAGAGTATAATTTATTTGGATCTCCATGCAGTGCTATAATTAGGCACTAAGGACAGACAACTGAGACAAAAAGTGAATGCTAGAAGATGCTTATCAATGGTGCCACAATGATTTGTCATTGGTCTTTGCTATGCAAAGATACCCATTGCACTGTATTGTGTGGGCGCTCCGTGTTTGCACAGAATCATACCAACGCCAAAACCAAAGGATCCAATGGTCCAGGTAACACAAGGTGGGTGGCAAAGGGAGAGAGAACACCCTGTCTAGATCAACATGACTGATCTTAGTTGTTGTACTTTCTCAATGCATATGAAGAATATCTCGTTCTATCTCTAACTCTCAGGAAGTTTCGCACAGATCGGTAGAAAGCATCTTTGGATCCAGCCTTTTTCAAAAGTGGTCATAGATAGGCCCAAGCTAAAACTAGGCTGGGGATGAGTCAGGCTGGTCTTTGTTGAATATTGAGAAACTTGCATAACCATGAACAGAATATGATATATTGATAAAGGACTATGATTTCTTCTTATTTTCCATCCTGAGGAAGAAACTGGATCATCTGGAGGATGATACAGACCAGAAGAAACTCTGGTTTTGGAGTGAGACATCTTTGTAGGGGTTGTATGGGGCTTTCAACCAGCTTTCCAGCATTATAAGCTTGTCATCACTGAGGCTGGAGAGATATGTAAATATACAGAAAAGGTGAGGCATGAGACAGTTGTACAGTCCTTGTACTCCACAGAAGACCTTTATTTAGAGTGTGTGAATATTGGTCATGGGTATAGGTGTTRCCTATTCAAAATTGATGGTTGGGATGGTCACTTCTGAATTTTCAAAAACTGGTGTTCAAATTACATTATCAAGCACCCTCTGATGCAGTCTGAGCTGATACAATATTACATGTCCGTATTTCATGTTTTTTTCTATACTACTTATAGTTCCTGATGTCAGAGAAGAACTCTTCAATGACCGTGGTTCACCTTGTTTTCTTTTACTAAAACGATTTCAGTGTGAAATGATCCACAGAGGCACCATATTTAACACTCTTTTTCCACTCAACTTGGATTCTCACCACTGAAAATTTAGTATTAAAAGTCTCTTTCTGGCAGGTCACAGGCATGCTAACACAAACCTCTTCTCTGAGAAACAGAAAGATGCTGGAAGTGCTAAATTTGCTACCCCCGAAAAAAGGTGTATCTTTTAATCAGCTAATGAAAGTCCTGTTAAATGCATTTTAATTGCATTCTCACAATTCTGGGTATTTTCTGTCTAGCCATCACAAGGGTGAATGTACTACTTAGGGATAACAAGTCAGAGATGAATAGATAGAATCTGCTGAAAGAAAACCTTCAGCAAAGGCATGCTGGAGTCAGTCTTAACATGGATGTACCAGCTTGGGAAAATCAACCTACAAGGRGAACAGATTCCCTCACCCTTTTCCATCCCCTCTCAAAAATCATCAACCCATTTCCTACAATGCCAAAAATAGCAAAGGGTAAAGAAAATAGCTCAAATAATTCTTTCATATGGATAAAACTCTACCTAACACATTCTCTCAATCCTCCTCCTTCTTATTCGTTCTAGTCACTCTCCCTGTTTGCTTTCTGCTCCGCTCATGGCATACACAGACCCTCTTGTCCTCCCATTCTTTCATTTCATTTTGCTTACTTGCAAGGAAGAATTTGCAGCTTCTTGTTGAGGATCTGTTCTAACTAATACTCAAGCTCTTCTAGATGTTACAAGTGTCCCTTGAGAAAGCCATCAGCACAGCGACAAGTTCATTGGGCTTATAAAAATCATCTGCATATAAGCCTGTATTGTATACAGCTCGTTTGGCAGAACCTATTCACACTCCTTGGGAAAGCTGAGCCTGACTCTGTCCATCTGAAGGGCAGTATTTGCACATTCAGAAAAACAGATATATGAGGAATGAGAGTTGAGGGACAGGGACTGCAAGCTGGACTTGTCTCAGATGCAGAGAGTAGCCGTACCACTACCTTTCACGATTCATAAGAGGATGCCTGTGCTGTTTACTAGGGCAGCTTTTCAGGCCAAATTCAGCCCTGCTGTGAATGGGCACAACTCCGCTGGCTTTGTACAAAGACTGCCTTCCTGAGAGCAGAACAGGGAAAGCTCTTTGAACAGTGCCAATAATTGCTTCTCTTTTTTTTTATTCATTTTTAAAAGACAGTGGAAGATCAGAGGCAGCAGCTACAATCCACAGTCTACAAATAGCAGTAGTAAGAACACAAATGAAAGGCTTTGTGGCACAGTTATATAGCACATCTAACACAAATAGCTAGGCAGTGAGTGGTGGTTGATTAGCTATGAAAGAGTGGACAGAGCACAGGCGAAAGCTTTTCTGCRTAAGTCTCCTGTGCTGGGGAAGTAGATGCCATTCCTGATAAGGAGCCACTGGAGGGATGGGRTGCAACTACAAACAGTGTTTTGAAAGAAACAGCAGAGGTTTTAAGGAAAAATCTTTCCATTGCTACTTTTGGAAGGCTTTGGACTGTTTTACTCAGGACACCTGTAAGAAAGTCATGCTCTAGTGTGGTGTGAAGAAAGTTAGGGAAACAACTCTGTACTGGTGGGAARTAGGTGGAAAACCTCATTATGTGTCATTCATATTCAGCTACTTTGACCCAACACATAAATTGTGTAATAGATGTATGGCAAACCCAACCACATTGCTAGTGTAGCCCACCAATCTATTGAGGGCAGCTGCATTGAGCTTTTCAAAAATGGTTTCATATTTGACATTAAAATAGCCAATCATTCTCCTTTTGCACAAAAAGTCAGTAAACCTGAAAAGTTTCCCCTTAACCAACATTGTAAATGTGATTGTTTTCAGAAATAAAACAAACACTCCAAAAAGCTCTTTCTGGTATTGCTCTGGATCTCAAAAAAATTTACATTATAATGAAGAATTAAACAGGATTTTATACTCTTTATATCAGCCACTGCATTATTTTGTGTAGACCTTCCTCATTAAGACCATGCCTACAACGAACTTTTTAGGGGTGTGTGTGCTTTTATTGAGTATTATAACCTGTAAAGGTTTAATTAAGTCAGTGAATACACGCAAGAGCTTTTCATCTTTATCTGTTCATCCTTTTATTTCATCTTTAACTGCTCCATGTGCAGCTGTTCCTTTAGCTGTCCCTGACAAATGGACCCAGAATCTGGAATCTGCCATGGTCTTTGGTACTCTAGTTTGCAAGAGTTCAAAACTCTGGGGGAAAATTTGCTACAGCCCTTGTTCGTAGGTGATTTACTGTCCTGCAGTTTTCTCAAAGACTTTACTAAAACATGCAAGGTAAAGCATTGTTTATCACAAACAGTGATGCATAATAGCAGGGGCTGACCGAGTTGTAATTATGTCACCAAAAAATCTTGCAAATTTATCAGACCATTAGTGAGGGGACACATTTGTCTGCTCTGTGTATTCATCTGCCACTGAAGTCATATTTATAGGATTGTTTTTTAAAGGGAACATAAAGAATGTCCAGGGAACCTGCACTCAGATGAAAAACAGCATGATTGCTTTCATTGTTGCCAGCTTCCGAACAGTGGACATCACAGATTTTCATTCAAAAGCAGCCAAGAGCTCTTTACAACTTTGCTCACAGCTAAGTCAGGGTTTAAAGGAAGATTTGAGGGTGGGATAAGTCATGGTAAAGTCTTCCTTTTGGGAATGAATGACCCAGTGTCTGAGGTAGTAGAGCTCTGCAATCACACTTTTTATGTGTGAAACTGACCACTTAGAAAAATTTCTTTGCTCCAGTCTCTCCCAACAGATTATTTCTTAGTGGACTTGGAAAGCAATAAATGCATGTTTATGGTGCATATGAGATGTAAGAAGCCTCAACCCCGGGTCTATTCCAAGTTAGTAGGGCAAAATAAACAATTAGCTGGACTAACAATGAACAGTACCTGATATGGCGGGGAAAAAAAGATGCCTCACATGCCACTTCTGCAGGAAAAAAAGATTGGCAGCAACTTAAAAAGCTGTAAATTCTCCCAATTTAGTTATGGTGAGTCACATAGAACAAGGAGCCATCAGAACTTGAATTCTTCTGTCCTGGCACATTTTTTATAATAATTATATATAATGCARTATACTGGAGATATAATGATACATTTTAATGCTAGACCACGCTGAGCCTCTCTCTTCCTTGCTATTTTTGTCTGTTGCTACTTCTGACTTGTTCATTACACAGAAAATCCTTTTTCTCACAGGTTTCACCATTCAACAGAAACAGGGCATATTGACTCCGCTTTATGCCTCCTGTTTGCTTTGAGACAGCTTGTGCTAGTTTGCCCTCGTCATAGCTCAGCTCTACAGCTGTAGCAAGGTATCCTGTATTCAGGTAACACTTGCATTTTTTATCTCTTTACCGCTGCAGATAGTTGTATTATAAATACACAAATACCAATAAAGTTAGGATTTTTTTTCAACAGGGTAGAAGATTGGTTGGTTGGTGCTTCTTTTGTTATATAGTATACCATGCTGAGCTATGAAATGTGGTCCTGTGGGGAAATTAAATTATGTATATAGGGTTGGTAAGTGTGCTAAACCTCTTCAGAATGCTTTGGATGTGCTCTCCTTCATTCTCTCTCCCTCTGGATGTTATTATTTCGTTTTTAACAAGGGCCTGTGCAGGTTGCCTTTACAGCTCAAATTCTCTCCAGTTGAAGGTGCTGGAATGTCAGACACTCACTTCCAGCAGGACTTTCTATTTCTCACTATTTTTAGGCTACAGACAAATATAACAACAACTTTTTATAACAGTGAGCTTGTTGATAATCAGAAAATATATTACAGAATAATCTTGCTCTCGGGAAAGAAATAAATAAACAGTAACAAAAGTGACCTTGAGGTCCTATGAGGAACTGAGCATACCATAAGTAAGAAAAATAGGTATGAAGAAATTTGACTGGATTAGGATATGCTACACTTAACAGCTTGAATGAACACATGTATCAATCTCTTCAGTGCTGTTTGAAAGTGCTGTGAGTGATAATAGCAATATTTTATTTTCTTCTTTAATATAAATTATGTAAGACTTTTGTGAACACTATTCAGGAAAGTTGTATATCAAACTCTCAGCAGCCCAGAGTTGCAAGCAACAGATCTAAATTCCTGTGAGACAAGCAAGTCTAGGAAGCACATGAAAGCATTAAGAAAAATATAATATATATTCTTGAACACTTCCAAATTTAGAAGAGAAAACACAAGCTCCATAATACATGCCATGTGGTATCATTGTCATAGAAGATTTGCTGATTGCATGGGTGAGACAAATCTAGTCTAACTGGCAGACCAAGCTGATGTTGAATTTTGACCTTCTGACCCTCTACAGCCAGTGAGGCATTAATTGCATTATTTTCTGTTTCATTAAGCAGCAACTGTTGTGCAATTTTTTTTCCTCCTCTTTGTGAAGCTTTTTCTCCTCCTCCTTGTGAAACTTCAAAATATAACAAAAGCAAGCTCTTATGTCTCATATTTGGAATCTCTCTGGAGTGTTTATAGTAGGGTTTATGACCAAGTCATGTAACTCTTTCTAAAATCAACAGGGCAAATTTGCCAAGGTTATCATGCTTGTTCGAGAATGAAAAATTTTCTAGGTGTATCAAATCCATCTCACAGCTTGAGACATAACAGGGAAAAACTTCAGAAAGATTTACAGAACCACAGAATCACAGAATATTCTGAGTTTGAAGGGATCCACAAGGATCATTGAGCCCAAATCTTAGCCCTGCACAGGACATCCACAAGAGCCACACCATGTGTCTGAGAGCATTGTCCAAACGCTTCTTGAACTCTGTCAGGCTTGGTGCTGTGACCACTTCCCTGAGGAGCCTGTACTAGTGCCCAACCACCCTCTGGGTGAAGAACCATTTTCTGATATCCAACCTAAACCTTCCCTGACAAGGCTTCATGCCTTACCCTTGGGTCCTGTCACTGATCATCGGAGAGAAGAGATCAGTGCCTTCCCCTCCACTTCCCCTTGTGAGGAAATTGCATACTGCAATAAGGTCTGCCCTCAGTCTCCTCTTCAAGTTTAATAGACCAGGTGATCTCAACCACTCCTCATATGGCTTTAGATAGAATAAAGCTTCTGATAAGCTCTCCAAAGGAGTTTTTCTTATTTAGAGAGCTGAGAAAGAATGTTCTCCAGACTTTCAAAAAACTTACTAATGATTTTAAGGTGACAGTTTTATGAAGTGCAGCAAAAATTTCTAGAAATTAAAACCCCATTTAAAGCAAACCAACATGAAGAATCTCAAAATCTCTGCTTTTGAAAACATAGTTCAACGACCTCACACTTATGAGAATTCAAATGAACTTCCAGGCTCTGACATCCAGAAAATCCCAGACATCACACTCTCCAACTGTAAGCTGCAGTTACATTAGCAATTTGGCTGTAGCTGCACAGTGAATGCCCACAGGAATTCCATAAATACACTGTCCATCTTCAGTCGGACACAGTGATTCACTCAGTTCTTGGCCAGATTGTTGGAAGCAGAGGCCCCTGTCATCAGTTCTGGGCAGTATATATGGAATTACAGCTCCTCCTTGGACCATTTCTCCCATTTGAAAAATTGCCATAGTGAGTTCTCCAGCCTGCCAAGTTGGCAGACTCCGTCCTTGAAGCTGGAGAAGAGCCAGAAATCGCTGCACAATTGTGAACTCCAGTCTCAGTCAGTCATAGCCTCTATCAGCACTCTTGCGTATGTTCATGGAGGAACTTCCTGATCATAATTTGGGCTCAGCCAAAATCCGTCTTCATTTTGGGAAAATGCTGAGTGGAGTCCTATTAAAATATTTGGATAGACTCATACAGTAGACCTAGTCTCTTGATAGATTTCCTGGAGAGTAAAAGAGACTTACTAATAAAATGTGCTGAGGATTTCTTTCTCATATCTTTTCAGCATGAAGGGACAGAGTCTAAATAGCAATAAAGGACTGACAAATTGCCTGCTACTATGACTCTCATCTGTTTGTTTATAATAAAGTCAATCAGTAATTTTGCTAATTTCAGCAGCTAAAAACTTTCCTGGAACTTTTGCATGCCAGCTTTTTCTAATTGTTTGGATACTACAGGGGCATGAAGTGCTATTGGAATACTAAGTGCTATACAGCCACATGAAAAAGCTCATAATAACATCTTTCCTTATCCTGAAATACATAGGTAATTGAAAAGGTAAGGCTTGTAAAAGATTAAGAAAATGGGTGGAATGGTGGAGATTACTAATAAAAAATAGTGGGTCTAGTTGAGAAGGTGTGAAGTTGGAATGGCAGGTTTTCTCCTTCTGACTTAAAAAATACAGGGAAAGGAATTTTCTATGGGACTAATTTTCTCCTTTAATTCTGTGCATCTGATTTCTCAGAGGAGGTGAGGTCTAGGCCAATGGATACTCTGGGAGCAAGCTAATGTACATTTATTCAAAAATCTGTCTCCACTCAAGTCAGTGGCCAAAGTTCTATACATTTCTGTGAAATCAGGGCTGCGTTGTGGAGCTAGAAGCAGATGCGATTGCAAGTCAGTCAGCAGCCAGAATGCCGCAGCCTGCAAGTTATTTAACAAAACCAGACAAACAAAAAGATGAAGATTTTTAATGTTAGATTATGTGATTGTCATTTCAACAAAGACAGTGGGTACTCTGAGGCACAGGGGCAAGTGAAAGAGCACCCAGTACTCTGGCCAAAGGAACACAGAAGCCTAAGCCCCTGCCCTGACCCATCACAAGAGTGATCAAACTCGCAGGCAGGGTGAGGCTCAGCATGGTGAGCTAATGGAGACTGTCTCCCCAGGTGTCGTGCTTTAACCCCAGCCAGCAGCCAAGCTGCTTGCAGCTGCTCCTTCACTCCCCCACTAATAGGATCGAGGAGAGAATCAGAAGGGTAAAAACTAGAAAACTCGGGGTTGAGATAAAGRGTTTAATAGAGAAAACAAAGCCAAGCGCAAGCAGAGCAAAACAACAAATTCAGTGTTTCCCATATCAGGCAGGTGTTCAGCCATCTCCAGGAGAACAAGGCCCCATCACAAGTAATGGTTACTTGAGGAGACAAACTCCATCACTACAAAAGTCATCCCCTTCTTCCTTCTTTTCTCCAGTTTATATCCTGAGCATGATGTCATGTGGAATATCCCCTTGGTCAGTTTGGGTCACCTGTCCTGGCTGTGTCTTCTCCCAACCTCCTGTGCACCCTGAACTTCCTTGCCAGCATGGCTGTACCAAAAGTAGAAAAGGCTTTGACCCTGTGTAAGCCCTGCTCGGAAATAACAAAAATATCTCTATATTATCAACCCTGKGTTCAGCACAAATCCAAAACTCAGTCCCACACCAGCCACTGTGAAGAAAATTAGCTTAGCCAAAACCAGTACACCACACCACCTCGCAGACTGGGAGGGGGCTGCTGCTGAGTATGGGGCTCCTTGTGGGATGCCAGGGGAGAGCATTTTGGGATTGTACCTGATTTATGGTGGTAAGTTTAGGCCAGAAACCAAAGGCAGGGAAAGAAAAGGATCAGAGAATGGGAAGCATGGGAAAATAGAGGTAGAAATGGGATAAAAGAGGCTGGCCTCCTGTAAACAAGGGCTGGTCAGTACTTATGTCTGGTAATGCCCTGTGCCTGATCAGCACAGTTTCTCCTGTTTTCTCATTAAACTCCAGTTCTGAGTATTTTCCTGGGTGAAGGGACCCTGTTCTGTGTACATGTGAGTGAATATGGGAGTCTGAGTGTCAGCAATGAGTGTTAGACTACAAGTTAGATGGAGTTGTGTGCCAGCAGCTGGAGAAACAAAGGGCTCTGTGTGTGTGTGTGTGTGTGTGTGTGTGTGTGTGTGTGTGTGTGTGTATGAGGAAAGTGGATGTCTCTGAGAAATCACTAGCAAATATCAAGCTGGCCTAGATGCCGAGTAGGATAAGAGGCCTAGAAGTCAAGTATTGGAGTGACCGCAAGTCTGGCACAGGGACTGGCAAGGTCAGAGTGTCTGCAATTTGTTGACTGCATGGTCCAGAAGCTCCAGAGGTGAAGGGACTTTGGAATCTGGGGTTGGGTACCGGTAAGACAGTAGTCTGGACCGGATACCAGAGAGAGAGTTTTCCATGCCTGCTCATGAGGTAACCAGAGAAGACCAAAATATCAAGGGGCCAGCTAATAGGCAAACTGGATGTCTGTAAGTCTGCTACCACCGGGTTCCTTAGAGTGTGTGTCTGTATGTGTGCATGTGTGTGCACATAATTCTGAGTTCCAGCAGCTGCCATGGGGCTCTGTCCCTGCAGGTTCACGTGCTCAAGTTCCACCAAGTAGGAAAGCCAAGGGTCCAAGGCCAGCTAGTGGATAAAATATGTGTCTAAGGCAAACTACTGGAGGGATCCATGCTGTATAAATGTGTATACTTTCCTCTAAGAGCCTATTGTTCTGATCAGCCAAAGATTACCAGGATGAGGCCATTGGTACTGTTTGCATTTGTGTGAGTGCTGTGCCCTGTCTGTGCTGCTCTCTCTGTGTGGCCATGTGTCCATGTGCACTGAATTATGGTGTGGGGGTGCCTGTTGCCTTGTTACCGGTGGGACCTGGGGGCATTGAGCTGCAGTAGCCTTAACCTGGTCTACAGTTTCAGTAAGTCCCTACAACTGGCCTCACATTTTTTTGTTTAAGCAGACATTACTGTTTACCTTGGATGTGATATGAGAAAAAACAACAAAAAGCAACAAAATTATTTAAGAGAAAATTTTTAAAAAATTCTTTARAAAGTACTTTATATTCCTACAAAACTTGTAATATGATACAACTCTAAAACACGATCGGGGGTACAATCTCTTAAAGCAGGAGAGGAAGGGCTCTGCTTGCTGCTGGAAGTTGCCTGTGGAGTAGAACCCAGCTACAGCTTATGTTTACCAATTTATTAATGCACCTCCTATCCTTACATCATTCATCCACACGATTTTTGGCATTCCAATACACCTATGGTGCTGCCAAACACTGAGGATGTTTTTCAAGGGCTAATGTCTGAAGTTATAACACAGGGTGTGCTGGGTAAAGACTGCCAAACTGGCACACAGGTAACTGATTAAAACTGATACAAATGAATATCACTGTTATCTTGGCTGGTCCCTCCTCACACTCAAAAAGGAGTAGAAAACAATGTAAAACTCTCATCTTTTTCCAAACCCTTCTGCTGGAGGTAAAAAAAAGGAGCTGGTTCTTATGAACTGTTTTCCGGGTCATTCTATCATTGTTTAAATTTGCCCATAACATCCTTCATGCCTTAATAAACTGCTCAGACCAATATGTTCTAAATACAGTTACTCTCCTGATAAYGTTTCAGCTGCTGGAATGGAAGAACATCAGTATACAGAAAGGCTGGAATTTTCTTCACAGATTAAACACCTAAATCTGATGTCTGCCTTTGAGTGACATGAGCTGGAGTATCTGCTTTGTTAAAGGCAATAGAAAGCTTTTCTGAAGCTGAGTTACACCTCAACCACCTTTACATACACCTGACATCCATGCAGCCATCTGCACAGTGTGCCATTACCTGTACATCTAAATGGTGCTAATGCCCACGTCAGTCTATTTTTAGTCCTGTTTATTTTTTACCTGATAGCACACATGCCCTTAAAATAAAAGAAACCATATTTGTTTGGTAAAAGCTTCTCCCTCATACAATTGTCATTCAGACCATTCAAATASTCACTTTTTTTTTCTGTTTCCTGTATCTCCTAACCAAAGATACAAGCTGCCGTTATTTTTCTCTGCATCTAATTACTTTGAATCTCTTTTTTCTTTTTTTTCCTTTTATTTTCTTATTCCTGCGCTGGCTTTACATTTGTGCCATTCGAGTTCTTAAATACAGTAAAATCAGAAATTAAGCAGTATGACAGTCAGGCCTGAGATTGTAGTGTTCACTGGCACATCTCTCTTAGCTGGATGCAGGGACARCAAAACTCTGATTTCACGTTAGAGTTATGAGATTTATAGAAGCATGGTTTTGATTTCCGTGCCATAATCTTCTACAATTTTTCTAATCAGGCACAGAGCAAATTTTTCATCAAAGAGTTTTCAAATTTTCACAATTTCCTATTTTGTAGAAACARAAAAATAAAAAAAAATTTTCCATATCTTTCAGTCTTATTCTTTTGCCATGTCCTTATGTTCAGACAGAGAAGTTTTAAAGTGTGTCCACTTCCCAATTTCTGCTACTTATGCCAAGGTTCATAATTCCATACCATGCATCTTCTGTTACATCCAGCATATAGTTCTATGATTATGATCTCCAGATTCAAGTAAGTCTGTAGGTTTATTTTTAATGTTTACCATAAYGTTATAGAGACACCATTGTCACATGTCAGGTACAGTACCAATAAGAAATCTATTTGTGCTGTTTGGTAGACTTAAAGGCTAATAAATAACTTATTTATGAGGTAAACATAGTGTYGTGCATTAATCCTTACAGAATACCTTTTAATGATTAATTTTCAAAGCAGGATTATTTCTGTGTTTGCTTGTCATTTATTATGTTCTTCCAGGATGAGACGGCCCTGTTTGGGCCAAAAGTCACACAAGAAGTCTCCAGCACAGTCAAGAATAGAACAATAATCCTTGACTCCTTTTTCTGTGCTTTACAAGTATTCTGAGATTCCTGACACCTGGCTTTCAAGTTACTTCCCTGCTCTATCCATACATTTTACTGAATGCTTTTATCATTTTTCAGCTTGCTTGCTGACTTGTTGTTGTTGTTGTTTTAAAATCTCTTTTTACCAGCTGACTTTGAGTACTTGTCAGGGTCATGATCTACCTATGTCATTTTTTATTTTRTAGCTAAGAGAGACTCTTTTTTTTTCTCTTCTGGGGCAGATATTGGTTATGGAATAATTCAGTTCATGACAATATTACCTTCATCATTTCTTTGACATTTCCATCTGCATTTGGGAGGCATCCAAGTGTTCATGCCAGTTGTGTTCATTGCACAAGAATTTTGGCATCAAAACCACTGATGACACTTTTTTTTTAGGGAAAAGAAGCAAAAAAACAAAACCTAGCCAGTTTGTCAGTAGGCTTCCTTCTTCTTATTTTCAGTTCTGGCTGTCAACCCATAATATCATCAAAGTATCTAGGCCTGTTGAGGATCGAGTACAGAGAGAAAGAAGTCAAGAAGCTTCAGAGGAATAAAAAAACATAGTGCAAAGCTGTCCAGTCCAAAAGACTGGGCTGGAAGTTTGGAGAAGAGGAAGCTAATTATATTCCCAAGAAGAAAAAAGGAGGTATGGGTCACAGTCTGGGAGATGGGGCACTTCCCTTCCCCTGCCTTTGTAATCTGAAGTCTGTGGGGACAGCACAAGAACGGAGTTGTATTCCAAGTAACTGCATTTATTAAATATTTGTAAATGCCCTTCGCTGAGGTTCCTGACTCTAGGCACTTCTGTTTGGCTGCCAACAGAGATAGCTGACTACAAGGATTATACAATATTTAAAGCTGTATTGTCAAATTCCCTTTCACCACTTTCTCTTTTCCTTCTGAAATGAAGCGTACAAAAATTACAACTGTGTTGCCAAACTATGCTTCAGAGTAAGTAAATCTGGGAAATAATATATATTTTCCATTCAAATAATATCCTACAGCTTTTATAAGAGTATCTAGAATAATATCTCCGTTTCCTTCTGTGGATGTATTGACAGTCTTTTCTGTTTACTAGTAGACCTTTTCTTCATGGTGCTTTGTGGTGTCGYTGGTGCTCATTTGCTTTGTCCTGTGTTAGGTCACTGAAAAGGAATGAATTGTTTTGGAATTAAAAAATGCATCATGCAGAAACTTGGCCATGGGGAGATTTTATTTGCATGTTCTTATCGTGCAGTAAATGTCAGTTAACCAAAGCAAAGGTAGGCTTTCATGAAAGATCACCAGATTCATGCATTATGACGGAGGTAATAAAAATTTGTTAAGCTTCTGAAATTCCTAGGAGGTTGTTTATCTAAAGAAATGTAGAATATAGCAATCCATATGTGAGTTAGGTTGTTTTATTGGTCTGTCTCTATCAGCGAGTCTCATCCAGCACAGTTAATCTGATTTTGCAATTGATTTATGTATTCGGTCAGCTTTATGTTGTCCTGCAAGTGTTTATTTATTTCTTTCTTTTCAACAGAACAGCATTTGTGGAAATTACTTCTTAGGTGGCCTTTCACATTGCAGAAGACTGGGTTTAGGTGGCTTAGTGCTCTTCTAATTGATCTGAATCTTTGTTAAGAAATTTAAGGCTCTCTTTCTTTAAATTAGCTAACTTTTCTGCATAGGACATGTATTTATTTGTTCTCAGTACCTCAGTATTATCCAGGATTTATCAAGGATTTCCACATTACATTTTCTTAGAACAGCAGAATTTTTCTAAGTTTTAATTCTGAAGTAATTTTTCCTATTTGTTCTGAAGTTCTAAATCAGACTCCATTTTAGGGCTCATCCCTTTCACTTGTAAAAACATGCAAATGATACTTCTCAATTGTTTTCTGAACTGAACAGTTTTAAAGATGTTACAGCATGCTCCCTGGGCATTTCTGTAAACTCATGAATCCAAAATTCTCTTGAATCATCTTTCCAATGTGGATGTTGTTTTGGAAAAAAAAAAAAAAAAAAAAAAAAACAGAAAAAGGGACATCTGCATGTGCCAAATGTCTTGAAGAATAAACAGTTATTTGCCTTGTAGGACAGTAAAAGCACAGTTTTTAAATGTCTTCCGCATTTTTTCTGTCTACCTGGAACCATTTCCTTACTATAAAGTGTTGCATCAGCTCTTGAATGACTCTGGGATCCCTTTTGAAAAAGCATTTATATTGCATATTTTGAGGTTGAAATTGGCCTCAAACAATGTTTATTTCTGGATCATCTCACTTTGCCTACAACATGCTCACCAGTCCTGTTCTTAATCACTTACTCTCCCTTCAAAATGACAAAGGATTGCAAATTTTCTTAGCTTTTTCATTTACTTTTCTGTGTTCCATTTTCATTTCAGAGCCATCAGTAGAAGACAGGATAGAATGACCAGTGGWTTTAGAATACACAGTTTCATAGAGATATCAACTACCACATCAAAAGGTTTGTCTGCTGGTGTAAAAAGGCTTGACAGGCAACAAGTTACAGGTTTCAGTTCCCATCACACCAAACACTTTTTCCAGCTTTTACCATCAACATTAGTTATTACATACTGTGCCAGTCTTTYGGCACAGGCGATCCACTACTCAACTGAGCTATCAAACAAATCTATATTTTTCAAAAACCAGAGAATTTTAATACTTCCCCCCTCACCAATCTATACAATATGTTAAAGTCCCAACGCTGCAACTRGCTATTTCATTCCACTGTACTTTTGATTTGGGACTGGTACTGACCCTGGAGAACAGGAGTAACACCACTCTAGAATCCAAGTAGCCACATTTATGAACTATATTCAAGTACACAGATTGTAATTAGTTGGGACTTCGTTAGGCAGCAGATTTTTATGTATGGTTATCAGTTAAAAAAATCTGAAGTTAAATTATTGATGTCCTGATTACTTCTTGCGGTATTATTGTTAGTTGCTGATATTAGGCTAAAGATAGGACCTTATCCTTTGAGAATTGAATTAAATTAAATKAAATATTCTGGTGCAAAACTGTCACTTTTCATGACCAAACATCATTCACATAAACTTCATCTGACCAGGTCTCTAAGGCCTTGTAAACAATAAACATCAATTCTATTGAAATACTTGGTCTTTGACTTTTGTTTGCATGTGTGTGCATTTTTGTTTGTGCACGTATTTCATTTCCCTGCAGCTTTGCTTCAGTG
This sequence comes from Amblyornis subalaris, assembly GCA_018881555.1. NCBI lineage: Eukaryota > Metazoa > Chordata > Aves > Passeriformes > Ptilonorhynchidae > Amblyornis > Amblyornis subalaris. The sequence goes on from JACAXG010000033.1 coordinate 330,047, forward strand.
GGACATCTAGTACAAGCTAATTCCCGAGGACCCCATTGCAGCTGGAGGGAAAATTATCTTTGGGAGGTATTACTAATGGATTGGGTAAAAAGGAGAGGCAAGTAGATGCCCATATTAACAAGTCAGCACCGAAGAAAAGCAGCATTGTTCTTCTGTTTAACACAAGAAGACAGCGATTCAATCYAGTGTTTGTGTAAGGCAAAGAATAGGGGATATATATATCTGGGAATATAGGCAGGAGGTGCAATAGAGAAGAGTGCAATGGAAGCAGAGGACATCTGTGAAATGGGAGGTGGTATCAAAGACAGACAACATACTGTTTCTGGTGTCATTTCACCATTTTTTATTCCTAGGTAACTCACATTTTATTCAGGTATTTAGTTGAGTGTTATATGTAAGACAGTATGCTTTCAAGCTGCCTGTGAATTAGTGCAACCTAGTAGAGAGGAACATTTCCAAGGGAAACAAAATAAAGTAGAATGCATCTTGTAATCTATACGCTAAAGGTAAAGGGAGCCACAAAGGAAACATTGTGTCAGTGTTACCTTTTCAGTAAAAGGTGAGGCGTTAGAAACTAATAAATATGCTGATGGAAAATGAACTGAGTACACAGGAAAAACCCATCTTCTAATGACAGAAGTGTGCTAGGGATTTCTAAAACCCGTTAGAAAGAGGTATCATCCCTATATCTGAGAACTATAGCATTTACCGGTTTTTACCATTGTCATGAACACACATTTGATGGTGTTTAGCAGCTGCAGAACACAGAATAGTATTTGTCTATGTAAAAGGTGTTTATAATCTCCATTTGATGCAACTATACAYACCCAGAGAAGCCATAGACTCTTGACAGGCATAGGCTGACAAAAAAAAAAATTGAAGATTCTTACAGATAAGAGAAGCTAAGAGATCTCTAGCCAACAATCCTTTCTTGCCAGGAAAAGTTTAACAAACTGACTCAATGACAGGCTACAATGTGTACTACAAAGCCTACAGAGCTTTTTTGTGTTTCCTGGCATGAGTTCCAGAAGCAAAGTCCATGTCCATTTGGGCAAAAAGTGGCCTGCTGATGTGTTTAAAATACAAAGGTTTGGTCTTATTGCTCTTATGCATATCAACTGTAGCACATTAAAAGCAGTGCAGCACTATTTGCAATTGTTGGACTACTTCATCATGCACTGCAGACAGACGCATTTACGCACGTTCTGAGATTTCTAGCTGTCTGCAGTCTGTACAGATATATCTCACCTACAGCCCAGAGATCAATGTGCTTACCTGAAACTGAAGGACAAGGCATACACAGAGATTTGAACCACAATGCTGAACTTTAAAATCAATTATTTTCACAGTCCTGAGCTCATGAAATAGTCTGGAAGATCAAGAGAAAGGTTCTTAAATATTATTTTAATACTGAAGCAATTCATATTCCCCAGAAAGTCAACTTAAACATATACAAGAGCCTGACTGGAAGTGATGAAATATGGAGCAGGAACTGGAACCAAAAGCTGTCTCTCATCTGCAATAACAAGTTCTATACAGGGCGAGTACCGAGTGAAGGAACAGAAACATTTAACATTTAAACTGGTTTTATACACAGAGGTCATTGCGTTAGGAGCTGTACAAAAAAAAAAAAAACGGGTGGTCTCTATCCATTCAACTCTATTTTATATATGTGTGTGCATGGAGATATAAGTTAACTTATGTATAAGTGTGTCTGTAGTCATACACCAACRATAACATAGTACAGCTGAAGCCCACAAACAAAAGGGGACCATAAGGCAATGATACAGATATGGGAAGAGAGATAAGAATTTTAAGACACAACACACCAGCTCTCTGGCTGTTCGTGGTTTTCCTTGTCACCTAAACATAGAGATCCTAATTATGGCAATCTCATATATAGTGTTCTGTAGTAMTCCACATCTGAAAGAAGATTGTATGTTTCTTGCCCAGCAAGAAAATAACCTCATCCCTGGTACAAAAAGATGAGGTGACTTCTCCATATGGATCATACAACAAATATGGCTGATATTAACATATGGGCTTGTCTAATACATTTTTCCAAACATCTTTGCTCCTCAATCCTGTTTAACAAAATGCAAGCCACTTACCTATCTACTGCTTTGTATCTGCTGTCAAGCATCACTCTGCTTACAGAGATTTGAAAATGAATGCATAAGAGAAGCTGTGTCATAATTTGACTCTGTCACATAATAGGGCAAAAGTGGTATGTGCTATCAAGGATGGGGAGTTTTTCTGTGTGCTGTGTTGCACACTGCATTAATTCAACTAATTGAATTTTCAGAGTTTTCTTATGCTAACAGAGAAATGTGAAAACACACTGCCTAATGAAGAGAAAGACTGCATGCATTTTAGCAATTCAGGCTACTACAATTCATATTAAATTTACTTCAAATTTTAAAGTTGAAACCTTTTAAGCAATTGAAAATATTTAAGGCATTTTCAAAATAAATCCAACTTCAATAATATAAGCAAAGTTAATAGGAGTTCCTAGGTTTCAATGTTTTTGTTGTACCGCAGCAAACAATTCAAGGTAAATGAATGACCTAGATAACTAAATCAGTGCTAGTCATCATTAAAAAGGAAAGAACAAAGGACTGCAAGCTAAAAGGGAAAGTGAGGGTGAAACAAAGGAAAGAAAGAGAAAATTACTTTTGAAAAGAAGAAATAAATACCAATAAAATGTGGCATTGTGTGCATTAGATGCATTCTATTTTTTTGCAGAGTGTTTTWTCTTTTTTATCTGGTTTATCAGTGCATGAGTCACTTTCCTCAAACCTTTGTTTTCAAATGTCCTTAACTTTATCTTTCTTTTGTCTTGAAATTGGACTGCTACTATTTCACRTGACAAAGTTTCTGTTTATGTGATAGTCTATTACATGGCTCTGGGCAATTTTTGTCCTTCTAATTTAAAAATATGATTTTCCTTCTACCCTTGCCATCCTGAGGCATTTGGTCTAGCTGTGTGGTTAAAGTTGTCATTCACCCCWGAATCAAAAGATCAGTGAGAAGACAAAGTACTTCCTGAATTGACTTTATGGACCAAACAGAAAAGATGACAGTAAGGAAATCATCAGTCAAAGATAACATTTGTGTCTATGGCTGTCATAAGAAAATATCTTTATATAACTAGAAAAAAAAAATAGGTCCTTTGCTAGAGTTGGCTGAATAATTCATTGTGAATAAATTATCCAGCAGATGTACTCCCCACACACTGCTTTTTGTTTGTTTGTGAATGGTTTGTGAACAGACCTTTTCTTCTGCTAATGTATTCCTTATTTGGAAATGTTCACCAGAGTCTTTGTGCAAATGAGAGAAGCTTCCCCAAAGGTATTTTTTAGTAATGTCATCCCTCTGGGTCAGTCATATTGTTCATCTGGGTCAGTGTTGTATCAGTGGTCTCCATAAGAATGTTACAGGGTAAGGAARTAACATGAACTTCTCATTGACATTCCCCTCTTAGTAAACCAGTGATTTTCAAACTTCCATGAGGGAGATTGCATGAAGGTTTCTTAGCAGAAGTGTTTGTATATTCATTTGCCATGAATGTGCCAAGTTACTTTTTGGCTCTCTGTGGCTAGGATTTTTCCTGTTTAATTCCACCACCAGTAATCAGACATGCTTTTCCTGTTGAATTTGCTGCTTGGTCCATTTTTCTGTTTCATATTCTGTGGACAGTCATACCATGTTTATAGCTTTTGTGATGGTCACTCTGTCATGTAATCATAAAAAACCAGTTACTTACTGTTAAGGCCATTAATTCTTGTATTTTTTTCTCTTTCTGAAGCTTTTAATTTACCTCAGCCTTCATCCCTTCTGTTTTCCTTAATTTAAAAAGCTTGGATCTTTCATTTTTTTTTTTTCAGTGGTCTTCTTTGTAGATTTCTTATCTTTGCTTTCTTTATTCCCTGTTCTCTCTCTGATGTGGTTCAGCAAGTATGTTGACCAGAGCTGGACAGAGTACTCCAGCTGAGGCTTTACAAAGTGGTGCAAAGCTGAAAGATTTTCTCATATTTTTTGCAAGCTATATTCCACTTACACATCTCTGTATGATGTTTGCCGTCTTCAAAACAGTATGATATTTTTGATCACGTTCAGACTGTAGTCTAGTTAGACCCTTGGATGTCTTTCCAAATACTGCTATCTAGCCAGCTGTTCCCCATCCTGTGTTTGTAAAGTTGATTATTCTTACCTGTTTTTAATACTTCACACTTTTCCCTGTTGGATTTAGACCAGTTTTCCAAGACCTTTTCTCTAATTTACAATGGCCATGTCCTCTGCTCTGGTGAGACCCCACCTGGAGTACTGCATCCAATCCTGGAGCTCCCAACATAAGAAGGATGTGGTTCTGTTGGAGTGGGTTCAGAGGAGGGCCACAAAGATGATCAGAGGGCTGAGCACCTCTCCTAGGAAGACAGTCTGAGACAGTTGGGCCCCTTCAGCCTGGAGAAGAGAAAGTTCCAGGGARACCATATAGCACRTTCCAGTACCTAAAGTGGGCTTACAGGAAAGCTGGAGAGGAACTTTTTACAAGGGCATGTAGTGACAGGACAAAGGAAAATACCTTTAAAATAAAACCAGTAAGTGTAGATTAGACATTAGGAATAAATTCTGTCCAGAGCTGCCATGGATGCCTTGTCGCTGGAAGTGTTCAAGGCTGGGTTGGATGGGACTTTGAGCAAACTGGTCGAGTGGAAGTGTCCCTGCYCATGGCAGGGGAGTTTGAACTGGGATTTGAGCTCCCTTTCAACACAAACTGTTCTGTGATTCTTTGATCCTGTGATTCTGTGATTCTAGATTCTAGGTCTGACTCCTCTCTATTTCAGACATTCTCAGCTTCATTTCACATGCAGATTTAATAATCTGTTGTGCCTTGTTTGTTTCATTGTTTTTGTTGGGGGGGTTTATTATTTTATTGGGTCTCTGCTTTGTTATACATATCACTAGTAATGTATATTGAAAGGGTTCATAATCTCTCCAGACCTGTATAGAAATCTGTAAATCTTCTGCTTGTGCCTCCTTTCCAAGCAAACAAGTAATAGTATATTTATTCTCCTCTTAAATCCCTCCTCAAGTGGAAGCAAAGAAAAAATGGATTTGGTATCTTCTCATATGGAAGCAATGATCTTTGTTCAACTTCTGTGATGCATTTTTAGCTCTACAGGATCTCTTTTCTGAGGGGTAGGTTGTAAAGAACACCATAGATATGSTTGTAATTAATTTAGATACTATGTAATCCAGCTTCCTGTTTAATTCTTAATCCTTTTTTCTAAAAACTCCTAACATATATTAATATTTGTGTATCATACCACGCAATACTGATGTTCTTACAGAACTATCACAATGACTCTTGGTCAATAATAATTTATTTGAATCATTTACTYAGCTAAGTCAATGGATGCTGTTTACTGTGCTATCTGCTGGTGTCCCTGGATCTTGCTGATTACTCCAAGTCCAAGCTACAACAAGAGACAGCTGCACAGCTCAGATAGCTTTCTCTGAGCTTAAACTGTAAAAAATTATGCTTTTAGTGCTGAAATTCTCAAATAAAATCTCTCTCAGTCTTCTTCTCTCTTTCTCATATACTCAGTCATAGATTATTACAATGAAATAACTGCTTTTAAAAAATGAAAATTATAAAGATTAGTATGTGTGACAACAAAGATAATGGTCAAGTTAGTTTCCTGGTATAAGAAAAGATCCTACCAATATTTCTAAGTGCAGAAAACTGTCTTCAAGTTCAGTCAATCACTTCAATCAGGCTAAATGTGTATTTAGATTTATCTATGTATGTATGTTACCTTTCGACAAATTTTGTTTGGTTCTCATCCTGAAGGTTTCAAGCTGAGTAGTGGCTGTCATGTGTGAGAAACACAAATATGTATAGTATAGAAAATGTCCTATATGCCAACAATCAGTGTACTTTTGAAGTCTAACACTAACTAGTTATGGATTACAAAGGATTACAGGAGTGATGAAGGGCAAACTCCACTGCTGTCCAAGTGATGCCTTAAGTATTAGCTTTTGGATTTTTCTAATCCTGCACTGTACTAGTGTGTAATTCTGAACTCCATATTATGTGCTAAGTAAGATCTCTTCACAGTCTGGTTAGACAAAATATTCCTTCTAGGCCTGGAAAACAAGGTCACTATCCTAGGCCTAAGTATAAACAAAAGTTARTTGGGAGGGGGTGAATGGGGGAATATTATTTCATTACCTGGAACRGTAATTGGACAATTAACTTCTGATATGCAAATATACCAAACCTATATCTGGGGGGGAAAACTCATGATCAGGGTCCATCTTGGGTCTAGCCTAGTCTCGGCAAGGCTCTGCACCACAGGTGTACCACTCAAAGGCCTTCAATAAATTCATACCTTTATCCACCAATTTTGCTCAGTCTCTGTTTCAGGTACTCCCAATTTTAGGCATCACAAGAATTGATCATGAGATATATATTCTGGACAAACTGGGGCATATAACTAAACACCTAAAATTAGTGTTACATTTATGAGTATATTGTTAAGTTTGACTTTATTATTGAAGAACATTGAAAGTAGGTAATTACCATATATTTTTAAAAAAAYACTAAAAACTGTTGAAATATATGAAAAATATTAGCCCTCTAAACTAACTTTTCCAACCAAACTAAATACTTTCAAATTTTTACATCTTCTCTTTTTAATAACCTTTGTAGCAAATTCATGTATTTTCAGGGTAACTGAAAATATATTTGATTCCTTTATTCAAGCTAATAGTGGGCGTAAACTGCTGGTACAAATGTACAATTGTCTTATTAAAACAAGTTCTTAAACTTTTTTGTATCTTTTTATCAGTGCCTTCTGCTTTCCTACGTCCAACTTTTATGAAGTGTGCCTGAGGAAATCAGTGAGTTTGGTAACATTTGGGGCAAGTTAATGCCAAAATGGTAATTCTCTAGTTTGCTTTCCTTCTGTTTTTCAAAATCCCTTCCTCTAAGTATTTGCTCTCCTGGGAAATACCTTTTAATATGATATCCCAAAGGAAAAACATCACTAATGTGACTCTCTCCGTGCCTATCTTGTTAATTTCTTCATGTTATTTCTTCAATAAAGAAGTAGCTGTGCTACCATTCGTATTACCTGGCGGCTCTAATATATAATATCTCCTATTCTTGAGTAGTTTTTTTGGCCATGACCAACACAATGATTGGCAGAACAAGATGAAAGGATCATTTGTCTTGATGTACTGCCTCTGCTGTCATCAGGCCCTTCACACTAGTATCTTCTTCTATATTTGCCGGTGTAGATGTTGTATCTCCTCTAACCAATTCACATAAAGTAGCTTTTATGAATGTGTAAGAGAAAATTAGTATATTCCATATTGAATGGGAGTTTTTCAAATGGCTTGTGTGATGCTCATCTGATTAAGCATGGATGTTTTACCATTAAACTGTCTACATCTTAATTAATAATCTTAGCCTGTCTTTCTTTACACTTAGTGGACAGTAGTTCTTGGGACCTGGTATAATTAGCCTAAAGTTGTAAATGTGAATATCTCTGACTAAATAAACTTTTGTGATGAGAAAGAATGGCTGGCTTTTAAGGAGAAAGATAGGATGAACATCATAAGATGGCATTGACTGATGTGTACTGGAAAGTCCTATGCTTTAGGGGTAATTTTAAGCATAAGSGTATCCGAAGATGAAAAAGGCTTTGTATGAAACTCACACACAGTGTTAGAACCAAGCTCATGTCTGAATAAATTACATCAACACAGATGTATTGATTTACCAAAAAAAAAAAATCAAACAAGAAAGAGAAAAGAAAAAAGACTCTATTAGGTTGTTACATCAGGGTTTGGCAACATTTATTACTTTTAGGTAGCCTAGTTGAATTTTATAAAACAAATGTAATGATTACACTCTGCTTTATCTGTGCACACCTTATTTGTAATGATTTCTGAATCATGTGACTATATTTCATTAAATTCAATGAGTTTGCTCATGTCTATTAATCTATATGGCTCCCTAAACAGTAAGTGATTTTAATTTAAACATGACTATATAAAATCATAATTATAATTTTTTTCAAAAAAGTCTCAGTGTAGAAGACTATGTAGAGGATCATTGATCATTAGAGAGCAAGTGTTGCATTCACAGTATTAGATTTTTCAGTGCTGGTCTTTTTTTTCTTATGCAAGCTGTTGTGCACCAGCTTTCTACTTTATGGGTAATGATACTTGTTTTAAAAGCCCTCTGTTTCAGAACTGCCTTACAATAACATTTTAAAGCATTAATTTCAAGACCTATCCATTGTGGCTACACCAGGTAGCACAGCTCTGGTGAACAGTTGGGAAAAATTTCTCCTTAAAAGTGCAGCTTCCAAGAGGTTATAGTTTGCCTTTTCAGAATGAAAACAGTAATTTAGTTGCTTTTCCACAAAATAACCAAATAAGCAAATTAAGTGAAAGCTGTAGAGATCTTTGCATCTTTGCAGTGAGTGGTGACCGAGTAATCTGTGTCTGTGTTGCTTACACTGTGATCTTCTGTCTGGGTTGAATTTGGCCCTGCCACTGYCTCACTGAGTATCTTGGGGCTGATTGCCAAGTGAGCTGCTGCTGAGAAGTTGGCAAAGGCAAGGTAATTCTGAGACTGTTCCCTTATGAGGTACACTACTTAGAATAGGAGAATTCAAAACAATTTTTAATGTGGATTTATACTGAAATGAAACAGTGCTAATGGAAGTGAGTGGAGTGAAAGCAGAATAGAAATGCTTATGATTTTGGAAGCATGGCTGAATATACTATCACTATTATTGTAGAAGCTCCAGAACCATTGAATGCTACATCAGTAATAACTTATTTTTTGGAATTTCAGTGTGTGAGATACTAATAGATTTGATTTATCCTAAGAACTTCAGAAGGATTTAACATCRCCTTATCTGTCATTGGTAGCAAACACTATCTTTCATGGATTGAAGAGCTGGTTTGAAAATATTTCTCAGTATATTGTACATAAGAATCAAAATAATTTATAAAAATTTCAAAAGTTATTTTAAAATACAGGCATGCAGTATCTAAGAAATCTTGTTCAGGTAAATTAAAGAATTTGACTTTGGAGACCTAATCAAGGATATTCCAGTTTAAATTTGTTGATCATCGCTTCCTTGCTTTTCAACATCAAACAGTTATGTCAAAACATTTCACTGTTATTTTAAGGAAGAACCAGATCAAAAAGATGCTGCCATAACACAATTCTCTCCATCTCTTTAGGAAATGTATTTATGACAGGGTTTTCTGGTTTTTGGATCATCAAATTCCCTGGTAAACACTGAGTATTCACTGATGTAAAGTGAAGCAAACACTGGATACTGATGTGATCTATCATTCACCAGCATAGTATCTATGTACTAAAATCATAGCTTTCTATGTGCTATTTGTCTTTCTCCTCATGGTTATAAATGAAAAGAAACAGAATTCTGAAGATAAAGGTTGCTAAGGTCAGTAATTCAGTGAACRGTAAAAAGTATTGCAAAAAAAATTTTCTTTCTGAGATGGAAGTGACAGAAAAAGGGTCAAGCTATGAAGGCATCAGCCTCATTCTGGAGTAAACAACTCTGAATGAGAGGCAATTAGATATGAAAACTTTTCTAAAGCTGTATATTTTAAAAAAAATACTTATCCAAAAATTACCTACAGACCTACATCTTTGAAAATATTGATTGTAACAGAGAACTTTTAAAAAAATTAATGATTAAGTGAAAGAAATAATATTTTACTAAGTAGAATTAATCTTGGTCTACCTTAAAATTTTAGAAGTTTTCTTCATAAAAGCAAGGATTCTATAGGATGCTCCTTCAAACTACAAATAATATATGCTGGCACACCATGTAATCTAAATGGTAACATGTTTGTATACTATTCCCTTTTAGTAGAAAATCCCCAAATGTAAACAAAGTTCTGACACTATCCAGTTCATGTAAATGAAAAATCTTGCTAGAGTGTCATCTTCCAAAATGCTCTGGTATTTAATCCACTCTGCCAGTTTAGTTATTCTTATGGAAATGCATCATAACTGGTTTTCACTGCATCTCTAAACTATATTTTACTTTGAGTCTTAAATATCATTGAGTAGATATTTTAAAAGGGATGCTTTGTACTTGATAATAGAGCAATCAAAAATGGAATAAATGGTGTGTCCAGCTAGGCATATTATTTCTTTGTTTTCTAATCCTTTTGTTGTGCTTCATTTTGTAAGTCCTCCATACAGCTGAATAGAAAATGTTATCAATAAAGGCAAGCCATTAATCCACCCATGACAAAAATTAAGATATATTTGTCCTTTAAGGCTGACTGCCTCTGTTCTGTTCAGCTATGGAGGTCAATAACCTGTAAGTGTTTAATGAATATTGCTATAATGTTACTTTCATTATTGAATTAGAGATGGCTTTGAAGAAGACATAATGGTTTGATCTGTTTTGTTTTTATATTTATTAAACTTCCAAAAATCTTTGAGTCGTATTTCTTCAGTTAATATTTTGAAAGAGGATGACTATTTCATAAGATTTACATAAAAAACATTTTAAATGTATAATAAATAATAATCTTTCTGTCTATTAATACAGACATTTATACTTTTTTGAATCCTAGAAAATCTGAAATAGATTTATTACTGTAGACCATTTCACAGTCCTGGGATTAAATTATTACCATGTRATTTTATATAAATATTTTATATATTCATTATTTCATGCTAGTTAGTCTTTATTATCAGCAGATTTAAAAAAATGGAAGGGCCAATTGAAATCAAAAAGATGTCGCTGTTAACAGAATAAAAAAGTTCAGATTTAGAAAATGAACTTAAACCCGGATGTAGACAATCTGTTCCTCAAAGCACTTAGTGAAAGCTTTGAAAGGCATAAAACAGGATACTTTCACTTCCAGTAAATGTGCAGTGAACATGTCTGAGAACAAGTTTACCTCTAGCCATAACACTTTTACAGGGATCTACGGAAACTACCCTCATTAACATTTTTCTAAACATACCAGACAACATTTTGAAGAATGTTTCTGGCCCTCAGCCACTGAAATTGTATGAARAGACCAAACGCTGGTCTCTGAAATTGTGCTAGATATTTACACTGCTACATATTTTGAAAGTTCCAGCAAAGAAGGGAAAGAAGGAGTCCCCATTTCTTCTGCCTCCATTGGTATATGGATTTTGAAAGTTGTAGTTGTTTTGATGGCAGTTTCTGATATGATTACATAGGAGTCTTCTACAGAAAATCTGATGTTCTGGTTTTCCTAATAAAGCAGACCTGAACCCAAAGTTTTTATAAGCATCAGTTGTACGGTTCAAGTCTTTTCAAAAGCCTTCCCATATGTTGAAAATGAATAATTCTTAAAGAAGCCATTAGATAATAAACTGCACAATGAGGACATATAGAAACCTAAATTATATTTTAAAGCCTCCTGTACTGTCATAAGTTCATGTGCAAGACTTCTTAGAGCAGGCAACATCACAGTACAGGACATTGAACAGAAATGTAACAGAAGATTCTCTGGTGATTGCATGTATTTTTAAAGTAAGTATGTATAGTTCTCAATTCTTTTATGTTTCAGAAAATCTTGAAATTCTCCTTTGTTTTCTCTTTTTCCTCTATTTTACAGCAGTATATCAGATACAGGTTAACCTATCTCATGGAACCACACAGAGGTGTGTGTTGAAACTATTATTGTTTTAGGCAGCTCAGCAGTCCTGTTATTTTGCTTATATGACAATTTCATGGTTATGTTCRTGTTTAATAGTGTTTTTTCCTTGAATTAAAGTTAAGCATGTGATAATGTAAAATGATATGAGTCAAACTATTCTGAGATAAATATGCCTCATAAATAACAGACATACATATTCCAATTAATGCTAGATTAGAAATATAAATAAATATGCAAATTAAATAATGGGGTAAAAAAAAAGAAAACAACCAAAACAAGCAACACAATAGAAAAATAAAATTTAAATTATTCTTGTAGTTCAGAAAGAGATTATGTATACTAATATGTCATACCTGCTCTACAAATGATCTTGCAAACACTTTCAAATGGGAAGCAATAGAAAGGACAAAAGGAGTGCCATGTCTTAGATACTGTTACCAGTACTTCAGCGTTTCCATAAAAGTTCTCCTGTTGACCAGTAGGTGTGTGTAATTTGTACACATTAGATATGTGTAATTGAATTAGAATAAATATAGATGCTTAAAAATATGTTTTTAAAAAGGTTGTCACACTACTAACAAAATTACTGTGAAGTTCAAATTTGTGTGTGTGTGTGTGTGTGTGTGTGTGTGTGTGTGTGTGTGTGTGTGTGAAAGGACAATAATTGCAAGCCAATTTCTCAGCACTGTGACAGGTCACCAATCTACTCTTCTTGCAGGGCTGTCTTTTAGAAATTGCTGTTTTATTTAGTGGAATGTTTCTAGCTGTTATGGTTGCAAAGAAAATATTTGTGATATGAAAAGGGTATTAAATGGAGCAGCGTCCTATTTCCAGACATAATGCCAAGTGAGATCCATTCATCAAAGGTAGCTATTAACCTTTATACCTAAAGCCTCACTTGTCAATATCTTTAACTTTCATTYCAATGATCATTTTATCAGAAAAATCTGATTCTTTTAGTCCCTTGTTCCAGAATGCCAATCATATCTGCCAGAATATCTAGCTTTCTTGATGACCTTCTTAATGTAATATGTTGTAAACATAATGATCTTAAATATATGAAACTGTGGAAGAGTATAATTTAAACTGAACAAAATAATAAGATAAATAACAGTGCTTCTATTTTCTCTTGATACTGATATTACTATTTACATTGCTGTGAAGCACTTTCATATATGATTAGTCAAAATCTTCTATTCTTCAGTTAATGAATTCTGCCACAGAAGTTTTAGTTTGTCATTTTATAATGCCATACAACTCAAAATCTACAGCTTAAAAATAGATATCTGTTTTATATCTAAACATGCAACTAACTGCTACTGTGTGAAAATAGTGCTGTTCTTTCTCGATCTGTCTAGTCACATCTTTTACTATCATATTTTTCTCCAGTGCCTGAGCTTGTTTCCTCTTTAGATACAAGTTTCTCAGCAATTCTAATGTTCTTTCTCACATACTTTTTTCAATCCTACAACTCCTTAACCTTTCTTGATTCATGGAATTAAATTCTACTTGCCCTGATTTAAGAAAAGGGATATAGTTCCAGAGTCAGACATCTAAATGCAGATGTCTATGGATAGTCAGGTTTCCTAGTTTACTCCCTGGAAAGCTGGGTCTCAGTTGAATTGATAATGCRTATATTTCTAAAGCCATTTAAATGTGGTAACCAAAGTATTTACGTGGTAGGTGTGATTCAGGACCTAGATATATAATACAGTGATATGAGAACTGATGCTCTTCTTCTGCGCAGTTCTGGGCCCTTACTACAGGGAAAAACTTGCTGAAGAGAGTCCAGAGAAAGGCAATGGAGCTGGCAAAGGGTCCGGAGCACAAGTCTTACAAGGGGTGACTGAGGGAGCTGGGGTTGTTCGGCCTGGAAAAAAGGAGGCTCAGGAGGGATTGTACTGCTCTCTATAATTGCCTGAAAGGAGGTTGTAGCCAGGTGGGGGTTGACCTCTTGTCCCAGGCAACCAGAGGCAGGATGAGAGGACACAACCTCAAGCTATTCCAGAGGAGGTTCAGGTGGGGCTTTAGGAGGAATTTCTTCACAGAAAAGGTTGTCAARAACTGCCCAGTGAAGTGGTTGAGTCACCATCCTTGGAGGTGTTAGAAAGACATGTGGATGTGGCTCTTGGGGACATGGTTTAGTGGTGAACCTGGCGGTTCTGGGTTAAAGATAAGACTCAATGATCTTTTCCAACAAGAATCTTAAAAATTCTATGATTCTATGATTCTATGCCAGAAGATATATTTGCAAGAGCATCTCAAATAGCATTCACATTTAAGTGATTGAGACTGGTTCCTGCTTGACTTTAGCACTGGAGTCATAAAGCAGTTCAGCTGAATGAAATCAGATATCTAGTATGAGAAGATAAAAGTTCTGTACATCCTGCTGACTGTATTGAMCAGCTCTCCACTAACTACAGTGGATGCTTAAGTTTCCTAGGGCACATAATGATGGCTATACTATGAATAGACATAGGCAAGTTGAATCTCACTTGTGCTGTCTGTTTCTTTTTTTTCCTGATATTTTTTTTTTTACATAACCTTTTCCACCCCTGGCAAATAATCTTTTAATTCTATTTCCTCTCACATTCCCTTATCATAAACCTAAATACTGATTTTCTTTTTATTTGTTTCCATTTTGTTTCCTCCTAGTTTTCTTCCCAAACAAATTACCATAGTTGTGACTCATTTGCTGGAAGTTAAAGGTTTGCAGTGTAGATACCAAATCTAGCAGTCCACCTTTGCCTCACTTTATAGTCAGATAGGAAGGCAGGCATTTTTAGGAAGGAATTCGTGGATTTGCTTTAGGTAGTAACTCTAAGATGATAAAAATTATGCATCCAAGTGCACGTTTTATTCCACTGAAAATTTCTGTTTAGGAAAACTATTTGTGAATACAACATGAGAGTGCAAGCTGAAAAAGTTCTGGAAAGTTCAGGATTTTCCCTGTTTTATCAATATTATTTACTGCTCAAACCACAGATGAGCTATTTCTAATTTAATACCAATTATCTAGTAACACATCCACTCATATTTTACTTTAATACATATAGCCACAATGCATGACTTACTAACCTCATGCGTATTTTGAAACACTTATAACAGAAAAACCAGAAGGACCCCCTGCATGCAGTTTGTGTGTATTCGGCTGTTTGTTTTGGCATGCTGAAGAATAGAGGAGCCCAGGGAAAGCTCACTCATCCTTTGCAAACTTGCCACTTAGCTGCCAATATTTGATCTCCAATCTTACATCTTGTTTATTTTGTTTGTACTGAATTATCATTATGGCATTGTGCCTTTTGGACAGACTTCATTGATATAAAAATGTGCTCTGATCTGGCCAAGTGGAAAATATGTAATGTCTTCTAGCAATGTTTCCAGTGAGAATCCTTTTAGAACCTCTTTTAAAAATAATTAGATGGACATAACTCCAAATCAAAGAATTTTCAGCAGTGTAGCCATTGTCAGCCCAAAATAGCTTTGAAGTTAATAAGAATGAAAACCAATTCTTGATTAGCTTTTGATTGGGAGTTTTGAAGTGATCCAAGCAAGATGTACAAGACAAGACCTGTAATTTGCTTACTGGACCACAAATGGACGCACATCTCTTTTGGTAAGTCCCAGCTAATGTAGTGAGTAGCTTTAACAGTATAGAAAACATAGAAAGTCATAAAAATTTTGTGCAGAAGAAAGAAATTATAAGAATACATTAAACAGTGACAATTTTCTATACAATTAAAAAGTATATCAATAATTCCTCTTTACGTAGTGTCTAGTTGAGAATTCAACAGGCAGTTTTGAAAAAAAGACCCCAAATCCACTTTAGTTTGTTTAAATATAGATTGCAATTTGTAGCGATGCATCACTCTATTTCCACAATACACAGTAAGTATATGTCAAGGAATATATTAATTTAGTTTTCAAAGGAATATGCTAATTTAGTTTTAAATTCAATGTAATAATTCAATATTCTTTCATGTTCTAGTACTTTAAGGAGAGTTTTCCAGAGGTTTGAGTTTGACCCAAGCTGTCCATAATTCAGGCTGATTATTACATACAAATACAACAAATGAACTCTAGTGTTACATAATCTGGAAGCATCCCTCAAAACAAGGGAAGGAAATGACCCTTTTTTTCTTTTTCCCTTAGTTACCTCATGCTGCAGACTTTCTCATCTCCTTGGTGAGGCACAATGGAGTGGGGAGGTTGTGGCAGGACCATTGCTTCAGCCGCAAAAGAGGGTGATGATACTGTCCATACCATATGGAAGGATAGAGATGAAGGTGTCAATTCAGTCCAGTCCTAAGTACTTTGGAGAGAGCATGCATCTAATTGTCACAGCCTGGTTGCAGACAGCTGTAATGGAGATAAATAAAAAAAAAAACCAAAGAAGAAAACCGAGAAATAAACATAAAAGATCCCCATTCTTAAGTAAAAAACCCACACTTATTTAGAATTACCTTTGTGCACACCTCTATGTATTTTGTGATTAAGCATTAGTGATTTACAGATAAATTATGTATTTATAGGATAGCAGGAAGGTCTGATTCTAGTAGCTTAATATAAAATAAACTGCATGAATTTAAATGCCTGCTGTAGGGTTCTGGACAATATCTGACTGTCRGAAATTACATACTTGTATGGGGATCAAATAATTTTGTATTTACTACCTGTGAGGTCATGGGCTGTGTGTATGTGTATTTTTTTGAACCATCTGGCACCAGCTGAGCATGGGATGACCATTTAAGCCAGGAAGTAGAGGGGCTGAGCTGGGTATATGAACCCCTGGGTGTCAATACGGTCTAACATCTTAATTAATGACCAGGGTGATGGGCCACAGTGCACCCTCAGCAAATTTGCTGGTGATAGAAAACTGAGAGGAGTGCTTCATACACCAGATGGCTGTGCTGTTATTTCAAGAGACCTCAAAAGGCTGGAGAACTGGGTTGACAGGAACCTGTTGAAGTTCAGCAAAGGAGAATGACCAGACTCACTTCTGGGGAGGAGTAACCCCAGGCATCAGTACATGCTGGGGGCTCATTGCCTGGAAAGCTGCTCTGCTGAAACAAAAACTGCCCCAGCAGTGTGCCCTTGTGGCAACGAAGGCCAACTGCCTCCTGGGTTGGAAGAGCATCACCTGAAGGTTGAAAGAAGGGACCCTTTGTCTCTTCTCAGCCCAGGTGAGGCACATCTGGAATGCTGGGTCAAGGTCTGGGCTTTGCACTACAAGAGAGATATGGGATATGCCAGAGCGTGTCCAGGAAAGTGCTATCAAGATCATTAAGGGACTGGAGAATCTCTCCCTGAGAGCTGAGAATGTTCAGCCTGCAGAAGGGCTGGTTCAGGGGGATCTTATACATGTATATAAATACCTGATGGAGGAGTAAAGACAATGGAGCCAGGATCTTCTCAGTGGTGCTCAGTAACAGGACAAGGGGTGATGTGCACAAACTGAAATTCAGGAAATTCCACCCAAACATAAGGAAAAGCTTTTTTTACTGTGACGATGATCAAAGACTAAAACAGATTCCTCAGCAAAGTTATAGTCTTCATCCTTGAAGATATTCTAAACCAAATTGAGCATATCCCTGAGCAACCTGCTATAGATTGAGTGGGGGGCTTGGACTAGACAATCTCCAGAGGTGCCTTTCAGACTTAGCCATTGTTTGATTCTGTGATGATACTGATGGTAAATTTTAACGATAAAACTGATATATCTTTTAGCACTCATTATTATTGTCCTAATCACAAAGAAAAAGAAATATAGAAAGCAACATGCATTATATTTCTTCACCTGAAATACAGGGGTTTTCTTCTAAAATTTTGATGTGAAAACTTCCAGTCAGAGAAAAGGGAATTTTGTCTGGGAGATTTCTTAAATAGTGACTGTAACAAAAGTCATTGTAATGAGTCTGTTTGTGATAGATTTTTTTTTCTTCACAGCAACCGATATGGTGCTGTGTTTGTTTGGTTTTTTTTTTTTTATAAAACAATGCTAATATCACTTCCGTGTTAGATTTTCACTAATTAAGCCGTCTTTATCTCAATCCACAAGTTTTTCTTGGTTTTGCCTTCCAGTTTCCTCCCCCATCCTGCTGGGGAAAGTGAGAGAGCAACTCTGTGGGGACTTATGTGCTGGTTGGGTCAAGTCACCACCACAATAATTTAGGCCATTTAGAACAAATCCAGATATGAGCTCACACAGAAATCAAACAACAATTGAGGCTAAAAACAACTACCATAAACATGTTAGCATTTGAAATTCTGTTATGTTAAGCAAAGACAGAAATACCATAGAGATTTAATGACACATGGAGTTGTATTTTGTATCTGCTAGAGCAAGATTAGTGATATGACTCTCAATCATCAAGATTTTTTCGATATCATTCACAAAATGCAGCAGTTCCAGACTTGTGCTGTTTGAGTATCTTATGATAGTATTGTGTTTAATTGACTGTACACAGCCTAAAAGTGGCAAGTTTTGCAAAATTGCTTTTCATTTAGCTTTACATTTGCATCTGAGAGACCACAGAGACTTGAGCAAAAGGGAAGTGAACATGGCTTGAGGAAAATTGCAAGAGACAATCTTACTTCTGTCATCTGAGTTTCACTGGTAATGCCTTACTTCTGTCATCTGAGTTTCACTGGTAATGCCTAACACTCATGAGGGAAACAAATTCTTTAAATAGGTATGGAGCTTACCTATTACGTAGCACAAGCAGTCTTGTTACATAGGACTGATTTGGGTTTCTTTACTCGTCTGGGCCTTCACTCCTCGTATACCCCTAAATCATTTATTCCCCAAATAAATAGAGTGCAGCTCTACTATCTGACCGTTTGTTGGTCTTCACATGGTACCCAAAGTCAAAGGACTGAGTTGCACTTTTCAGTTATGGACAATTGCAAGTGAGAAGCAATGTATATTAGTCCACCCKTTTAGGACTAAGCCGGCTTTGCAAAGTGTCTTTCAGATCAAGTATCCCACTGCAGCATTTTCTCTGTTTGAAAATTATATCAGCATAATAAAAAACAATATCTGTTTGATTTTAAAAGTCACAATAAGAATATTTGAATATAAGAATATCCATTAATGGAAAGTACACTGCTATTGTATACCAGCCAGATACCAGTGCAAAATATCCTGTTTTATTGAAATGCTGGACCTGATGCCAGCTTTCTAGGCACTGCTAAAAATGAAGACAAAGGTCTYATTTTTAGAAATGACAGAACTTTTCTAACCAGATGCAGCTGGAGCAGCACTGATTTTCCAGAGGCTACTTAGCACCCCGTAGTTGATATTCAAGGCACGCTTTTGAAAATTTGGACTAGAGGATACTAACCCCATTTGYGCTTGTTTTTATATTTGGAAATATCAGTGAACAACATGTCTCTAGCCTGGTGGGCAGGTGTAGAGCTGCTTCTTTATTCATACTGGTACTATTTCCTAATCCAAGAGCAAAAGGTATGTGTGCATCAGCTCCTGCACACCACTCTGAAAGTACTAAGTATTCACCACCCTGAACACCAGTTTGTGTTCAGCTCAGGATTTATCAAGCAYTAGGTACATTGCTTAGATGAGCTTTCAGAGATTAATTTTCCCATTAAAGTTAATTTAATATAAACACTTTGTAGCATTTGGGTAAATTCATTGCTTTTTTTAAATCTTCTGCCTAACTGGCTAGACTACATGAGACAATTTAAGAAAAGCTATTGCATGGGAGAGCAAATCCACCCATAGGAATTCAATTCTTTTTAGTCACCTGTATGTTCACAAGACATTTTTAGTTACTTATGCAGCTCTTACTGGTAAATTTGAAAAACTTAGGACTAAAGAGATTTTTCTTGGCAAATGGTTAAGTTTTATATTTCACCCTTATAGTCACTCCTACTGCGCTTCTCTCAGTGGTAATGCTGAAATAGTTCTGAACTAGTAAAATAAACCTTTAAAAAGTTTCAAGCAGATTTTCTTGATTTAAAAATGATGATTTATGATTATGCGAACTAGGTTTAATATGCATTAGGAATTCAAATGCTGTTGCAATAATTTTTTAGTAAAAGCTGCTTTTTAGAACTACCTTTGCACATTCTCTCCACAAGCAATAATTCTTCATCTATAGAGTAATTTATTTCTTCTGGTTTTAATATGTTACAGATGAATGGTTGTATGTCTTTCCTGTTAGAGCATTACAAGACAGGCCACTTTTGCATTAGGCTGGTACTACAACAGATACCTGTGGTGCTCTTCATGGTTCATGTGGTACTAATTTAAATGGGAAGTTGCACATATTTCATTGAAACACTTGGTAAAGCCAGCTTTCACAGAAGGGTGCAAATGATGGACTGTTCTCTGTGTGCAGCTGAACTGCTCTAAATGTGTCAGTGAGGGTTATGGATCATTTCATTCACCCATCAGCTCTGGTCCGCTGTGTGTACAAATCACAGTATAGTGTCATCCAACAGAACATTCCTGACAATACTAGAACATTTATAGTACTGCCATTTTTAATAGGAGTTCTGCAACCCTGTTTAAATAGTATTACTTCTTTAACTCTTTAAACTCTGAATTTCAAGTCATTTTTGGTTTCCTTCTCTGTTAACTCCAGTGTCCCCAGTTTGGACTTTTTGCTTATTTTTCTTGGCTTCATGGCTAGTGGGAAAGGAAACAAGAGACACTCGAGGTTAAAGGTAAGTTACATCTAGGACCCACATACAAGAAACTTTCAGTCTCCATAAATAGTATGTTATTTTCTGGGCTTTTTCCTGTTTTTTTCCTTAGAAGTGATCTTTGGATAATTCAATATCCCTTGAGCATACAGTGCCTTTAAATATCAAGCAGTCCACCTTCATTCTCTGTCAAGAATTGATTGAATTGATGATAAATGTTACATGATTAGTGAACCTTTTGTCTTTCCATCGTCAGGATGAAAAACATTTTTGGCAGTTGCACTACAGTATTTTCCCATTACCTGGACTTTACAGCTGAGAAAAGAAAGAAATTTAAATGAAACCTTGTCAGTGGCTTCATCTCATGTATGTAAGAAATGGCAGCAAGAACCCTAGTATAATTACAATTATTATAAAAGTAAAGGCATGTATTTTGTTTAGGGAGTGGTCAACAATTTTAGTGCTTACTTCTTTTCTCTTACTTCTCTTGTGTTAGAATTGATCCCTTCTATTCCTAATCAAGGGTTGTGAGTATTCACCTCCTGATGAACTGGTAACTTAYCTAGGTGCAAGGGAGATTTGCACACTGGTGAATTTAAGGTAGTTTACTAAATGTACTGAAATTTTAAACTCTTGTTAAACCAAGACCTACAGTTACTGGACATAGTCAGGCTCCTAACACAGCCTTCCAAGTTTCTCCATGGACTGTAGCAAGACTCATTGGGTGTGTCAGGGACCAAAACTGAGTGTTTAAACCTAGCGTGTTTTTACAATATGAAAATCTCCTAGCTGGCCGATTATGGATTTAGAAGCCTATATTTAAGAAAGAGGGTTTGAGAAGTTTTAGTACAAATGTTGACGGTTGGTATCTTCCCAAATCAGTTTACTATACTGTAGCCCTCCAGAGTGGTCAATTTTTGATCAATGATACTTATACCTCATTTCTTTTATCCAACACACTGTCATTACGCATATCTCCTAGATACACAGGGATTGCTCTGAAAGCAGCACTCTTAAGCAAAACAAGGAAGAGACCAGCAGTTTTTTTTTTTAATTGGACAACATAGGATTTGTTCTGAATGTGACTAATCCTGCAAATCTGTCCTGGCTGAAATTAATAATACCAGAAAAATTTCTAACACCACTAACCGTTTTCTTTACTCGAAAGTAAGATCCTGGGTCATCACTGGCAAACACTGTACATGTAAGGATACTAACCACTGAATATGGGTTAGTTATTTCCTTCTAGCTGTGGTAGAAAATACTCCCTTATGGACAACACAGCAAATGTCAGGAATGCTTTATTTTTACTGTTTCAAACAAAACCCCACRCTCATGCTGTGTACACACATTACCAATGCACCCACAAATAGGACTATGATGTCTCATGTATTTTTTTGTATTAATTTAAGTTTATCATTGTTAAAATTTCTCTTAGGTTCTTCACAGAAACTGAGTCTTTTCAGTGCTTTCAGGTACCAGATTAGAGGTAGTTGGGGGAGGACACTCTCCAAAGCCATGTAGTGACATTTTCCTTCTCTCTTTTCTTCCCTTCCTGTTGATAGGATGCAATGGCAGCTCGAGAGGTTAAAGAAATAGGAAGATGAGTAGGAATATTTTCTAATGTAATTTTTCCCATTGCAAGAACTACTTTATTCTCATATTTCATGTCAGGGTAAGAGCCAAGTTCTGCAAGGTTCAAACAAAATTCCTGTAAGAATTTTTAAATTAGAGATAATTAGCATGCATTTTATTTGACTTGAGAGTATGATATAATTACTCCTTGCATGCTCTTACTCCAGCAATATCTTTTGCCTCTAGCTTTTGATTTGTCTTTAAATTTAAACACACATTTACTGAACATATTTGAAAAAAACCACATTGTAAAAAAATAAAGTTATTAAGTTCACTGTGAAGATAGTTTTGAACTTAGTTTTCCTCTTATGTGTATGATAGAAACTTTTCTATCATTGGCTTCATTGAGAGTCATGTGAATTATTATTTCTGCTTATGTAAATTAATGAAACCCCATACTGGTGTCAGTAAGCCTGTCAACATAAAATAACTACAGGATTTGATCATATTTAGGTATTTTTGCCCTGTGAGATTATTACTGGGTTTTGGGGTTTTTTTTAATCTTTGTTGGTAACATCTCTCCTCTCAGAGCTGGAGGGCAAGGGCCCACTCTTGGCTTTTGCAGATATGCATGCCRTGTTATGTAGACATTCCAGCTTCTCCTTGGATAAACCCTAACAATACAATTCATCCCCCCGTAAATGAAAAGAAAAGCCATTATACTTTCCAATTTCTGAAATTAAAGTTGACAGACAATGGCGAYATGCTCTGAATATATGATTGAAATTATTTGCAAGATTAAAACACATAAATTACTTCATTTCACACCATGTGTAAATAATGTTTCTTTCTGGCCCTTCATACAAGACTGTTTGGGAACAGTCACTTTTTCTTTAAAAAAATCTATTTGTTAAAAATGAGACATGATTTCCTGCCAGGGAAGCTGACAGAGGGAAAAAAATGGTGATGGAGAAGATTCTTTTCATCTGCTTCTGAATGATCACTGTGTGATGCTGCTTCCTAAATTCCCTAGCTAAAAGCCAGCCTCACTACAGAAAAATTACTCATATCCATTTCCCAAATTGAGTAATGGCAAGCAGAGATTCTTGGAATATGTCTGCGCTTCACAATGAAAGGCTGTGTTGGACGTACACTAGCGCACTCAGAACAAGCTGCTGAGTCTGTACAGCGAGGATACAAGCATGTGACGCAGAAGCTATAAAAACACATTAAAGTAGCATAGCCCTGACAGACAGGACTAATAAGCCCATATGCAGTACCTCCTGCTCCAAAGATAACCCACTCCCAAATTGCTTGGGTACTGCAGTGTGGGACTTCACACACAGACAGTCTTGTTAAATGCCACACAGGAATTCTATTCTCTTCCCTGGTTTCTGCAAGGGGAGGCTTATGGCTTCATCTTTAGACTTTAGATCAGTATAGCCGGGTATTCGAAAAGCTGTGCAGAGATGGGGCAAATCAAGAAAAGCACAAAAAAATTTTGCCGAAGGGGGAAGTTCAGCATTGCTCACTGTTGCTACTGCTTCTAAATTGCAATCTTTTCCATGAGGAGCTCCTATTTAGGAGGCTTGAAAACTGGTGATAATTGTGATTTTTTCAAAAGTGGTTTTTTTGTTTGTTTGTTTTTCTATCCAGTGTGTACCCCTGTGCTGTGCACCAAGCAATTGACCTACATAAACCTGTAGAGAAACATGATTGCCAGTGACACATGGTTGTAAGAGGTTTGACATTATCTTGAATATGTTGTCATGATTATCTAACAAAGCATTAGTAATACAGGTTGTGTTTGACAAAAGCAATGATTGATGAAAAATGTGATTAAAACTTTAAGGACTGGGCCAAATTTCACAAATACTGATTGCTTAATCACCACTTACCCACTGACCAATACGACTCTAACAATGAACATTTGTTTTCAAGGACACATTGCAAGTTCCAAACTGATTAACAAAACATTACACGAGTTTTCCTTTTCCAATTCCTGTGTTCATTTTTGAGCCCCAGTACATMGTATTCGTCTATCTCGCATGGTTATGCAACGTGCAGGTTAGAATTAGTGAAATTCCTAACCCATGAGAGAATTGCAAACTCTTTTCCCATTGATATTCCACAAAGGAAGTGAACTTGGAAACTAATGTGGTTTTGGGGAAAAACCTGAATAGAGGTCTTAGTGGTGTTCAGTTTTCAGGAGTTGGCATGTTGTTCAGTTTTGTCCAATTATCAATAAATAAGAGGGATTAGCTGCTGGTAATGGTGCAGTGGACAAAAGATGCAGGTCACATGCAGTGAATTCAGAAAAGTGAGAGTGTACTTAGGAAAAAAAGCTTTTCTAAATTAGCAATAAAAAGAGACGATTAGGTTAACTGTTTAGTTTCTAAAGTAGATAAATCCTGATGATATGAATTCACCGCTGAATTATAYGCTGAGTGATATGTCAAGGTTCATCTAACTTTCATCTTCTTACTACAAAATAATCATTTAGCTCTTCATCTAACTTGCTGCACAAAAAGCCAAGCCTTTGGAAACCGATGAATATGACCTTGAGAACTGAAACTAAAAGAGAAGACAAACAGAAGAGAAGTGAAACTTCAACTGGTTAAAATGTAGATTAGTGATTTTAGAAGTTTAAATGTCACTCTGTCTATTTGCCTGAAAGTTGTCCTGAAAGGAAGACTAAAAATGCTTAAGTCTCTAAGTATAGAATGTGAGCTTTAACAGAAGGTATTCAGTACAGAAAGTATGTTGATTTATGTTATGAACTCTTCCCTAGCTTTTATATTCCCTCTTTCAGTATCAATTTAAGCAGTGAGGTAATCAAAGTTAATTAAGAAAAGTTTGGTATTTAGAGTTTAGAGATGCAGATGCTTTGAGACTGATATTTTACACTGTCCAGAAATCTGAGAAACAGTAGATCAGGAGTGATTCATTCATTTACAGATTAGTTTGGAGGCTTGGAGCAGGGGGTGGAAAAGCACCTCCTACTGAGCACATAGAATCTAGGTATCCAGCAAATCTTTGCCACACTAGTTCCTCAAGTGAACAGCAGAGAAGGACACAGTAAGGCATGTAAGTGCTCAGCATCAGAAATTTTACCTAAAATATGATATTACACACTATGCTATCAGCTGATAAATCCTATTGGACAACACATTCCCTATAGAACATCATACACAAGTAGTTTCTATCTAATTCGTTATACGTCTGAATGAATAATTTGTGGAAGAATTGAGAAGAGAGCTTATAGTAGTTGYAATATATTTTAATTTTAAAACCCCAATTTTTCTGCAAGCTGGCCTGATGGACACTCTCAGTTTCTCTTCAGTACATGGAAATTGATATTTCAAGTTAGTTTAAAGCCCTAGGTAACATGACAGGCACAGAAATGTCCACTTGTTCTGTTGTTTAAAATAACTGTCTTAGTCAGATGCCTCTTAAACACCCTTTCATCATGCTTGTGCTGAGAGTGCCAGAAATAGAGAGATACCTCTGTCTGCTTTGTGTATTAGTTTTTGTCAACAAGCATCAAAAGAAGAAAAAAAGACATGGCTGGGCAGCTTTTTCCATGAAGAAAATAAGCCACCAGCATCTTATAGATATTCTTTACATGCCTTCTSTGTTCCCAGCACAAACATTCAAAGTTTGAGGGTGTAGAGTAGATGAGCAGAGCTCCCCTGTTTCATCCCATGGAACTGACCAGAGTGCCTGCCGTTTAGGGGCTGTGTTGATGAACTTCCGGGGGTTTACCACTTTCCCAATCAGCTACCATATGGTAATAAACCCAATGCGCAAAGCAAGGGATGTTGTTCAGTTTTGATTAGAGGAGGTTGGAGACACATATTCCATTTTATGAACTAAAATACCTGCRGCACTTGGCTTGTGGATTGTACTTTTCTCAGGTATATGGCCTGGAAAATGGCTGATCTGTGCCAAGTAAGTGATGTTTATCAACTTGCAGCTTTTTATGAACGCAGGGGAGAAAAATGTGTATAACAGGATTATAAAGACTTGAATCAAATCCAGACAAACTGTTCTTGTTTTCTAATCTGCAAACATGTAAATACTGTTACAGCTCTGAAAGTAGAAAAAAGTGTAACTTTCCAAATAAAATTCTATTAAACTCTGCAAAGTTAATTAATGCAATAAATATGCCTGTGCTATATTAGGCAACAAACCTAACACTATTATCTCTTCCTATTTTCTTCCTGGGTAACTCAGTACCATCAGTATTCTAAGGCCTTGAACTATATACAGTGCACTCACTTAACTATCACCACCYAAAGCCAAGTATTTCAGGAATACACACCAGCAAGTTATAAACAAAAAGTGGTTATGATTATATTGAGTAAAGTTTGGAGCCAGGATTTTCTATTGCAGTTTTATAGTAGAATGTTATATAAATTCCTTATTAAGAGGCTATAATTGCTGGAAGTGGCATGGAATGTTTGTTTTATGAGACTATGATTCTATAATAAAGGTGGCAGTAGAGGACATGACTGACAAAAGTTAATGACACATATAGTTAAGAACTAAATTCTCTACAGTACGCAGACCATGTCTTGTAATGTCAACTAATCTTGTCACTTTTTAGTTGGGCTCCACTGATAACTTAACTGATTCTCTAACTTGGACTATCTTAGAATAGTGGAAATTCCATTAATTAAGCAGCCCATATACTTGAGAGAGGAAAAAATGTAGTAATTAATATATCGGTTCTGGATGTATACGTTGCTTTTCATCTGAATTTCAACAATTCAAAGAGCAGTCTCTTTTCTCACCATCTTTCATATTAAGAATATCCATTTTTGATGAAGTATCATGCTTGAGACTGCAGAAAGTCATAAATATGAGYAGTCCTTTTGCTTCCCGTTTTGAGGAACAAAAATACATCTCATCATATTTGCTAGAAGTTTCTGGTGCTTTTGTTAACTGTACAATGCCAGCAAATGGTCCATTCTAATGAATTCTCATTGTGCAACTTTTCTCCCACAACACCTGTAGGACTCTTGAGAACAATGTACTGCTGGTTAAAAATAAAGGCATCCAGATCCAGGCTTGCTACCAAAATCTCTCGCTCACTGGCTGATCAAGTCACTGGGCAGCTATCTCTGTGATCAGAGAAATGAGGGAAAGGGAAGGCAGTGTCAGTCTGCAAACTCTCATTCGTTAGGAGGGTTCGGGGCATAGTTTAGTGACTTACAGGTACAAAACAGAAAAGAAGTCAGGGAGCTGAAGTATTTAAGGAAAGTTGTTTACAACTTGGTTCATGTTTGAATTCTGATTGACTGAGGATTTCTTCATATCCAAGAATATCTCAAATCTAAATTTTGTGTCCTTTGGCTCCTGAAGTCTCAATAAATAAGTTCTGATTCACTGCTTCCACAAAGTTTCCTAAACATTACCCCCACTAATGAGATTCACTTCATGTAGTAGTTTATCCACTTTCTGATATTCCCTGTTCCCAGATGTGCTAAATCTGACCCATACTTTCACTAGGCTTTCTGTTTCAAATTTCACATTGATTTTGTGAATTCATTCAGACTGACACCATGGAATAGCACTAAAATGTGGTTCTGTATTAATTAAATAAGATATCTAGTATATTGACAATATTTTAGTGATTATGGGATAGTTGATTTATTAAAAATCAAATATTCACGGACAGAAACTCTCCAACTAATTAAAGTTAGAAAGTGGTATGTTTATTTTCGGCCAGGGCCCGCATGGGATCGCTCCCAAAGATGCAGCACCGATTTGCAGAACAGTACAGAGTTCTTTTATCTACAAAAGTTCTAAATATTAAAAATAAAAAATACATATTCATAACATAAACACCTCCCATTCCCACTTCATATGATAATTAGTTAAAATATCATTAAGCATGYGTAGTTTGCTCTTTGATTTGTCGGTGGGCGTATTTTGAGTAGAGGTATGAATTTTGGTAGTCTTCCTGGCTATGAACGTTTCGCCTCTTGAGTTTTCACAAYGGTTTTGACCTTGGGGGTTCGCTCTGTACCTTTCCATCCATCCGTGGATGGACATCTTAAATGGAGGAATTAATATCTGTCTACTTTTCTCTTAGATCTTAGTACTCRGAGTCTTCTGGTTCTTATTATGAACACAGCTGTACAAATATAAAATGAAAACAATTAATCAGCTTCATTCTAAGTCTAGCTCCTTAAATAATTATTAACTTTTTAATTAGCTTCAGCTAGATTCATCTACTACACTTGTTCTAACTAACTTTACTAATTCTATTAAAGCTCATTTTAAATAAAATCTAAAAATCCTAAAACTTCATRTTTCATAGTGACACCAATAATGTATGCCTAGATATTTACCTTGTTCTTGACAGGTAATGCTGGCTTATATGCCTAAATGGAAGATAGTACTCTGCTCAGCCTGAGCTACTGCCAGCTCTCTCTGCTGGGGAGAAAAGAAATAGAAATGTAATTTCTTCATTTTTATTGTTGCTATTGTTGTATTTGAGAAGTTATTAAGGGTTGTGGGGGCTCTCCTCCTTTTTTTATTTACTACKGTGGTTGACACTCCAGTATCAATGGCTAGATTTTGTCATATTAAGAAATATTAGTGGTCATACATATGCAAGTAGCAGAAGACATTTACACRCTTAATTCTTCACCACAGTTTTGGCAAGCAGTACTTCGTTTTATCTTTCCTGTAACTAGACTTTGTTTTTAATACAATACATTTCCATTTACTTCTGGAATCTCCTCTAAAAGCTGAGTTGAATGAAAGGCAAAAATAGAGTCTCTGCTTCRAAAAGCGAATGAAAGAAGAAATGAGCAGAGAAAATACATATAAAACAAAAAGAAAGGTAAYGGACACACACTTATGTTTATTTCCATGTGCAACACTGTGATATGGATATGCTTTTCTGCTCATCTGTTTGAACAGGAAAATAGTCTTTCAGGCCAGACTTTTTCTTTCACACTGATGACAATGACACCCAAGTATATGAGGGGTCTAATGGAACAGTTAATCTATCTCTGAGGTAATACATTAATTATTGTAAGTAAAAGTGCAGAATTTAGTRCTCTGGGTTTTCATTTATTGTTCATTATTCTTTTTCTCTTTTACTGGTTCTGTCTGTGCTTATGGATATGCACATGCATTGTCTGACATTCCACTGTATATTAACTAGCCACTATCTTACTGCCATGTGAAGTGTAAAGAGCCAAGCTTAGAGAGGGTAACAGAGCCAACTCAAACAAAGTTTGTTCTTCAAGGGCTAAAGACAAAAATGATTGTGTTGACATCATAATTTTCCAAGGAGATTTTTATTTTTTTTAAAAAGAATATAAAATTCCTCTTAAAAATTAAATTCAAAATTCAGGTTTTTTAGTTTTCATTAAAGCTCTTCCAATAAAAACAATTAGGCATTTAGGTAGCTGAGCAGCATCCTATGACCACACTGCACTTCATTCATCACCCCACATATCACCTGACCCCCAAGCCCTTGCATCACCCTTAACAAACRCATTTCAACATGTGCATTTCATTTGTTCCAGAAAAACATCCCTTAAGCCCACCACACTGCATCTGCGTGAAAGATTTGCAAGCTGTGGATAAGCATGCTGTGATTGCTGACACTTGTGAGGCTGGAGGGGTATAAGGAAGAGCAGAAATCTTCAGAGACCATTAGGTGGGAGAACTTCCCTCAGTGGTTAATTAACCAGAACACAGAGGACTGGTTCTGTGTGACTGTAGGACACCTTTAAGTCCCTTCTGCAGCAGTAGGGACTGCATAGAGTCACAACTGATGCATAGGTGCACAAGACAAAAGACCCAAACGGCATGAAAGTGTCAACAATGRTGAGCAAAGATTCAGCTCTGAAAGTGCTTGCTTCACTCTTGCATATGCACGTAGGACGTTCCTCAGCAACCCAATTACACCTGTGGGTGTAAATATCCAAAATGGCAAACCTTTCTGCATAAAACAGGCCTCAACACACAATTTCTGAGCGACTGATGGTGCGAATAGGAGCTCTGCCACAAAAAGAGACTTAAATGTCAGCTTCCTACACATTGGACACAATTCCCTGGCAAAGTGCTCAAGATGTGGAAGAGAGTGATGGAAGTCCCTGAAGAGTTGATACTCTGTACTGAGAGAAAACCTTCAGTCCCACAACCGCTCCAGGTGTTGTACTATTATCCTCAGGGACATGAGGAAAGCATTCTATTTTATATTTGTGGTGGCCTTCTTCCATCCATAGAGTCATGTTTCTGTTCATGTCATGTACTGACCCCCTTGTACATGTCTCCTGGAATACTGCCTCTCCCCTCTCCTGCACAGGTAGCCCCCAGTCTCCTTGTTGACAATCTCCTCCAGGTTGTAGCAAGGGTTCCCATAGATGAGGGATGGAGGGCATGGAGAACATGAGTGGTGGAACATGGACCAGGCCACACTGCCTAGCAGGACATTTGCTGTTGAAGACAGGAACTTCAGGCAGAGACCTTCGCAGCTGTGGTCTTTCCAGATTCCATGTGCATGTACCTTCCAGCACACTCACAAACTACAGGTTTTTCCTTATTGTCCCAAATGGGGCAGAGGCTGTTTTCAACTGTGTGAGGAATCAGGGAAAGCCTAAAAGTACTTTCAGCCTGTTAGTCCATGAGACATAGGGTTTACTTGGTGTAATACATGCACTTGGAGGCCTAAAGATACTTTGATATAAGGGATGCAGATGTGCATSTGTCTGAGAGATGATGGAAGTTTAAACGTGTACTTTCTTACCCCTTTCTTACCAATCGTTTTCTGAGTTCCCCTCTTCTGATTCACTGATGTGTACTGACACATATGTGTATATTTAATATATAAATATTTTGATATATGTGCATATATATGAACTTGAGCTTCTTCTTCTCTGACCCTTGCAAGAAAAATTTATGGGTAAGTTATGTCCCTTAAATTGCTGAACTTGTCCCAGATAGACATGGATAAAAGGATCACTAGCTATACCAATTGATCAGAGAATCCTGTTCTCGCTAAATAGATATTAAAGCAATATCCAGATTCAATATTGCAATCTGAATGGTTTCAACTGAAAAAAATATCCTAATGATGGAAGTCTTAATAATACAAAAACCCTTCAGAAAGGCCCACTGTTGTAAATGGATCTGCACCTGTGGGAAACATCAAAGTCAGCATGTCTTTTCCTTTGAACTGAATTCTCTTTTATCATCCATTTTTCATCTATATGTTTATATATAAAATACAATATTACACTCTGTCATCTTTCCACCAATATC
Organism: Amblyornis subalaris; assembly: GCA_018881555.1. Classification (NCBI taxonomy): domain Eukaryota; kingdom Metazoa; phylum Chordata; class Aves; order Passeriformes; family Ptilonorhynchidae; genus Amblyornis; species Amblyornis subalaris. The sequence goes on from JACAXG010000033.1 coordinate 361,292, forward strand.
GTGAGTTAATCCAAGTCAGAGCAATAGATAAATGACATTTTCTTTGGAGATATTACTGCAAGCAGAGGGTATTTATTTACCTGTTCTTATCCAAAAGCACGATGGCAGAATTTTCAAATGTTTCCTGCAGGGGTCTGCTTCCACTAAACTCACTATCACTTCAGAAATTCATACAAACTCTGCTGCTTCCAAAAATCACACACAAATTTTCTGTTAGTGGAACTTCCTCCTATGTTGCCTTACRACTGAGCAAGATATAGATACTATAAATAGATACAACAAAAAGTGAGTTCAGAAGTTTTTCTTGTTCTGTGAATAACTATGGGTGGAGAAAGGCTGGGTCACATGCATGGTACAAATATATTCAGTGATACCAATTTCCTGTAGTGTTTGCCCAATAGATTGCTCATAAATATTAATGTTTGTTCAGCTGGGGTTTTTTTTCCATGTTAGTAGTACCATTTTAAGGAATAGTCATAGATTAAAGGCCACATTTTGACAATCTAGCAAGAAAATTATTCTAAGACTTTCAAATATTAACATCCTTAAAATGAAGCTAAATATGCATTCCTTATCCATAACCCCATTATTAATTAAACAGTATTGTTGGAGTGTTCCTTTTCAGAGTCTAAGAAAGTAAATTGCACAAACTTTAGGCTAAATTCTTCACAAAAGGTAACAATGTATCATGAAGGGTGACTATTCATCTCAAGAAATCCATCAAAACCCCTTGTACCCTTGTTTTTTTCCTGTGGGCACATGTAAACTGTTAAAAATAGGAACAAAATATTCAACAGAAGATAAAATTGAAGCAAGAATTGACCATAATGAATAAGAAGAATACAATTTATGAAATCAATAATACTGAAAGCATCTAGGAATAACATTAACAATATCAAATGTGTGAATTTTGAAGACACTGTCGGAGCTCATCTGCCACCTTCATGTACCTTAGTCTTAGCAGAAGGCTTACAGTTAAAAAAAAAAACCCAAACATAAAATTGTCTGCGTAGCAGTATTAATGATGAGAGTCAGGGAAAAAGGTTGTATGACAGTTTTCCCTTATTCTCTGCTCTGTAAATCTCTTTTGCCTTGAAAGGGAGTGTTTTGGACATGCCAATTTAGAATAACCTTTGTAAGTCATTCTGTTGGGMAGCCATACTTTCATTCCATGTTTGGTTGTGAGCAATCTATCAGTCCAGATCTTGCAGGGCTTAATGAGTGGAAACATACAGAGCATGCAGAGCAGTCTATCATCACAAGTAGAGATTTYGAGTCTAAGAACCTGGAGAAAATGGTATCCTTTTTTCATAGGGTACAATATACTGTATCCTATAGTCATTGTATCTCTCTCTGCTAAAGAAATGCCACAGCAGGAGCTCACACATCCTGCACACTCCTCTTAGAAGTTTTAAAGCACATCTTTAGGACTTTTGCATGACAGCATGATGACAGTGGCATCTTTCTGTTGCCACAAGCCTGACAATGGTCACAAGAGAACATGTCCTTCATCATTGCCTGTAAAACACCAGTGTTTTATCCATGCTAGTACTCCCTGTGCTTGCAGCTAGGTAGGAAGTATCAGAAGATGCTTCTTACTCTCGTTTATTTCCTGACTCCCTACCTTCTGTAATATTATAGACAAAATTATCCATGAAGACACAATCTGTAAGGACAATATTTCTAACAAACTCTTACTGAGACTTCTGCACTCTCTGCAAAAACAAAACATTACAAATACAGAAATTCCTTCCATACAGCACTACCTGCTCTGCCTTTATTTTTGTTCCTCTAAGCTTTAAACAGCCTGTTTGTGATTCTGAGATCTCTAATTACAGATACATCTCATTACTTCTTGACTAGCAACATTTTCTTCAGTTAAATCCTAAAACATTGACCAGAAGAGCCTCACTCCTCTAGCAGGCTGAATACTGSTCACTTATTTGGAAGCTTTCACTTGGGGCTCCTGAGGGTGTGAGCATTTTATCCAGTCGAGCTATCAAATGACCTGCATTTCCCAAAAGAACGTGAAAGGTATTTATGATATTTGCCTTACGCACTTGCGCGTGTATGACTGCATGTTTTTGTTAACCAGAGCCTTGAGTTTCTCCTTTGTTGCTATCCTTCTGTAATATCTACTGTACTGCTGCCACTCTGTGCAGAGCTCTTTGATATAAAGCATCTTTTTACTTTTAGCCCTACTGATGTGTACTTATTTATTTTAGATATAATTTGTGCTTGAACACATACATATATGTGAAATAAATATGTGCACTTTAAAAGAATTTAAAGAAAAAATCCAACTGTAATAAATTAATCTGCACATTGTGAAAACAGGCAGTAATTCCAACTGAAAAGATGACCATAGAAATAATTGTAAAATGCTTTTTTCTTTCTCAAGAAGATATGAAAAAGAAGATGTACATTTATGTGAATGTTTCTTAGTAAGAGTAATAATACAACAAGGGGAAAAAAAGAAGGATCAGTGATTCATTAGAAACTATTTTTCATTCTTAAGAAATATGAAAAGAGAAAATGAAAGAAAACACAGTAAAATCTCATTTACTCCAGAGAAGCATAGACTTGTCAAGGATATTATCATCAGGATTTGAATTTTCTTCCACAGTTAAAGGGATTTCTTTTTGGCTAAAAAGGAATTTCAAAGCATCATTAAAATAAAGCACCGTCTTATTAAAAAAAAAAAAGATTAAACTTAATTCTTCTAGAATGATTTTGACAATTAGAAAACACTTTTGGAGAGCAAGGTCAGCAGCTTCCTTGTTTATTTTGCATAGTCTAAAGGAGGAAAGAGTAACATAAGTGCACATTATTATGCTCTAGTACTAACGAATTGTTATTATTTAATTTTCTCCTGCTTAAAGAATTCTTACTGTAAGGATATCTTTAATTAGGAGTAAACACTCTGGAAGGCCATAAGGCAGATACTTATTTTGCACAATTTAAGCCGATTGTAAAGATTCGAAAAGTTTTGTTTGGTGTTCATTTTTCATATTTGATTTAATTCTGAAATAAGATCACCCTTTCTCAGATCTCAGAAATTATAACTAAAAATGGTGAGAAGGGCAGAGGAAAAAGATGATTTTGTGATTAACCTTCCAAAATACAAAATATGAGGCTTTCCTAATGAAATCTTTTCTCCTGGAAACTATTATGGTAAGGGTAGCTGAGTAGGAGGGTATTGCCCCAACACAAATTTCCAGTGGCTGGTTTCACTCAGGATTGACGAACTAATGCAAAAACTGATGAATGGTGGGAAAAAATGTTGTTGAGTAAAGTACCATGTATAATTCCAGTAATATCAAAGCATTTTTTTAGGGTTTGGTTGTTTATAAACWGTTCTTATTCAGCACAGTCTCTAATGGAAGATTATTTCAAACTGCAGGCAAACTTGGAATTTTTTATTAAAAATGTCTAAATGAGATATTTGACCACTTAAAAAGTCTTCATTTATAAGCCTTTTGAATCAGAAGGTTATTCAAAACCACTTTTTTCCTACACACAGTTCATTTCAACCAAACTGACATTTTCTAATGAAAAAAATATTATTGTTAAAGATTGTTTTGAATGCAGAATTTCTTTAAGTCAAGAAGTACAAATTACTTCAGATATTGCAGAATGGTTTCAACTCTGTTTCTTGAAGACTTTTTGATGGGATATCCATTTCCAGTGTCTACAAGACCGCAGTAAGACTTATTTATCTTTCATTCCTATCTAAGGGTTGTGCCGTGACCTGCAAGCAGGAGTCTTCATGGATATGGATAGAGGATTCATTCTGGCAACTAGCTTCAGTGCTGACCACAATGGTTGCCACTGTTACCTGCATGAACCTACACTAGGCTGGTTGCACTGACTGATAGCAAGCAGTCTCTCACCTTGAGCTTGGACTCAGCACCTGGTTAGATGTTAGGGCAGCATTGCAGAAAGAAAGCTTTCTTCAAATTTTTTGAGGATGCTGAACATTGCCACTGGTGTTAGGTCGCTTGAGTAAACATTGTAGGGTCTCCAACAGTGATGTCAGAGCACATAACAGTCCCAGTATCTTTAGTCTTTCCTCTCTACAATGTTACTGTTTTGGATATTGCATCTGTTAAACCTTCGGAGAATAGTAAGATCAAGAGTAAGATATGCCTGGAGCAGATGCTGCACAACAGGAGAGAAAAAAAGGTTTCTATGCCATGAAATGTTGGAGTTGGATTTTCTTAATCCCTCTGAGAAGTACCTTTCTTTGAGTAACAGCTCTGACTAGAAAATGTGTAAAGTACTACACGTTCAAGATAATCTGGGCAATGATCCTGAATTAGAGGCATATATGAATGTGTATATATTATTTATACACGTAGAATTAGGTATTTWAAAGGAATTTTTTATATTTTAAAGATACCATCATTGATTAATATTCTGCAAAATTAAATTGGGCAATTATTAAGGCAGAATATACTTCTCATCCTACCCACCAGAACAGTCAGCCACTGGGACTTTATGTATCCCTGTTGCAGTCTATTCAATCAGTTCCCACATCCCCCCCCGCCCCACTACCTCACCTGTCACTTCCACCTAGCAGACACACAGCTCTGCACATGCACACAGAGAAACTCAGCATTTTCTGCAATCAACCAAATAGCCTGAAGTGAAAGACAAACACGATGCCTGAAGCAATATTGCTTGATTAACAATGAATAGTTCTTTAAAGTGATCACATGAACTTTAATCTGAAAGATTGCTTTGAATTGTTAAGGGTGGAATCTGTTGCTATGAGAGTTGTCAAACAACAGTGGTGAATTTAATGTGTAATAGATGATAACCTTTGTCGGTTTTAATATTGAATTCCATGTTACTGATCCTAGTAAATAATCCTTTCCTTCCCCTAGTGAATACCTGCTACATCCCAAAGCTCTACACAGTACGCAAAGACATTTTAGTGGAGCGTTTTTCATGTAAAACACACATACTGTATAGATCTGACCTCATCACTGGTTGCCTCAGGCTATCTCCTGTATACCGTCTGTTTTCTTGATTTTCTCCTGAGGTTGTCATTATCTAAGGTTTGTAAATATTTCAGAAATTTGAGACTTGTACAGTAACTGCAAATGCCATATTGCTGCTATACTGAATTTCCAGCAGCACTCAGACATTCATTTTTCTCTATTTTGTCTATTTTAGTTCTGGATGCTACAAATTCTACAATGCATGATTTAGCTGTAATTGAATTTGCAATCTATTTACAGTCATTTTAACCAAAAGGCTCCAGATAAGCATAATTTTGATCTCAGTTAACAAAGAAACAATATATGTTGTTACTTTATATTGTGTTGTTTTCTATTTGTCAAAGTGCTATATAGATTTTATGGATATTTTATGCAAGTTTATGCATGAAACTCAGCTGTTTGTAGAAACTGCTGACCCCTCCATTGAAGGGAAAAAAGCCACAGAACAAAAACTGAAAACCCTTTTGTCCTTTAAAAAACCGTAGGAATGTAGTATATATCATAAAGGATACGTGTACTTGAGACAGATTAAAAGAAGTACAAAACTGGTTCCTTCCCAGAATCTTAGTATATATGAATTTCTTTGTATTAAAGCAGCCATCATTTACTGAATATATTTGCTTTCATGTAATTATGTACATATACTTARCAAAGTAACTTGTATAAAGCAGAAAGCTACAGAAGCCCTATAAAATCTGCTTTGAAAATCATGTGTGGCATGAATTTTGGCAGCATTATYATCACATTCATTTTTGGAAGTATACTCCAATTTTTATATCAGCTCCTGTATTGTGGCAATAATTTACTCTGATATTAACATTAGTATCCAATTTTCATATAAGATTCTTCATCTAATATAATTTATTCCAATATTACATTGCTAGCCATACCTACCTATGTTGTTCTACTTTTGCAGTTGCCTTCAATACACTTCCTTTTAAACATTTGTTATCTTAAGACTGTGATGATACACCACCAAATGGGACAGAGAGAAGAATGTGTACAGTGTAGAAAAGATGCATTGTGATGATAGGGAGCCTTAAGAGTGTTGATGGATTTTTAAGATTCTGCTAAATTTTTAAATAATTATTTAATTAACTCATTTATATTAGGATCAGAAAGTTCGTTCACTGTGCACTAATAAAAGCTTTACAAATAAGAGTGAGTATTTCTTGAAATTTGCTTAGCATGTTTTTGTACTGAGTCATGTGGATTTATATACTTTATATGAAACATTCGAAGAGGAGGCAATAATTTGTAAATGACATGAGAAAAAGAAATCACAGTATATTTTCTTTTCAAAATATTTAGTGTCTACAATTCATCTGTGAACCAAGTAAATCACAGCTTCTTCAAGTGCAAGGATCGAAACCAATTACCATTAGTGACCATCGGGTGCAGCCGATCCTTTCTGTCCTGTTGCCTGAATCTCAATGATCTCCCAAGTGTGCCCATGCAATTTAACAGGAAGATCAATACACCGCGGCAGTTAGCAGCAGCTCTCTTGAAGTGCTTCACAAAACATGCTACATTTCTCTACCGAATAAATGTCAAAACATTCCAACAGCTACAATTCTTGGGAGAAATTGTTCTTGTGAAACATTATTGACATACTTTAACCCACATTTCCCGCTGCTCTCCAGCTTCCTACAGGCCAGTCAATTCTGATTTGGCAAGGGCCACATCGACACATGTCCCCTGCTGACTTTGTCTGTAGGCATGAAAGATATCACGATGCAGTGCCGAAGTCCTGGGTGTCAGGGGTCAGTGGTCTAGCTCTGACCCAAGGTCAAGGTGACAACAACCTGTCTCTTGGGACTTGTCTTCATCTCTAATACGGCCTTGGAAGCAATCAATATCAGCACAGAGCTTGCTTTTCTAATAGAGAGTGCCACCTGATCTAAGCATTTCATGACTATGACTTGCAAGCCTTGCTGCTTGAAAATGTCTTCATTTTTCCACTATACTGCAAAACATCTGTATTAGGTCTGGCATTGGCTTTTTTCATTTGTTTAATGTGGTAAATTAAATTGATTCTTTTCACTTTTTAATGGATTTCTGCAACAAGGGTCAGTTAACCTGGACTTTCCTGATCTTTTCTTGTGTATGGTGAAGTTATTACACGTAGCTCAGTACTTCTTTTGAGTATCCAATTTCTATATCATTTTTTTTTTTCTTTATTTCTGCTATTCTTGCTCCCTCTTATTTTTTTCCATATTTTCTACTAATAACCATTTTCTGCTTTATTTCTTTCAAGGAATTTATTACTTTCTTTCTATTTCTGTTTCTTTCTTTCAGGAAAGGAAATCTCACTGCTGTGTCTATGTACTGGATTTATACACACATACACGCACAAACACACACATATATAAAACCCACCTTCAAATGTATTCTTAAAAATATAAATAAAATGCAACATCCTTACCAATTTTGTCAGGCCATAGAGGGTTAGTGCATTGTAAGAAGTAATTATGCACATGAACAAGCTGATAACCATCGAGATAGGCACTTTTATCACCTGTTTACAAGAGCCATGATAATTTCCAATACAGAAAAATGTTGCTTTCTTCAGAAATATCAACCATGATGCCTCAGTACAAAATTCTGTATAGCTAAAGGGTTTTTACCTCTTTCAGTGCTTTTTTTTCCCCTTGGGAATAAAACAACCAACAAACTCAGACCCCAAACTAAAGCAACATTTGGCAGATTTAAGTATTTTTAAGGAAGGGTTTCTATTGATTGAGCAGTGCTACAAAACACTAACAGAATTGACAATGACTTACACCCAAAACAACAGAGGAGGAGTAGAACCTACTTATATTGTGTAATTAAGATTACTCATCTTTCTCATCACACCAACACAAAATTGGGCTTCAGGTTCCCCCCATAAAGGACAGCTGGAATTGAAGCCTGAAAGCAAATATTTAATTCAAGAAGATCAAGGTACCCTTACATCATGCTGCTATGGAGACCTCTTGTGTCCTACATAGACTGATAGATAAAATCAAAACAAGACAAAGTAAAACAAAATCCAAAGTAATAAATATTTCTTTAGATGTGAGTCAAAGCAGTCTAATATGTCTGTAATGTACCTATCACACTTTTGAGGTCTTTTAAAACAATATAATTTTCAGAGAGAGAGAGAGAGACATATCTTTTTTTCACTCTAAAGGTTACATGCATAAACTTCACTCTAGGTTTTATGTATAGTAAATGAACCCTGAGCCAATTTGATGGATAATTCCCTGTTAGAAAATGCATATTCTACACCAGCCGCTCCCAGCTGCAGAGAGGAGTCAAGGCAGAAGCTGGAAGGATGGGCTTCCCCCTCTTCCCTCTTCTGTTTCCTTCTGTTCATCATTTTGCACCCAATTCTCTCCTTGGATGTATGAGGCCAATGAGGCAATTTCATTCAAGCTGCAACTGAATGACCACATTCCCAATTTACACCCCTGTAAAGGAGAGGGGAGTCAGGCTCTTTCTCTACCCACAGCAGTTCACAAGGGTGTTACAATCTTCAAGTCCCGCTCTTGCTGCTTGAGGATTTTCAAGAGAAACAAAAGGGCTGGCGGGATCTTAGGTGACTGTGCATGAGAGCTGGCACAAGACACTCCTGAAACTGAGTATACACCTGTAGAGAAAAAGTGGAAAATCTCTCACTTGCATGTAAGAGGTCCTGCAAAATTGCCTCGAGCCTGCACGAGTGCTGTGCTCACACTTTAGCATACAAGCACTAGCTGGGTGCTAAGGACTCCAGCTACTAATTATCCAAACTATTAGTGTCTCCTCTTCCTGCACAAGTCTTCAGTGCCTCCTGATCAGTGGCCAGTCCATTCTGTGCAGCCTGTTCTCAGCATTGTAAAATGGCAAAATGAACTTCTCCTTTTTCACTTGTCGGGCAGTGTTCTTCTGCACACAAGGCAGCATAGCAAGGAGAAAAGAGAAGTAACCTATAATCAGAGAAGCAACAGGAATCACAAAACTAGCATGTCTGATTTAAACAGGGGTCTTACATGGAAGGGGCTGCATGGACACTCTATTCCTTAGATCAGAGCCGTTGAGGGCTACCTTTACCTACCTCAGTTTTTTGCAGTGCTTCTTTGGAGGCATCCAGCAGTTGAAGTGTTGGATCAAACTTTTGCCTTCTCTCCCTTGCTGCACCTTGCTGGATGTTGCTTCAACCACAGCCTCTTGGAGCTCTGACCTCTCTCCATCAAACCAGACAGCAAAATTGCAACTGCACTCCCTTTGCACAAAGTGATAGCTGCTAGTGGAGGAACATGGCAAGGCTTTAACCTTACTTTAGGCTACCTTACCAAGATGCAGCTGCCTATTAAAAGTCCAGTAGTGTGAAAAGCTGACTCTTTCTTTTCCCCATTTACACCCTGAATTTTCAAAAGCTGTCTAGAATAATTTTGTTGCCTTTTCTGTCCTGAAAAAATGCTCTAAGAGAAACTTCTAGTGCATGATTGGTAAGGTATGTTACAGACTTCTTTCTCTTCTCTGAAGCTAGGGCAGCTGTGTGTCTTATCCTTCATACGTATTTTTCTATCTATTTACCAAGGAAACTACACAGATCTGTCAGGACAGAAATTGCCAACCCAGGTGGAAAAAACGAACAAAAACCAAAACTCCAAAAACCAAATAACCAAAAAAAAACCAATCAAAAACCCCCATCAATTTTACGAAAGAGAATCACAAGTTTTCTTTATTCCTTCCTAATTTCAGATGAAAGAACTTTTGTTCTTCCACTGAAGAAACTGCAGGATATTTCTATTTGGAAACAACAAAATATGCTTTAATAGGGAATAGTTGGTTGATTCAAGTGCAATTGTAGGACATATATAAGGAGAATCCAATGTGCGGTAAAATCAGGCAGAAGAAGCAGATTTATGTTGCTAAAGGAATCTGGACAGTCAAGTAGATTTGTCTGTAATGTCAGTTCTATGGTATGTGAAGAAACTTTTAGAGAGGTAGAGAAAGGTAACAGTGGAAAGTCTGAAAAAAATGAAACTGTTTAATAGAGATCTCTTGCTTTTTTCAAAGTGACATTTGTGGCTGACATAGAAACAAGGTATTTTACATTGCATCTTGGAATACAGAAGGGGGAGGGGATCTTTGCATTCTCTCCACAGGTTGCCATATAACAAAAAACCCAGAATATATGCAGATATGAGAGTTCAATATTTTTTTAAACATATATATATATTTAAATCTCAGGGGCTAAACAAAATGTCAAACATTCTCAGTCCAAATATCGTCTCCTTCTCCTCTGCCTTGGAGAACGGCAGGAAACAGTGAATTCATCTGCAGTAAGGAATGGGCATCTTTCACAGCATTAGTTAGAAACATATCACCTCTTTCAGCATTCTTGTCATATATTTCACTCTCAAGTCTGGTTCGGAAAGTGTCTCCATATTAGGACCATCATCATTCGTATTTTAAGACTAAAGTAGTTTAGTTTTAGAATCTAAGAGGTTACTGAGACATCCAGAGCTAAGCTCCATTAAACTCTTTGACCTAAACCCTATGAAGAGCAATTCGTTCAGCAGGAAGAACATTATTGTGCCAGCACACAGTGTGAGTACAAATCCTCTTCCGCCTCTGTCTGCCAGCTTCCCTCCCCCTAAAGTATTATGTTTTATATGAAAAAGCAGAGAACTATGTGAGGCCCTAATGGATTATCAAATGAAATATGATCACCAATGGTTATGTATTAATGTTTCATTAGTTATAGTAAGGGCAGACAAAAAGGTTGGCTTTACTCTGTATTCTTCTGACTTTAGCTCAGTTGTGCAGAAATGCATTGTTAAATTATTTACCTCCTTAATTTCCAATGTCAAGTTGTTTTTGTGTTTATGCCTTCTCTTGTCTTTTGCAGCCCTCTCCATCTTTCTTATAGAAACTGAACTTTTTGTTGGAGCCGTTGGATGGAAGATGGAATGAATTAAATGAGAAAGCAATTGCTGTCCTTCTGATGGTTGGTGACATAGAATAGAATGACTCTGATGTCATGAATCTTGCTTATGAAAGGAAGTGGTGTTTACCTGTGATTTCACTCTGATATCATTGAAGGGCTCTACCAGCAGCTGCTTGTTGTGGGGACCAAATGTAATAGCTTATTTTAGGTGCTCTCTTTCTTTTCATAAACCTTTATTGTAGAACGGAGGATTTTTATTTATTATGTAGCTGAAGTGAACACCACAGTGTTTTGATTGTTTACCCAAACACATATCTTTCATATCCACCTTTTGCAATTCATGTTATTTTCTCCTGACAGCACCAGCCAGTTCCATACTTTTGAAACTGTTGGAGAAAAAAATGCAGACTTCACCATTCAGACAGAACCTACATCCATTCTAAGTGATAGGTATGACACTTCTTAATCTGGTAATCCCCTGCAGGAAAGATCAACAGCTGCAACCTGATGATCCCTAAGGTAAATGTATTTGCATTCACTGTTTACAGACTGAAAGCTGGACAATTCTGTACTAATGACACCGAGAGGTGTTTGCACTCATGCAATCTAGTCAAGCAGAGTCCTCCTCAGGAAATAATCAAATTTCATAGAATCATAGATTCATAGGATGGTTTGGGTTAGAAGGAACCTAAAAGATTGTCTAGTCCAACCCCCCACCATGAACAGGGATACCTAGCACCAGACAAGGTTGCTCAGAGCCCCATCCAGCCTGGCCTTGAACACTGTCAGGGACTGGGGGAACACAGTTTCTCTGGGTAACCTGTTCCAGTGCCTCACCACCCTCCCACTAAAGAATTTCTTCCTTGTACCTAAACCTGCTTTCTTTCAGTTTAAAGACATTATTCCTTGTCCTATCACTACCTGACCTGTAAAAAGTCCCTCCCCAGCTCTCTTCTAGGCCCCTTTAGGTACTGGAAGGTGCCGTAAGCTCTCCCTGGAGCCTTCTCTTCTCCAGGCTGAACAGCCCCAACTTTCTCAACTTGTCTTCATAAGAGAGGTTCTCCAGAACTCTGATCATCTTAGTGGCCGTTCTTTGGACTCACTCCATCAGCTCCTTCTGATGTTGGGTGCGCCAGAGCTGGACGCAGTACTCCAGGTGGGGTCTCACATGCACATTACTTCTGTACCCTGTATTACAATGGCAATATACAATTATTGCAACTGTGCTGCTGCAGCTCTGTTGTGGCTACAAAACAGATTTCAGTTGCAGGACTTTTCTTCTGTGACTCTCAAATAAGGTTGAGGCCTGATTTTAGTATAATCTTCTCTTACACCACTACCAGCAGGTGTTTTCTATTCTGTAAAGCGAAGAAGCTCAAGAAAAGCAATCTGCAGTATGCCCTGRAACCTTCTGGCTCTAATCAGGTCCAGAGCATTGGGAACTTTGTTCATTTGTGCTTGGCAGTTTCTTATGAACTTATTTTTGAAGTCAGCGGTTGTGCTTCTCTATAAAATGCAGAATTTCAGAATTTGAGACTTATCACCTGCAAGCTTGATAACAGTCTGGCCTTTGAAATATCACCTTGTTCAGGATACTAAAATTTAATACTTTACTTCAATCACAAGGGACATTGGCCTATGATGTTGTCAAGACCCATGATATAACAGATGCAGAAGGGCTGACAACAGAACAGCATGCTGCTTATAAAATCAAGCAAAGCACTTTTCTGTTTGAAAAGAACTAAGGCAGCAGGTTTTTCTCCTCTTCTGTTTTAACAGTTTTCAAAGTATACTCAAATACTGTTTGAGTAATTGCATAACTTTGTAAATACATAGCTTTCTTCACGGTGAAATACCCTCTAGAAATGCTTTCCATGTCATTTTTCCTTAAATAAATCTTAATTTCAAGTATTTGATGATTCTTCAGAGCTTCCAACAGGTTAACACTGAGCAGTAGGTAGAATAACAGGTAGGAAAAATGATGTTTAACAAATGATTATTTGAAGCAATTGTCCAGTGTAATGCTCTTTTCAGTATCTCCTTTTATATAATAATGGTTTTGGTTACCAAAGACCGAGTGCATTTCAGCATTATTTTTAATGAGCACTTTTCTTAATCCATTCAGTTCACAATGTTCCACTCCAGTGCTGGTGACAATACAGTTGCTTCAGCAAACAATGAGGTCAGAGACATTTGCTACTGACCTCAGCAAAATAATCAGATAATCAATTGAAAGGAGAAAAAAACAGTTCTATACTCATCACCATAGTATTTAACTGTCATATATAAAATGAGAGTCACACCAATTAGCTTTGTTTATCACCTCTCTCCCCGTATTCTAAAGATCAAATTTCCTCGATCTCCTTCAGGTGCACTACTCCCTGTGGTGCTCAGTCTGAGAGAGTCACTCCATATTGTCCTGAGCATGAGGCAAACTTTATTTAACAATTGTATTTACCAGATAGAAATATYCAAGAATAATCCACAATCTGTGCATAGTTTCAGGTTTTTAACCACATACTCACAGGGAAATGATGCCAGTCCCTTAGTCAATCTGTGAGCTGCACTGAGAACGGAGAAAGGAGACCTAATTTTTTGAGATCCTAGGTTTCTAAGTAGGAACCCCTGTGCTGCTTCAAATCTGCAGGTCATGGCTTTCTCCTGCAACTCTTAATCATAGAATTAACGAATTATAGACTCATTTAGGTTAGAAAACACCTTTAAGTTCATCAAGTCCAMCCACTAATGCAGAAACACAGCTCCAAAAAATGTCATGGGGAGTGGGCAGAATTAAAACCTGCCTGGCCTGAGACAGGTTGTCGCTCCTGGTAAATTTTTTTCTGACCCTGACAAAACTGTTGATGAACTAACCAGTAGACTAGCCAACTGCTTCTACTCAGCACACACACAGCTTCTAGCTTTCAGTGTACAGGATTATGAAGCCAGATAAAAGGAGTAAAAAGAAGGTCAAGCAGTCGAACAGCGAGTGGCTTAACTTCTATCTGATGACAATTAAATGGGCACTAAAAATACAAGAAATTCAGATGCCTGAAAAATAAAATAAATGCTTGAAAGTACAAAAAAGGACTGTTAAGGAACCCAAACAATCTTTTCTCTGCCCCAGAGGTACTAATCATTTCCAGTTTCAGTTCTTTGTTCTTTCGTACCTGTCACAGATGGTATTGTTTTCAGATCAGGGTCTTTTTCACAGGCCTTTCAGAAGTCTGCAGTCTCTGGCTATGGAAACCTGAAATCTGAAGGAACCGGTATACTTTTACAAACCACAGGTGGAGTGCTGAAAATGTGCATGGGGTATTGTATTTTTGATCTCTTTAATGCTTACTGTCTTCTTTACTATATGTGATGCTTCATCAACATGCTCAACTTTCCTGTTTTCTAGCAAGTGCTATAATTTAATGATGTGGTTTTAGGGGTTAGGAAGTTTGTGTATCTAAGTACACTAACTCTGTGTTTAATGACACTTGTACAAATGGTAGCACCTGGAGTCTTCGGCTCAGTTTCAGCAAGGTACTTAAGCACATGCCTGGCTTAAAGCAAGCAAGCAGTCCCATTGAAGTTAATTAGACTTCCCTTGTACTTAAAGTTAGGCATGTGCTTAAGTACCTTGCTGCATTAAGACCTTAATGAAGATTGGGGTATAACTGCCTTTGTTGCAATGTGTGTAGTGTGAGTCATTTAGTGTATTCAGTGCAGAGCTGGGAGTGCAGTTAAGCAATGCTGAGTGAGTACAAACACAAGGGTTAGGATGTAGTTTTGTAGCTGTTGTGATCACTGCTCAGCTGCTTGTTTTAGGTAATGGTATCTCCCAAGGGTTCGTTTTCTATTTTTTTTTTCCTTCAGCTGGCAGGACTGACAAAAAGTGTCTTTGTTGTATTTTAGGGTTTTAGATACCAATATTGATAGAGAGATATTGATTTCAAGAAGTTCTTCTGGCTGGTTTAAGGATGCACAAGTGTTAACATCTTTTCCCTGGGGGACTGGATCTGAGGCCTTCTGAAGTCAATGGGAAGGCTCTCATCAGCTTTAATGGACTTTAGATACGGTCTTTAGGAGGTGAGAGAATTTCTTTGAGAGCTGTGTTTTGTATCTCAGCGAGAAGTCAGCAGTGCACTGACCCTCAGCACTAGGGAAGAGAGCTGGATGAGGATGGGGGTGGGGAAGAGGGTGAAGGTACACTTTAGACTGAGCAGTGGCTTGAATTGCCACCACTCACTGCTGTAGCACCTATCAATAAACTAATATGTGGAGATTTGTCACTGAAGAACTGACTCAGTCCCAAACTAAGTTATGAGGTCTGTGTGGATCACAGCACAAGCTGATATAGCTTCAGGCCAAAGCTGGAAACTTAGCTCTTTGTCATTTACTGTAAAATCTGCAGAGATACTGACTGCTATTTGTTACAAAGAATTTTACAGGATACAAGGATACATATAGTAAAAGCTAAAGTACATGCAATAGCAGGTTGTTTATCTTTCTCATTCATGTTGCTATTACTGAGATGAGATGCACCATAAACAGCAGTTTCCAAGAGACTTACAAAGAATCCTGGTGCCAATCCTGCAATGGCTATTGGTTAGATGTAGCTATGGTGCAGTCTGGGCCCTGTGAAGGGGGCTCAGAATGGGTGAACTTTCCCTTGCAGGACTCTGTCCCTGAAGGCGGAGCAAAGGAGGAATCAGCAGCATAGCTACATGCATTTACTTTATGCTTTCTCCTCCTCACAGAGTCTTAAGCTTTGTAACAGGTCAGCTTGGTTTGAAATCCTCTCTAACCGTATTGTCATTAGTCAGTTTGAATGTGTTCTTCCTCTGAAGATGCTTCATTGGTTTCCTCTCATGTATCTCTAAGCTCATTGGTTACACTCTGTTATCCCTACCCYTTAAAGCAGCAGAGAAAGAGCAGGTAGGGGCCTTTTGTTAACTCCCCTTCAAGCTTTGTTCGCCCTGCCTCGTCGGCAGAGACAAATAAAACTTGGAATAAAAGTTACAGAAGTCCAATTCTTTCGTCCTCTTGCCCTCGCTGCTACCTTAAAGAAGCTGCCTGTTGTGAGAGAGTGGTCAAACTGCTTCTGTGCACTGAGAACCCAGGAGATCGCGAGCCCAGCTGAATCCAGGCAAGGGCAGGAAAAGCGATAGTTAGAGACATTAATCCCATGCCTTCTGTACTCTTTAACTACTGCTTCTTATAGATTTGATGTGAGGTGGTAAAGTTTATTTGCAAATGAACATAACAAACATACCCTGATATCAATATAAAAGTAACCTTTAAGAAAATTGCACCTGTAGCCAATTGTCATTGGATGCATATGAGTGTGGCTTTTGGACACAGTGCTAAAAAACTAAGTTAAAACAGACTGGAAGGAAAGCAATGCCAATATTTGCTTGAGATCTGTCTAAAAATTCTGTTAATTGTGAGGAGGATGAGGCTTAAGGATGGCAGGAGAGAACATTATGTACAGGTCATGAATGCTGTGATTTGAACAAAGGAAGAGAGGCAGTTTGAAAGCATTAAACATATATAGAGCAGCATACATTAGACCCCATCAGACAGAACCTTTAAGATCCTGAATTTATCAAATGACAACATTCATTTTGTACTATGTAGAAGACAACAAGAAAGTCAGCAACTTCATGTGCTGACATTGCAGTAAAACATGATTTTAATTAGCTCACACAGAGGACACATTGAGGAAAAAGTGACATTTCATTGAGGAATATACTATTAAACACAACCCTCCTTGACCTGCCATTTATCAGGGTGCAACACAAAAGTCACATGACTCATCCTGTCTTTCTCATTGTCCTTTGAACCCTGGAAATTCATGGTTCATTTGCAGTGACATGGTATCCTTCTGGTTTCTTGACACACAGAAGTATCTGCTGCTTTTCTGTACAGTGCATAGCCAATGGAGAGCAAAAGGCACAACTCTTTATAGTAGTGGCCAATTTGAACACCAAAATAGCTTAATGATAGGCAGTTTAATTATTGAAGTCACCAACTGAGAGGACTTGGGGAAAAAATGGAATGAAAAAAGAATCTTACTTCAGAGAAGCACCAGATTTTCCTCAAATTAGAAAAACTAACCACAAACAGAAGCAAAAAATAAAAATAAACATAGAGCAACTAATTTAGGATTAGTGTCATGCCAAAAACCTGTTAGACTTTGGCTACATGCAAGTCTAAAATACATCAGTTGCTTTTATTAGAAACACTAATGAAAAAGGTGTGCTGCATTGATATCCCTGTTCAGACCTCAGAGATAAAGAAAAGTGCAAATACAGTTTTACCTTCTTTTCTATGTACTTAGCAGCTGCTAGACCCAACACTGTAGAAAAAAAAAGAATCAGGAGTCAAATATATCCTCAAATATATCCATGATGTTCTGCTTTCTGTATTTCATCAATCTTATTAATGCCYCCGGAAAGAAATTTCTGTGGTTAAAGTTCAGGAATGGAACTCAGGGGCTTGTTGTCCCATCCCTAATTCTGCCAGATTCTTGTTCTGAATCTGAGCAAGTTAGTGATCTATTAGTTCTATGTCTATAAAACGGTGATAATAACTTTTGTATCTCAAAGAGGAGTTGTGGGGGTAAGTCTGCTAATACCTCTAAGATGCTTAGATATGAGGGTGACGAGTGCCACAGAAAATCCTATAAATAAATAAAATAAACTGTGAGAGCCTGAGGCGCTGGAAGCTGCTGCCAAGGCTGTGCATTTCCACACTCCCCTTACTGCGGGAGATGTGGCTCAGAGCCAATGTGCAGTCTGAGAGCAGCTCCTGCATTACTGGAGTGTGTGTGTTGTTTGTTTATTTGGTTTTCACAAAGGGTAACCACCACATAACCAAGGTAACCACAGTCTGTTTAAAATGCGCTGGTGCTGTAATGTGGTGAATCTGCTATGCCTAGTTTTGGTTGCTGTCTTCTTTTCTCTTTCTTTTTGTGAGTGACAAATATATTTCCTAAAATCCTTCAGGACTCTCATTGCTGTGGGTTGGTTCGACTGCTCTTATTTTCTTTGGGATTTCTGTTTGTTTATTTGCTTGTCAGGGTGTGCTGGCAGCTGGCAGGTCTGAGGGGTTAGTCTTGCCACCCTGCAGGGCTGCCTCAGCCTTGTCCGCAGCACAGGGGCTGAGGACAGGGCCAGAAGTGGGAAATGTTTTGCCAGTTTCTTTGGCAGATTTTGGGAGTAGGGTCCTGGCATCAATGTGGCAGTGCAAACACAGAGAGGGGAGCTCCCACAAAGGAGATGACATTTGCTATAGCAGCTAGTAAGTGACCCACCGAACTTCTCTGTTGTTTGGCAGCTTTACCCCCTGAATGCTCCTTGCTAATTGGTGAGTGGGCATCATACCGCACATGCTGTGAGCAGCCAAGAGACTACACACATGCACGGTGACTGATCTTCTTGGTGTCAGGACTCCCAACTTGCAACGTCCAAGTGACTGTGCAGAGTTGACATGGTGCGGTAAGGAGAACATCGTATTGTTAACGCAAGTCCCAGAGAGGATTAATCTCTCAGGACCAATTAAAGCAGTTCCTGGCACCAGCTGGCAAGCAAAAGCCCGTGTGAGAAAGGGATAGGGGAGTAGCAGCACAGTCAGGGCATTCTCGCAGTCTCGGTGAAGAGAGCAGAGGAAGGGCTGCGAGATCCAATCCCATATGCTTGCTGAGGAACCGCAGGCTGTCTGGAGTCAAGTACACGCCCAAACAGATCTATGATGTGTGAGTGTGCCTGTGATATCTGTGAGTTTGTGTATAGACTACTGTACAATCAATATCAATTATGAAACAGGAAAAGAAGAAACAAACATGCTAAGAAAGGGCTCTCTTGTAGTCTGATCAGCAGGGCCCATGCTTTGTCCCAGGGGAAGAGATCATTGCAGGAGCTGTGCAAAAACGCACTTCAGACTAAGCCAAGACAAGGAGGAATTGATAAAATAGAGAGAAGAAGAAAAATCTTCCCCCTCTACCCTCCAAAAAAAAAAGGTTTCCCCCAAAAATGCCTTAAAAAGCAAATGTTGTTCTCTTGCAGTACTCCTGAGAGGCTGAAGGTTGAAAGCAAGTTCTTTGCCCTGTGATAGTAAAGGGGATGAAACTCCATCAGGAGTGAAAATAGGCATAGTCTAGGTTCTCCAGTAATAAATAATCCATGGTTAATCTGCCACCATGGAATTCATGCTGGGGTAGAAAAAGGCTGTTGGCAGCAACAGCTGGGGCTCAATGGGCTCCTCTTTGAGTTTCCTTCAGCAGTAGATCCTGCTGCCCTGTGGCTACTTCCGTTTGCCCTCCTTGCAACACAAGAACTGGGCGGAGGCAGGAGGTCTGACTCCTTGCCTTCCATCTCTGAGATCCCAGAAGAGGAATAACTGCCTGTGGGAGTATCCAGCTCCAGGCTTTTCCTCCCTCTTGAAAGACAGGAGGGGACAAGAAAGGAGGAAGTTAAAGGGAGAGGAGACAGAAAGGAGCTAAGAGAGAAGCAAAAGAGATCCATGTGACTGAAGAGACACAGAAAGACTGGATGTCTTACCATGCAGCAAATAAATGTACAGAGAAGAAAAGCAAGAAAGCAAGGTAGAATCAGTGTCATAGAAAAAGGAAGGGAAAAAAACCCTTCTGAAAGAGAAGGAATAATGGGAGGGATGTAGTGAAGTTAATGCAGTGAAATAAGACACTGGAGTAGAGTCTATTCTATTTAAGTGTCATGAAAAGGGCTGGAGGGTGTTCAAGTCTTCTTGTTGACCATGTCCTTCCGTGAGCCCCTGTATCCACCAAACTCTCTCCATGAACCAAACCAACTTGCCTATAAAAAATTCTGATCCTTAAGCAGAATCTTTCTTGTTGGATTTTGAGTCCAGATCTTCTTTTCAGACTGAGCAGGGATATGAGTAACAGGTTTTTCCCTTCTTCTTGGAAAAACATACCATAATTCCCTTCTTTGTCATCTTTAGATAAACTAAGTGTATCCAGTCCTTTTTGAAGGTCTTCACTGGCCTCTGATCATTCTTGTCAAGAAGACACATGTCACTTCTGAAGTGTAATATTCAGGTGCTTTTTTTAATGCCTTCACAACACTAAGTAAACAGAAAGAATTGTTTTGTTTTAAATATTATGTATATTTTCTCTTGCATTTGCATCACAGAATAAATTTTATTTTTTCCTCAAAAATTTGATGCTCCTAACATGTCAAGCCTGCAGTAGGCATGACCCACATAGCTATCAATTTCTAAGAAAAATTTCTGTCTTATCAGCTACACTCTCATCCCATATTTATTGAACATTTCATCAGCTACACTCTCATCCCATATTTATTGAACAATTCTCTTTTAAGCAGTGCCTTGCACTTGTCCTTCCTGAATTTTGTACTCCCTCCCTGTATTCTTTTCCAGACCGGTTTGTGAATCTGTCAAGGTCATTTTGAATTCTTAGCCTTTCTTACAATGCACTGTGGTTCTCCCTACCTTCCTGCTATTTGCATGGTCAGTAAGGATATTTCTCTATTCCATCACTCTTCGTGTGTGTATGCACGTAGCTGTATGAAAGAAGAAAATGGGAGGAGCGTATCTTTTGTGTATCTGATGTTGGTTTATGTGTGAGAGGCAGGATGAGATGACAGGTGTCATCTAAGTGACAATGTTGTTCTGCACCATTTTTTTCACTGACTAAAATGGATCATACTTGAGGAAACCAGCATATAGATGATTGGTTAATGCTGGTAATCTTAAAACCTACCACCCTACTTCAGGTTATCTTGGTAAAATGAAACCAGGGTAAAGAGCAATACATACATATATACATACATTCCTATGTATAAATATACCTGGGTGTGCATGCATGTGTGTGTATATACATATGCATTTGTTGCTTAAACGGTTCATAATACAAACAAATAATAAATAAGGGAGCCAAATTAATAAAATAAAATGAACTCTTTGGAGGGACTCCCACATTTCAATGGAAAATTCCCATAATTTCTGACACATCGATAGAACATCATCTTTCAAAATCACACTGTCTCTTTTTGTTCTGCACAGAGCTGAAACCTGAAAATGAATGTACTGAGGCCTATTTCCATTGCTTTTGAGCACAATCTTTTTCATTTACTTCTCAGCATAACAGTTGGACTGCACAGAAKCACTGGAGCTTAACAAAAAAGACTCTCATCTCAGACAAAAACTGTAATTATCACAGGGGAACAAATTAAACAGAAAACCCCGCTGGAATGAGATTTCCACATATTTAGAGTGTGTTAATACCAATAGTACGGTACATACTAACAATAGAATCTTTCTGTAGCTTTTGTAGTTTCAGATATGAATAAAAATATGTATGATTACACTGCCTCAAAAGAAACAAGATGCTCAAACTCTTTTGTGGATTATTTTTTAAATGTTTAGGAGGTGGGGAAATTAATTTGAGAAACTTTAGTGTATTTTGTTTATAAGTGCTTCCATTTTAATCAGTACTGATCAAAATGGTATTGATCTAGACAATAAAAAGGAATTAATTTCAAATATATTTGCTGAAGTACAGCATGCTATGTACAAATATACACTTTTTACATTTTTTTTACATTTATTTATTTTATTTTTATTATTTATAATTATTTTTCCACCAATCCTGTCATCTGCCAATCACATATATTAAATTGGGCACCTATGAAAGAAGCAGACTCAGTATATCCGTCTTAGAGTTAAGTGTAATTTTCTAAAGGAAAAAAACCAAACCCAATGATTCCAGATATACATCTATGTGTGTATATATACATATACACACGTGTATACATGTGTGTGTGTGTGTAAAAGATCAAGGTGTTACTAATGGAAACTACAGAAGTGAGTGTGTCAGCAGATTTAGTCATGCCATAGGTCTTATATATAATAATTATTGTTTCATAGTATTGGCACAGTCTTATGTAGCCCATATGTATATAAACCGTGATAAGATTTAGTTTTGCTTCAATGATCCTTCCCCTGGCAATGTGTGTCATGTGCATCTCTCTTTCCAGAATTTGAAACTATAGCAGGTATTAAGCCTGCCTACAATTGTGCACATATATTTGTGTATATAAATCTCTTTTGTGTGCACAGAGATGAATGTTGCAGTGTCTTCATCTGTTTTCAGATGCACTCAGTCCCCGAAAGATTGACTTTTAATCATATTGTTAGATAATACTCAATTCTAAAATAATTGTGATAAATTTATCATTTTCTCTCTTTTCCTTGCTTTTAAAATTATTCTACTGGAACTAGCAAGAGCGTTACATTTTCATTGAAATAAATAAATTGTAAAGCTCAGTAAACAGCAAACATTTTTATGGTGAAAATATCCTGTTTGAACCTGCACAGACAATATTTATGTTATTTCCTTTCTCAAGGACTTATCTCTGTAATGTTATTGACACATTTAGATCGATACTTTTAAAGGTTTCTCTTTTTTTTTTAATATCAAATACAGGAATGATTTGTATGTTTACCTTGATAATATACACTTGTCTCTTTAAGGTGACAGCAGATGGTCCAATAAGAAGTGGCAGAACTAAGTACTGAAAATATAGCAGCCCATCTCAAGCTCCCTTAACCGTAAAATCTATGAATTTATGCTCAACTGAGCGATAAGACATAGTCATGAAATGTCCAAGGGTGAATCAGGGTGGTTGGAAGTGTACCTATTTCCCCTGCACAATGAGAAACCCTTCAATGCACTGTCTAAATGCACAGATAATATTTAGTAGCTTTAGTCATCAATTAACTGTTTCCATAACACACAGACAGTGTACATCATAGTATGCTGCTGAGAATTGCTGTACTATTTCACCTTCCAGGTTTCTGTGGACTGTTCTGTTAATGCACATTTTGTAGCTCTCCAAGGTTTGTTTAACACTGGCATCCAGCGTGAACAGTTTGATAGTCTGCGGATTTAATCCTCAGAGAATGTAAGTCAGGGCAACTCCACTAAAATCCACGTGGCATCACAGTTTGCACCACAACACCATCAGGTCCACTACTTAACACATAATTTCAGGTTATGTGTGATTTCCCAGACAGGACTTTATTCTTCTTTGTGTCTGTATCTGTCTCTCCATCATTCCTTACACCTCCCATTGTGGGTTATACTCTACTCTACCTGTTCAGGAACCCAGAGCCAAGCAGAGCACTAATGCTCTGCTATGTTAATCAGATGAAGAAACTACACCGGAAAAAATATTCTAAATAATGAATTTTCTTTTGAACCATTCTATGTCAGCTCCATGTCCTCATCCTCAAATGCTTTCTGGTATTGAAAAAGCCGAGTGCCAGCTCCATTCCTCTGCAGAGGAACAGCAAAACCCCATTACCTGATTAGCCATTACCTCTGCTGTATCTGTTTTCCCCATCCTTAAGCTTACTGGAATGCAAAACCATTGCCAACATCATCCAGACCATCCTTGGACACAAAAACCAATAAATAGTGTATTTTGAAAAGAATAAGTCAGTGTATTTTTCTGAGGAACCTCAGTGAAAATGAATGTACCATTTGGTGTGAATAAAGCAGGCAGGCAGACACAGCAGATCAGCATCCAGAGAAAGATGCCATCAGAGAAAAGGAACTACTTATCATCCTTTTCTGTCAAGACATTATGGGCCTGGCTGTGATGTAGCATGGCCATTTTCTGCATAAAGTTAATTCAAGCAGTCCAAGACAGATTATTCCCCTGCAAGAAATAATTCCTGCTTATTCTCCAAGCTGCCAGTGTAACAGAGGAAAAGAGCAGAAGCAAAGAGAGGAGGTGGGGGCTGTTGTACCTAGTGCACTATGTCAGTTCTCGGTCCGGCAATCTGAAGTAGCTGCATGGTTGAGATTGTTACAGTTATTTTACAGGTGGATAGTTTGGGGAAAAAAAAGAAGTTTGGAATTTTGAACAAACCAAAAAGAAATCAGACACTAGGGAACACTGGATCTCCATTCTCTGCTTTCTGAAGGTAGGAGTTGGAGACAGGGAGAGAGAATATGCATAATGTATTTTATATGCAAAACACAGTACAGAATAAAAACAAAGATCACTCACAGTTTTGCAATACATATATATAGCATAACATTAAAGAAATTGCTCATCAAAAAAGCACAGTGATTACACAATAAAACATTTTGAGCAACAGAGATATAGCCTGGGCCATTCTCCAAYGAAGAATTTCAAATTAAATAATACAATTATTTTGACAACTGTAGTTTCAGTAAAATTAAAATTCTCGATGTTGTATTTCATCATTAACACACGGTTACAAGAGCCATATATGTCTCCCTTTCTATTTGTCAATGAAATGTTCCAGAATTATACAAAAATACCCTTACTTCCTGTAGTTGCAATTTACTCTGTATTTTGCTCATTTGCCAGTATGTGAAAGACCTAGTTTTGTGTCTGCCTTTGTGATTTAGACTTGAATGTAGTGTTGTACGGGGTCAGAGAGTTATCAGCTCTGATAGTTGTGCTAGACAAAAATACATCAGAAAAAACCTGTGTATCTGTTTGAGCTCTTCAAATAGAGTATTGGAGATAATATCATCCAACCTCTTTATACGTGACCAGCTGTGGGTGTGCGTCACGTCACTGGGCCGCCACGTGGATTGTGTTCAGTCCTTGTGTGCCCCATGTGACACAGCATCACCAGGGCTGAAACAAAGGCTCCAGCCCTCCCAGTGCCTCACTGTCCCAAGTCAGTCCGACAGATCAAGTGCTGCAGAAGAAAGTCGTGGGGCTGTTTTTTCTCTCTTTGCACACCCGTTCCCTTACCCTTTTCCGGGTCTGTGACTATTTCTAGTGCAAGTCCTAAATGAAGCTTATTCTTTCACTTTTAATGAACTTTCATATGAGCCAAATATTGTCAGCCAGGTGATGCACTACCTGTGGAGAGTGCAGGAGGCAGCAAGGTCAGTTTTATTCCCCTTCAAGGTCCGCTTTGCAAGTTTCAGAATTGCAGTTTCAAATTTCAAAGAAGGAGGTACTCAGGATGGAAATCTTGGGAAAAAACAGCCAGAAGTTAGAGAAGGAGCCTGTGAGTAAACAAGGGGGATGAGGGACAATCTTCCTCATATGTCAGCAAAGAAGCAGTTTCCTTTCAGAACACCTGAGGTACCAACAGATAAAGCATCATACGCATCCTTTTCTTGTGCGGCTTGGGGCAGAGACTGGGAATGTCTGTAGGATGTGTCTTCTGCTGGGCCACAATTTAAAAACACTATTAAAAGAAAAACAGCTGTGATCCCAACAGAAGCAATCTTCCTACTCAAGTGTCCTTATGACATTACAGGACATATATTTAAATCACTGAAGGTGCGATTCCATCCTCCCGGATGAGGTGAATATCTATTCTCCTAGAGTCAGGCTCATTATTAATTGCATCTTCATTCTTTGCAACAACAGACAGCAGAGACTGCTAGGATAGTTAGCTGCTGCTGCCTGGTTTATAACAACACTGTTTTTTCAGACCTGATTAATAAATGGAAACTGACTGATTAAATTAACTTCAGTACCTTCACAGAGTGCCTGAAAATAATTTTGAAACTTGCAATAGGTATTTTTAAAATAATTTATCTCTCTATTGGGAAGAATATAAGAGAAGTAATGTAACTATTACAGTCCAAAAAATCTGGAAGAAAATCTGTGCAATTTATTTTCATGGAATAAAGTGAGCAGTCCTTGGAGGAACAACAAGAGGATGCAACTGATCTACTCAAATTCTTATGGTAAATAAGCTTAAGAATAGAAGTTTGCAAAACTACATATCTTTTATACCCTAATCATTTATTAAAAGGAGTTGCAGAACAAGGAAAGTGAAAACCTGATTTTTGTCTTCATTTTGTTGTCTTCTTTCAACATTTTTAGCTGCCTTTAAAGCTTAGTATACTTGTGATAATAAAAGCTTTTGAGGAGCTTTAGATTCCTAACCAAACCATATCTTTAACTATGTCGGAGATACAGAGGAAAAACTCTTGTGAACTGAGATGAACCAGGATTGTCTTTCCAGGATCCATTAACTAACAAATCAATTGTACAGTGTAATACATWTGTAATTCCACTTTGCCATGTAAACCTTATTTCTTTGCAGTTGCAGGGTTTGGGGTCCATTGATCCCTGCAACTTGTTTTCATCTCTTGCTGAGATCTTTTTCCCTCAACACTAATTGCTTGCAGGTATTAGTCCCTTGTGCCACCCAGTCATTGGCACAGTATTAATTTGGTGCTTCAATTTCTTCCTAGGTGTCCTTTTTGCATTAGAGCCCTGACTTCCTGCTCCTCAGCATCTGCACACTTGAGTAGTCTTAAGCTCCCTGATTCCCACCCATGGCCAGTGCCAGTGGTGTGGGTATCCCCCAAGAGTTTCACTTTGGGAACATGCAACCATGTAATTCTGGAAATACTCATGGCATCTTCAGAGAAAACTGCTGGTCTCCTTTGTGATATGCATCAGAAAGAGCAAATCCCAACTGATTTTCCACTTGTGGATTTCTTAAGTGTTATTTTTCTTCATTGTCTCTTTCTTCCTACCAGGTTCCCTCCCAGATCTGAAGCATAAGAACAGCGCCCACTTCTCCCACAGCTGAATAGAATACAGGCTGAACTCCTCAGCGATGTAGACCAGCTCCCAGCATCTTTTCAAGTTTGGAGATCCAAACCCTCTTTGCAAGTCCAACCTTGTAAACAACAAATGGGATAATGTTGATGATTTTTCTAATTGCTGGTCCTCCCCTTTCTCAAACATAACTCATTTGAGTGAATACTCCCATCCTTTGTGCCTCTGATTTTTTTTTCCAGGCTGCTCTACCCTTCATTTTCTCTCCTTCACCATATCATCTGTATCTTCTGCAGTTGATTACACATTCATTAGTCAGACAAGCTTAACCACACCAGCTGAACCTCACCTTTCCTGAGATAACCATGTGGTTTCAGGAGATTCTTTTCTGAACAGTGTTTCACTTTCAATAGTGACCACCTTTGGCAATTTTCAGCACTATATTGCTGTGTAAAAGGACACAACAGTCCCCTAAATGCAGTCAGCAGGTTCCTAATGCAAAGACATTTTTTTGTCTCTGGTTTCACATAACCTCTGGTAATACAGGCACTTTAGTCGTTCCTTCACCATCTGAGACCTCTTGACTCCAGGACTGAAGCATGCCCCAGGTCTCACTTGCTCCTGCTGCAGTGAGACACACATACAGAGATCCGTGTAACTTTGTTCTGAAGGCAGAGGTCAGCCCAGAAGGCATTTGGCTTATGGAAAACTGTGCTTTGTGGAGAATCCGAAAACATAAGGCTTCTTTCTGTTCAGGATGGTGCGGGAGTGAAACTCAAGCTTAGGCTCCATTGAAGTCATGAGCTCAAGTGTGCTCTTTAATATAGATGAATTTTTGTATATGCTTAAGTGCTTCCCTCAAGTGGGCCAAAGAACACAATTCTCCTTTTTTTTCTCTAACAAATAAGTTTATTTTCTGCTGTCCATCTGTCTGTCTCTCTATTTGATCTTCTTTATTGTTTGCTGTCATCTCAAGTATTGTTCACACTGGTTTTTATTATTAATTTTTTCTGTCACTTTATCACATGTCAGAAGGGGATACAAGTGCATGCCAAACTCACCTGGTATTGGCGTTAAGAATAGGTCATAAAATAATGTAATACTCTGTAGAAATTCAGGTCATGCCTTCAATTGAAGATAAAGTGGTTTTTACCTCTATCGGTCCAAGAAAATTAATGTAGTCTCCACTTGCCTCTCTCCACCTTGGTGTCCCTTATTAAACTTAGGGCAATTACGATCTGAACATTTTTAGTATGACAAACATCAGGGATCATCTGAGGTTAATGTCAATTAATAGGTTGTGGCAGTTATGGAGTAACTGACAATTTGGATGAGAAAATGAAAAACAAGGAAGCAGAAAAAGGTAGAGGAGGATAATATTGTAAAGCTTAGAAATCAAAGATAAAAGTGCAATAAATACTGATACTGATAAAGGAATCATTAGAAGTTAAATTCCATAGCATCCATCAGTCCATGCTGTTATGTCACACTGATAACTGCAGCATATGAACCACAGTGTGTCTATAGCCTATACTTGATCCAGGAGTTTCACTGGGCACATGGGGGCTGTCAAGGCCTGGAAAGGTGATCTATCAGAAAGTCTGTAGCATTCAGTGTTCAATGCCATTTTAACAAGATTGGGAGCAATGGTTTTGCAATTCCTATATGTACCTATGATTGGCTGTGTAATATCTTAAAACACTTCTTGCTGTTTGTCATCAGGTACACTTGAGCCAGATCCTTTACAGACATAATTTGCTATAGTTCTTTTGACTTCACTAGGATTGTGCCAGCTGAAGCTGAGACCCAAGAGATTTTATAGCCTCTGAGTACCATATATCCTGGAGAAACAGATTTATGTAGAAGATGGTTTTCACCTGGCATAACATACTGTAAAGGAAAAATGAGAGACAAGAAAACAAACTGTCTGCTTCCCTAAGTCAGAACTTTCTCCATTCCAATTAAGGAAGTAAGTAATAAAACATTATGTAGAGCATTTCTCTAATATTGAGTCAAATTTAAATAAAAATCTTGATTAATACACATGGATGTGTTTATGCATTTTTATACATATGAGATATAAAAAGGATGCACATTGGATCTGATTTTTCAATTAGAAACATATTAGAGCTCAACAAAAAATAAGTGTGACAATTTGTCAAATTTATATACATTTGCCATGATTTCATATCTCATGGGAGATCACGAGCTGTTTCCAAATCTTACTAAGCAATAGAAATAAAATATGATTTCATGAAAAATATGTTATCACCAGTGTCACACTAACTGCACCCACAAATCAGGCACATAACTGAGTATACAATATATGCTAGTAATAAATTTGGATTTCAAACAATTAAGTCTAGCACCTAACTATTTTGTAATTTCCATATTATTTTTATCTGATATTAAAGGCTATAGATTTCATGATATTTTGAAGATGTCTAGTGTCATTGTTAGCTTCCTGATGCACCCAGATCTGGATATATGAAATGCAAGGTAGGTTATGAAAAAAAGTGTAGGAAGAAAATCCACAGTAATATGTAATTATGTGCATACCAGGAATACCAACCTCTCTTGGAGTGCATCGTGTTCCAAAGACTTTTTCTTTTTTTTTTTCCTAATTCCTCCTTTTATCTCAGACAATATTCAGATCCTGCCTAATAGCCATTATTCAGTGTCATTGCAATGTTCACTTATGCCTTTGCTGAGGTTTTTGTTTCATTGTACTATTACTTTCTTTTTTTATTGGACTTCATGAATTTAAGGCTTGTAATTTATTCTAAAAGCATGTAATAAGGATCATAGAATGATGGAATATCCTGAGATGAAAGAGACTCACAAAGATCGTCGAGTTCAACTCCTAGCCCTGCACAAGGTATCCTAAGAGTCACACCATGTGCCTGAGAGCATTGTCCAAACACTTCTTGAACTCTGTCAGGCTTGGTGCTGTGACCACTTCCCTGGGGAGCCTGTTCCAGTGCCCAACCACCCTCTGGGTGAAGAACCTTTCCTAATGTCTAGCCTAAGTCTCCCCAACACAACTTCGTGCTGTTCCCTTGGATCCTGTCACTGGTCACCAGAGAGAAGAGATCAGTGCCTGGCCCTGCACTTCTTTTTGTAAGGAAGCTGTAACTGCAATGAGGTCTCCCCTCAGTCTCCTCTTCTCCGCGCTGATCAGACCAAGTGACCTCAGCTGCTCCTGGTATGGCTTCCCCTCTAGACCTGGGTCTAAAAATGAGCTTGCATGCAATGTTTTCCATGTGCAGAGTTCCAGRGAAAAATCAATACCCATAGCATTTAAGAAAAATAAGATCCTCTACTTCAGATAGGCTGGTAGCCAGAGCAAGAGTATTTGCAAATAGAAACAGGGAAACATGTTGCACTTTAATGTCTGCTCAGTAGAATAAAATGCAGCTATCTCTGAGATATATTTTAATTTTAAGGCTGGGGAAAATGGTGAATGCCATGAAAACAACACCCTGAACATAGCTCTGACATATTCAAGTGTATTTGAATCTTAATGGTATATGTCTGTTCTTCATGCTTGAAACTGCTATTTTAAAGAAGAAAAAAAGAAAAAGGTAAATTATGAGAGAGCAATGAAATTGCATTTTATCTTACCCAAGACACAGCATTTTTTAATGCCCACTTGGTAGTAAAACGTAGTGAGATTGTATGTGGATTATTTTAAATTCTTACATATCTTCTTACTTAGAACATAAGTAATTACATTAGTATAGTTGACTACAAAAACAAGCAATAAATTCCCATTAGTTTGTTGAATCTGTGTTAGCGGACATCCTCAGTGTGTAATTCAGATTAATATTTATAGCTCTGCATGAATTTCTCGTACTTGGCTCTGTAAATTTAGCTTGGAGGACACCTACAACTGTGCTTAGTTTTGTGATGCAATGAAAAAAAATCCATGCTGATTGAAGTCCAAAATTATTTTCAAATATAAATGTGTATTTTTCATTTCTATCTTTCCAAAGTGGCTGAGCTTAAAAAAGCTTTACAAGGGTTTTTTTTTTAAGAAAAAGCCTCTCAGCTTCAAGATACTGTGTTTCTACATTATAATGTAAAAGATGAAATTCCACATGTATGTACACAATTTTTTCGAAGCAAAAAAAGCCACTTTGAACTTTCATCTTTAAATCTAAGTCATGATTGAATCTCTTAGAAAGATTCCTCATCTGTTCATTAGAATTCTGTCTCTGCATTCAGAGTTTTTCACATATTTTTAAATGCTATTCTAAATATTTTGCTTTCTTCCAAGCTTAATGTTTTGAATTAGCAAGAGAAGTCTACTTTTTCCATACTTTTCTGTATTCAGAAGTTCTAAGATCTTTTCAAACTAATTAAATYGACAGTGTATTGGGGGCTGTTTGCAGAAGCAAAAGGCAACAGTACTGGTCACAAAGACAACTGTTTTAGTACCTGCAATATACATGGGAAAGTTGTATCCAAAAAATTATCTCATATGAAGGAAGGTGGGCTCTTGAGGCAACTAGAAAATTATCCTCCACCAGATAGGATTTTGTGCTAAAATTGTCTTCGGAGATAGCTAGAATTTAAGAAGGAAATCATGTCCTTTTAAATAAGCTATAGCTATTAAGGTTGAAGGAAACATTTTAAACTAATAAATGCTCAGATGGATGCATGAATTGCAATGCTAATGTATTACCAGTTATTGACATAAAAGATACATCCCAGATTAAGCAAAGCCAATGTTTGTACCTAATTTAGGTAGATCCCCAAAAATATTTGAAACATTATGCCCCTGTCAATGGATAACACATTTTATAGCTACTGTCTGTATTCCCTGTTGAATCCATGGAAAGATGTTGGTCTGTCTAGGGAAGGACAGTGAAAAAATCCTCCTAAGTTAGTCCAGTTTAGAAAACTACCTCTACACTGTAAACAGGATCAAGCAGAGGAAGTACAGATAATTAATTTGCAGATTAGTAACCTCATAAGCAGAAAAATGGCCTCAGAGAAACAGGCATGACTGTAGACTGGATGGTAGGGCAAATTACATCCTTTACAACATACTGTAGTTTGTACTAAGACCAATTTATAAATAGTGTTACTGAGTCTAGTCCCCAGAAGAAAAAGTTGGAAGAAATTCCAGTTTCCAGGATGGGTTTATCCTCTAAAAAAAGGGGGCAATTTTATATTTGATAACTGAAGGTAATTAAATGACACCTCATTAATGTTAATACTTAGAATCTCTCTCTTACTAATGTCCCTCTAGTTGGTGGCAAAATAGCTTCCAATCTGCTCTTTTACCAATAGTGACCAATGCATATTGCAATATACATTACAAATGTATATTACAAAAATTATATAAAAATGAGAAAGTAGCAGAAAAAAATCACAAAGGATGCTAGTAGTTGATTTCTCTATCTTTCAATTAATTGAATGATCTATTTACAAGATTTCTAAATTTGAAAAGAAAGTAAAATATCCAGCTCCATCCCAAGCTTGTTTACATCATTAGCAACTCAGTAGATGCTGTTTCATCATCACAGTGTATTTTACATCTATTACCTTAGGGAAAGTAAAATATCACATGATGCCTTTTTCAGTTTATTTAATCATACTATAGCATAGCTTTTTGCTGCAAACACTGTAAAAGCCATAGAAAAAGAAAGAGAGGAACCATTTGAAAGTTTGTGCAGGCCTCTGTGAAAGTTGGATACAGCATTTTTCTGGAAAAAATGGTAATTAATGTCACAATACATCAAAATTTTACTTAGTTTGTCAGAGAGGTATTTTTGGTTTGATTTTGATTTTTGTTTGGTTTCTGTCTTGCTTTTGTGAGTAGCAATATCCAGAGCAGAGGCATACTAAAGATTTTAGCAGTGTTTTAGCAATAATTCCTGACTTTATTTTTCTGAAGTGCACAGAGACGATTTCTGGCTTTACTGCTGTTATGTGCTGCTTTTCTGACATTAATTTGAGATGACGTAGATAAGAGAAGCAGTTCCATTCATGAAATCAAATTCTGCTTGTAAATGTGTCTTTCAAGAAAAAGGAAGATCTGTATTTCTTCTAAGTGTTTGCAGGTCGTGCATCTGTGTTAACTCAAATAATGAAAGCCAGGATTGATGATTGGCTGATTCAGTGTAGCTCTTGCCAACAATTTTCAGAGATTAGGAGGTTGTTGGAAAGATATCAATGAAGGTTTAGGGATCACTGTCTGAAGTATTCTAAATTAACAGCTAATGGATGTTTTTAATAGCTCTTTTATAGATGAGTGCTGCTGAATGAAAACCGACAAGAAAGCTCAGCTTTGCTTGGTGTGAGCTTGAACTTTTTTTCACACATGATGACCTGCCTCTGCACTAGCTTTCTCACTTTTTTTCTGCATAGGGTAAAAATTCATTTATTTTTTAGTTAATAAACATATCCACACACACTTTAATCTTTTCGATTTTTTTTTAAGTACTAGAGATTACTTTTTTCCTCAAATGCTGCATATACCCAGTGCTGCACTACTCTTTTCCAAAGATTTGTTCATCCATCCTGCTGTTTCTGGCAAAGTTCAGTTCTCGCAGAAATGGTGAACAGATATGAAAAAAATGAATACTCTTTGATTATAGCTGGTGTAATCAAGTTGTCTGACCTTCCTGGTGCACAAAGAGACCTGACTTGGGTATTCAATATTCAATTTCAGTGGCCCAAAGAGATGAATAAATATAAGGGAGACAGAGTTCATATGAAAGTATACCATTGGGACAGAAAATAAATGTCTTGAGGTTGTTTTTTGCAGTAGGGCTCATATGATTCTGATCATCTCCATTGACGCCAACGAGCTGTCAAAAGACAGTATTTTTGTCATAGAATAGGGAGAGATGTGACATCATTGCTTCTGCCTAGTTCACAGGTGTTTAAAATTATCTAAGTGTTTTAACTCTCAAAATTTGACCAAGAGAGATTCACTGACTACCTTTTCCAATAAAGAACTCTATGCTTTTACATGCTTTTTCACTTCTGCACTATGAGCATATCAGATGAATAAGAAATGTAATTTAAAATTTTTAATTTTGAAGTAGACAAAATATTCAGGAAAGAAATATCTTTTCCTCATACTGAGGCTTTTCCGTTAATATAGAAGCAAAACTTGAAAAATATCCACATGAAAAACATATCCTTAAAATAGACCTAACATCAAAGACATGCCAGTTAAACATCATTTTAGAAGTATTTGTCAAATACGAAAAAGTCTATTTCTACTCAGAGACAGGCTGTGCAAGGAAAACATAATGTTACTGGATGTATATGTGTGGATAGGTAAGTCAAACTACACATTTCCAGTGACTATAATTGGAGACATCTAGGACCAATGTGAAAAATACACTGAGACAATACATTTTGATGTCTGAAACTGGAGTGGAAACCCATTATAAGAAACTTCAGATTATGTATTAATAAAATAACAGTTATTTCACTGCATTTTGTCTGGTACTATTGTAGTACATTATGTAACGAAGCATTCCAAGAACTAGCCCATATTAATTGATACCATCCCACAAGGACATAAATTCACTGCTTTTATTTATAATAATCACTATGAGAAAGAAGAAATTGCTAACTTCTTACAAGCTTTCTAGATTAAACATCTTCATGTGAATCTGCGCAACATCTTGAACAGGGATATAGGTACAGTATATAAGGAAGCTTTACAAAAGGTGTCGGTCTTTATTATCAGGCCTAATTGGCCAATTGTGATCCTTTATTTGTAAGAAGCCATTAACTTCTTAATGCATTCTGGGCAGTAAGATTCTCATCAACATATTCTCTAGCATTTTTAAACCTTTCTTTGATTCAAGTAATGAAAGAAAATAAAAAGGAAAAACATAACTGGCAGATATTGAAAAGAAAGCATATATTGTGGGGTTTTTCCTCACACTATCACAATAAACAAGAATTGAAAAATAAAATCTTTTTGTGGGAATATTTTAATTTTTTTTTTTAATTTTCAAAAATACATCAGTAATTTCATACAACATCAGTAAGGATATGTCAGTAGCATGGGCAAGTGATTCCTGCCCCAAGAAACCATCACATAGACACAGGGAAAGAAATAGCGTTAGTACAATTTCTGTCTTCAGATCTATCTCTCTTTGTTTTTCTTTCATTTTGCTTTTTGCTTTTAATAACTATATTCATTATTTTCAAGCCTTAATATCATGATGTTGCTTTCTAAGGCAAAAAGGCTGACTGCAGTGATAGAGTTCTGTGACCAAAGTGCCATTCTGTCCAAAAAAAAAAAAATTATAATTGAAGGGAAAATAATAACTAAGTGCAGAGACAGCTTCCTTCCAGATAGGGAAAGCTAACTCCTCACATCTGTATTCTTAAGTTAGCACCAAATCTTTTAAGGGAAAAAAAAGAGAGAAAAGCAGCATCAACATTTTTAACAGATTCAAGATTCCCATCAAAACAAGCATTCAGGAAATTTGTTCTTTCAGACTGAGGAAGAAAAAGTGCAGCGAAGTATAATTTTAACACATAACCAGGGAAGATATGCATGAATTCCCATCTTAAGTTCTGTGACTGAATGGCTTATTTGGAAAAAATGTATGCAATGTCTTAGCAGCTATGCTTACTACCTCTGAAACTAGACTTGCTGTCCTCCCCAGCTCTTGCACCTTTTCTCATATTATTTTCCTATCACTTTTTACTAGTTCAATTGCTCTTCATTAAAGACTAAAAAAAGTTAGTTTTGTTATTACTATACTTCTGTGAACTATTCAAACAAACTATGAGACAAACACCTTTGGATAACTGATCAGTGACCTGGAGCTTCTAGGAGCTAGTGGTAGTCGACAAGAGAACGTACATAATTTAAACAAAGGGCAAAATGACCAGGGTCTTGCTGTTTATGCACAAGGCAATGCAAAAAACACAGATGGTGCTGGCACCAATGAAGATGGGGAGCACTCACAGCCGTTTGGGTGGGCTAGGTAACCAGCGCTGTGGAAAGGACCCTTGCCCACTTGGTGACAACTTTTTATTCCTTTAGCTGAAGCATCCTGGAGTTCCTAATTTCTCATTTAAATTTCCTTGAACTTGGGCTGCTGCAGATGATGCTGCCTAAGTTTGGAACAGATATTGTGGGATGCCACCAGGCTGCGCCAACCTGGGTCACTCAGATAAGGATCTATGTTGGAGTCAGGGATGAATCTCCTGCAGACAAATCATGTGCAGGGTGGGTTTCAGAAATGTTTAGGAGGCTGTGTGGCAATGCATCCCCTCCAGCAAGAAAAGCAGCTTGACTGAAGGAGTCCAGAGGCCCTGAAAGGTCTGCAAAAGTACTGCCAGATGAAGCAGGCTGGCTGGAGCAGTCATCATGAGCAATCTAACAAAGCATCATGGGCATGGTCATTGCTATCACTGGGAGCTGTAAGCATAGTTTGAGGACATTTGTATTATCCAATTTGTACCATCAAATTAAAATACTGCAGTGCATAGAACTGGAAAATGGTATCTGGGAGTCATTAATAAATAGCTGGACCAGAATAAGGCGAGGTTATCACCTTTTTGTCAAAGTAATAGAGATACTTCTCTTAATGAATGGCCCCAATCACTGTTGAACAATAAATATAAATGCATACAGACGGAAAGGCTTTTCAGACTATAGAACAATAGTGAGATATTACTAGCTGGTTTCACAGACCCAGACAAAGTTAATTATTAGTAAAGAATCTTTTTCTCATAAAAATTGCAATGAGAATAAAAAAAAAAAGGACAAGAGTATTATAATTTCTTAGACTCTCCTTCCAGATATAGGAAAAATATGTGGGAGAGAGTCTGTATTTCTTGACCTTGGCAGATCAAAATGCAAAAGGTTTTGCCCTCAAATGTCACCAGTGGTTTAAAGTGAAGAACCTTTTATTAACATTTTTAGAGTTTCTGGGTATATTCCCTTTAAGAATTTCCTTTCTAAAATCTGCATGCTAAATTATTCTGCTGCCCCATCAGATCAGCTATGTTCCATAGAAGGAGGACACATTTTTGCTTAAATTATGCAGAGAAACAAATCCTCAGTTTTTAGCCTTCAGTTGGATTCTAAAAAATTAGGGGTGGAAGAAAGACATTTTCTGTAATGTTCAACTGAGGAAAAAAGAAAGCAAACAAAAACCTTTTCGTGCTGAATGTAAGAATCTAGGCAGAAAAAATACATCAAAATAAGCACTATACAATTGCAGACAAATATCTATATTTTAATACTTCTTGAAAGATTGTGGTGATTTGAAGAAGTTTAAAATTTCTTAGCCTATATTTTAAAGAAACAGATGCAATCCTAGTTTAAGTATTATCAACAGACTAGTCCTCTTGGTCTGAGAAATATTGAGTTCTCATCTAAAGTGTTTGAAAAATTAACCTATCAAAACTGTAAAGAGCCATGGTATCTATTAAGGCAGAACATGAACATACAATTAGGGGGGTTTATATTTTATCTTGCTATTGTGTTTTGACTAAGAAAGCAAAGAGGTGTTCCTTAAAATGATTATGTAGTAGCCTGAGTAATTTCTTTAATCTTGAAGTAAAAATCTGAAATGGGTTAAATGCATTTTACACGAATACCTCCATCTCATTCCAATCAGGACCAGACAAGAAGATACCGTTATGGCAGATGGTTAAAATTCATCAGTGTCAAGAAAAGGTAGAAATACGTTGGTTATAAGAATGAAAGAGTGTAACCTGATTTAGGAACCGCAATTTGTGCCATTGTCTGTACCTCATAGTTTCCTAGATTTCTTCTTTCAATAGAAATTGTTTACTTCAGACATCAAATAATTGATTTGACTGGTTTTTCCTGCTAGATTGGATCCACCTAAGCAAATGCATATGAGTATTTAGTGATGGTCTAAATATATAATATGGAAATAGTCAATTAAAGAAAAAAGCTACATTCTACTGAAAAAAACCCAAGTAAAACAGCTAAAATACAAAATCAAATACATTGCAAGTGTTAAATGCAGTCCTGTTTTAAAAAGAGCCTCTTTGTAAGTGATGTCTTACACGTTGATAGCTTCCAATGGCCTTTTAAGCTTGCAGGTACACACATTTTTATTTAGGTAACTGTTTAAAAATAGCCTGTCTTTAGGAAATATAATTTGTATAAGAAATAATGTAACTTTTATTCACATTAAGTGATTATTATTGTATGTATAAAATGTGGATAAAAAGTCATACACCTGCCTGTTGATCTGTACTTACGTCTGATTTTTAGCCTTGTGGATGAAAAAAAAAAAAAAAGTCTAAACAATAAAGCAGTATTTGCATTTTATTACCTTCATATAGGTAACAGAATTTTGGAGAATTTCTACTTATTTTTTATGTACTTGCTAGGAAATCTATATCTAATGACTGAATTTGGTAGTATAATGATGTCATGCTTATCTTTCATAGTCGGCCATAAATTTCTGGGGAGGAAAATAAAATTTTCTAAAGGGTCAGTTCTTCAATCTCTGTAATAAAATTTCCCACAATGAATACAAACCTGATTACAGTATCAGTGTCAAAAAAAAAAAGGGATGGTTTGCATCAGTGTTCCCTTGCCTTTCTTTCCCTTGCCTTGCCTTTCTTTCCCTTGCCTTGCCTGGCCTCCACTTCACTCTCCTTTCCTCCCCTTCCTTCTTTTTATTTCTCAAGAATTTTAAGAACAAACTATTGACTTACCTGCAAAACCTATTAAGCCTTCAACTCAAAGATGTTATGACAGAGTTTGTAGGCAATTTGTCCCCTGGGAAAAGAAGAGATCAAAATTCCTCTAAGGAAATTATAGGTTTGCTGGTTAAGAAAATCTCAAAAGACTCCATCTCATCTGCTGTTAAATATGAGGGATTCACTTTAGGTTCAGCTTTTGTCTCTAATGCAATCCATTGCTACATCCCAGATGTTTGGATGAAGCTCTTAAGTAGTAAAATAAGGATCGAAGTTATTTGTGGTTTCATCCAACTTACCAAAGTAAAAGTGAGAAAACCAAAGCCAGCAATGTGGCCTTGTGAGACATATAGGATTTGTGAAATTGGCCAAGAATGCTGATCTTAATGCAATTTGCAGTCTGTGCAAAGCCAAAATGGAAGAAAAGCAGTCCAGCAGCAAGAAGTTGCAGAGCTGCTGAAGAAATGCATTTTAAGATGCCATCGAAAAACGTAGACACTGTAATGGTGTATTGGGTCTGTCTGAGGTGGAGTTCATTTTCCCCATAGCAGCTGTCACAGTGCTGTGCTTTGCATTGGTAGGTGGAAAGGTGTTGATAACACACCAGTGTTTTGGCTACTGCCGAGCAGAGCTGGCACAGCATCAGCACTGTCTCTCTAGTATTCTCCCCATCAGTAGGCTGGGGGTGGGCCAGATCCTGGGAGGGGACACAACCAGGCCAGCTGACCCAAATTAACCAAAGGGATATTCCATACCATATGACATCAGCTCAGTTATAAAAGCTAAGGAAAGGAGAAGGAAGAGGGGAGCATTTATTATTTACAATGTTTGCTCTCCAAAGCAACTGCTACTTGTGCTGAAACTCTGCCTCCCAAGAAGTGGTTGAACATACCTCGCCAACAGCAAGTAGATAATGAACCTATTTTTTTCCCTTTGCTTGTACTCATGCAAACTTTCACTTTTCCTTTAGTAAACTGCCTTCTCTCAACCTACGAGTTCTTTCCRTCTTATTTTCTCTCCCCTGTTCATCCACGAAGGTGAGTGACGGCGCGGCTTGGTGGGCACCTGCCATCTAGCCAAGGGTGACCCACCACAGATGGGAACAGGGTTAATTAACAGAATAAATCCAAACTCAGGAGTTACAGCAATAAAGGCAATGTTTCCCATGATGGAAGAGGTATTTTCTCCAATATAGCATCTGGGAGGTATCACCACGGAGGCAATGTTCAGCTGTACTCAAAGAGTGAATATTTGACAACAATCCCTTTTCTTCTAAACTCAGAAATGTGTATTTTGAAGTACCTAAATGAAATATTCTAACAAATAAATAAAATAATAAAAGAAGTGCAGTGCAAGCAAACAAAAAGAAAATGGTTAACTGATAGTTTTTACAGCATGTGAAGAGAAATCCGTTTTCTGTGGTTTGTTAGGCTGGAGCCTGGTAGCATACCAGTGTTTGCAGACTGGTGAAAGGCTATCCACCAGGAAAACATTCTTGACTTCTCCTACATGACAGCTCCATGTACATGTTGATCTGATCGTTTTCTTGCTTTACATATATAGTTCTAAAAGCCCCACAAATATTTCTACTACAAGATTTTTCTCTACAGAGTGAAACATTTGTGGGTGCATTTGTGCATACGTGCAGGCTTAGGGCATGTCTAGCATACAGTCACCTCTAGTTTTGCTCAAACTTTATTATTTTCCTTTCTCTTACCAAAATTAAAACATTCTTCAAGTTTGCTGAGTCTTCCTCTCCTTTAAGTCCACTCAAGCATTGTTTTGCTGGCCTTGTGATTTGCCTACTCACCACAAGATCAAGACCACAGACCAGACATTTGCAGAAATCAACTCATAGCAGTGAGATTTTCTATGGAAAGATGAGGGATCCCGGGAAACAGAGTTCCCTAACATGAGAATTGACATTACAAGACTTTCAACGCATATTAGATATGACCTTAACACTGGAATAAATTATTAGTATTAATTTACAATAATTTATAAATATATTTAAAAACCCAAATACCCTTATATGTACCGTAACAAGGCGATGTTTAATCAGAAGCTTGATTTGGTAGAAGGCATTTATCATTAACAGGATGGCTCAGTCATTCATGAGACTTACCTACCCGCTTCTGCACCAGTATCCACAACTCTGAGGGACATCCCATGACAGCCACATTGTGCCAGATGGAAAAACCACAAAGCCTAAATTCAGCCCGGCTCTGGCCCCAAATATAGTGGCAGGCTTAAAAATGAATGCTTTCAGTAAGATTATGTTAAATTACAATGGACTTCCTATAGAATCTTGCATTATATATGCCTGAATACCAAAAGAATTCATCATGATTAAAATTATTGCAAGAAATACCAAAGGAAGTAAGAATGATTTGCCACTTATTATAAAGTGTTGCCCATTTTGCAATAAGGGGCCAATCATTATTAATTCATTTGATATTCTTTATAACATTAATCATGACTAATTCATTTGGTATTATTAATGTAGATGTAACATGAAATTCCATTGAAATTTAGGTATTTATTTAAATGTATCATTAATTTAAAGAGTTATCAATCCAAAACGTGAGCAGTTTTACTCTAAGGCTATATGTAAGGCATATTCCTTTATTTGAAGCTGAAGGAATCATTTTCAAGCAAATAAAATACAAACATTTCTGTATTTTTACTTAGGAATTCTCTTCCGTTTTTTTTAATGGTCCAAAATGATATGGCATGTAGATTATAAACGGATTATATAATATATTTTATATATATAATATAATCTATTTATAAATAGATTATAAAATAAATAGATTCATTTCTATTTACCTGCAAAAGGAAACAGCAGAGTTATCTAGAGTCTAGAACTCTGGTCTTTCACTACAGTTACATATGAAACATCCTACTTCAAATGACCTACTCACATGTTTAAGCTGAGTACATGTTTAAGGACTTTACTTGGATAAAACATTTATTTCATCTCTATCTGGGAAATAAACTTAATCTTTAGTCTACCCAAGTAGCATTCATGTTTGGAAAAATCATAGGAAAGAGAACTTTTTGATAGCTTGAAGACTGTATAAGTCCTATGGAACATCTCACAAGTTTGGATATTTTAGACAGTACCAATGCCAAAACCCCTTATAGAATACTATACTTTGTCTACTGGAAGAATTCTCTGTCATGTTTCAATTAAATAAAATATTCACTTCTTCATTTGTTGGACAGCACTGCTTTGTTCTCTTAAGCAGTGAACTAGCTTCTAGGCTTTTATGTTGAAGGAAGTATTTTCTTTTCCATGTATGTGTAAAAGGATGAAATCAAGAGCTAACAAGAAGTCAAGGAATGTTTATAGGACAATTCAAATTGGTTTTACAAACTTCACTGAGGCATAGGAGCTGAGGTTCAAGCCATCCGTGGAGCAGCAGAAACCCTCAATACTGCAGAGCACTGACCTGAGGAGCAGGTTATTCACCACAGCACTGCAACAGCCTCCAAAAAAGACCAAACACAGATCCTCAGCCAAAAGTTCTCACGAGAGAAGAAAGAAAAGTACAAACAAGCAGAAGAGAAATAAAAGAACTAACAACTTTTAAAAAAAGGAAAAAAAAAGTGAAAATTAATGTGCGGCTCCTCAGATTATTGTAGGGAAAATTGGGAAGATTTCTGTCTTTTAGGCAGTATTAGTCTAATAGACATGTATATCTTTTATGAGATTTTTTTTATATTTCTGGTGTGCTTGTAAGAACACTACAGAGCACATGAGTGACCAGAAATGCCTTATATAAGTTCAAACAATTGTCTCTGGCTCTCTAAACACTCTTCATGCCAGCACCAAAAGTCAGATATTCATGGATATCTGGGCCCTTCTGAGGACTCTAAGTGTTACAGGGTGAAGTACAAAGGATTAGCTAAACCTCATATGTGTGGTAAAATTCCTCATTTACTGCAATTGGCACTTGCATTTCTTATTTTCAGCCACTAAAACCTTTAGCCAGAACTTGGAACTGCAACCAAGTAACTGACCAGTGATGCACTTCTTACTCTCACAATGTGCTTTCATAGGTTTTGCCTTAAATATTTGATGACTGCAAAGGGAACCTGTAGTCGCCAAATCATCAGCAGGAATTTTGTCCGGAATCATGAATCCCTGTAGAGAGGAAAGGTAGTATAGGTGGACTACAGTCTCTCTTCTCTAAATCCACTGCAATGGGTCTTCTGGTAACCCCTGCTAGCAGACAGCACTACAAGAAGACGTAGTTTTACATCAGCCTCGAGGTTTTCCTCGGTCTTACTAGAGGCAAAGCAGTGTCCCACTCCAATAGTGTAAGCAGGGGTTACTTCTGTCATTATAATGATATTTATCATTGCCATATTAATTTCAAAATCTTTAGCCAGCATTATTTAATAAATCTGGACAAGACTGAAAAAAATTTGGACAATTTTCAAGTTGTGGTTCGCTGCACTTCTGCGGGGGCCTGCTTATCACAATGTGATACGAAAAAATATATATATAAAGCCCACATCCGCTTCAACTTTGCTATAGAATATTCAACACCTTCCACTTTCATTTGTATATTCAACGATAACATTTAAAATTACTGTGGTCACCCTAAAGGATGTTAATTACAATGCGATTCAGCAGCCTTTATACAACATAATTGCAGGTTACTAATGTTCATAGTATCCATTGAGGTTGTAATGGGGAGCAGAATTTAGCTCATGGATTTTGTGATGAAGGTCTTACAGCCATTTCTTGTTATTAATCCTCTTTAACACTCCCCATGCATCATCTTTTGTTTGTTCCCTTAATTCAGAGTGAGTTTTATTTTTTATACATAAAGGATATCTTTCTTATAGGCCTGTCAGGTTCAGATTTACATATTGTAGATTTAATTGCTTCACATTTCACTTTTTGATAAGG
Source organism: Amblyornis subalaris (assembly GCA_018881555.1). NCBI lineage: Eukaryota > Metazoa > Chordata > Aves > Passeriformes > Ptilonorhynchidae > Amblyornis > Amblyornis subalaris. Next base: position 404,393 of record JACAXG010000033.1, read on the forward strand.
TTCTCTGATGTTAGACTATACTAAGAAGGGGATGGAGACTAATACAGGAATTATTATAATGTCATTCTATAAATGGAGGTTTCATACTCATGTAGAATACTCTACCGGGTTTCAGTCACATTTCAGAATGATACAGTAGAAGAAGAAAGGTCTGAAAAAGGGCAGAAAATACATATTAGTTGGATAGACAGTATGCATATGAAAAGAAAATGAAAAGATTATTTAGTGTGAAGCAAAAAGAATAGGAGATGACATATACAGTAATGAGTGGTACAGAGAGAAGCAGTGGGTAGTCCTCAGCACTCTGTTCTACAGTAAGACACAGAGGGCATTCAGTGAAAGGAAAAGGCAACAAATGTAGAAGTGGTAAAATGAAATACTTTTTATGGCATTGCATCTTATAATTAGCCTGTTGAACTGACCACTGTATGTTATTATTGAATAATAATTGAGGGCTGCTTGGAAAGTTTCAAGAAAGATAAAGCAATTGTGTTAATAAAAATAACATTTGCAGTGGAGCTAGGTAGAACAAGTTGGCAAAAGATACGAGCTCTTGCAACCCAGAGCACAGTGTAATCACGGCCAGAGGCTGTTCATGCTACTTACTATCATTGTACTTAGGAACTTACTATGAACTGTACTAGGCCTTCCCTCCGTGTTTTCCACCTAAAGCTCTGATCTGAAAGAACAATCCTAGAAGACACTGGATCCCATGTGGGTCCCACAAAACTCTATAAATATTTGCCTTGTTGGATTTATTGCTGGACAGGAAACAACATGAATAAGTGGACAAGTTGCCTCAGGTGACCAAAACAAAGAACATGTAGTATGTCATATTACTTGTGTAACAGGTATTAACATCATAGGGATACAAATGGAATTGAAGTGTAATGGTAGAAAAGCCCATGAGGAGCGTTAAATACAGGTTGCAAGTGCATTCTCTTAGTCAGGAGATGCCCATAACACAAGTTGCTGCATGTAGGGAGATTTAGGAGCAGAAGTATCATTTGAGGAATTTCCCTGTTGGATCTGCTATTTGCCACTGGCCAAGGCAAGAGTACACAGACTTTTCATGTAACCAACTCCCCTAAATCTCTGCTTTCGCATTATTTTTGCATTGGTGTGTGCTGATTGTCTTCAGCAGTAGAAGAAAAAAATACAATTCCTTTGTGTTCCTGAAGCACACATCACTACATGCCAGTGGCAGGACCGTCTCTGGCAACAAACAGTCACATCTGTTTTGTACAGCAGATGTCCTTGCTATCTTTCAGTGTTGACAGAGGATAAAATATGAAGTGTGTGGAGGATTTTCAGTTTCAGTGAGATCATCTTTAGAACAGGCAACTCTGATGAAGCAAAACAGAATATCCTATTGACAAATTATGGAGGATTTGAGGTTTTCATTAAATAAAAGACAGACTGACTATTATTACAGTAATTTCTTTTGCAGATGTTTTCAGTCATATGACAGGGTTGGGTTAATTTGACAGATTATTCAGTATACATCAATATTGATAAAAACTTTGCAATTTATGCGATGTCTTCATTGTCCAGAAATTTGTCTTAGAAATTTTCCATTTTCCAATATAATATTAAGCACGGTTCTTGATCTAAACTAGTTTGTTTTCTTTGATGCAGTCACATCATTCTGAACAGATAATACAGTATTAATTCTGAGTTCTGAATTTTTATTTGTTAAAAGTATGTCTTTCACTGTTCTTTGCTATAAATGCATAAGTGGCATAAAGCTGTGTTATTGTGTTAATTTGATTGTGGTTGTTGYCTTTACAATATTTCCCTTATTGTTAGTGACATATGAGAAGTTCAAAAACAAAATGTTTTTTTCTTTAAATAACAAAAAGCAACCTGTGGTTCCAATGACAGGAAGTTTTCCATGGCAAGGCAGCTGATGCTTTGTCATTAAGGATTTGGACTTGTTGAACTCATATGACAGACAGACTCATTTAAGTTTCAATGTACGTTTCCTGTTGTGTGGGATGATCTCTACTTCTCTAGCTCAGAACTAAAAAAAAAGCATGTAGGAACACAAAGAAAGACACAAGGTTAAGTGCCTTTCAGCACACTTCTATTTTTTCTCCTAATTTTTCTCCTAAAAAAAAAAAAAAGGACTTGTTAAAGTTTACTTTTTTTGGTTTTATTTTAGTAAGTCAAAAAAACAGAAAAAAAAAAAGGAATGAATGAATATGAAAATGTCCAGAGTACTGAGATAAAAGCATAAAGTTTTATGGCAAAATATTTCTCTGAATCTTCATGATATTCATCCTGTACCTCAAAAAGTTTTTTTCTGGTGTGAGAAACACTTCTTGTCTCCCTCATGACTACTCCCAATACACATTTCTACCAGCCCACATCCAAAAATCTTGCCAATCTGTGCCACCTGCCCTCCACCCCTTCAACAGGCTCTCTGTACATTCCTAGCTACAGTCTTCATCCACACACCCCTGCTTCAGCTATTCAATCTGTTTTTCAGTTAGGGAAATGCTCTTTCTTGCATTTTAATTCTGTTTTCATCATAAAAATAAGTGTCCTTCAGAAAATGCCCCAGTGTCATTCCCCACAGAATTTTCTTTGTGGAGATTTTCTGTAAGATGTCCCATTTTGCTATGTGTTACTTCAGGTATATATTGTAAAAAGCAAAGCAAAAGGACACATTTCCTGAACACTGCAAAGAAAAAAAAACAGACCACCTTTTATTTTGGGTTATGACTGTGCTTTACGTTTTTCAGTTGGTGTGATTTTGAAGGAACCCTTACATTAGTTTTCATTTACATTTCATTTATCATATTTATTTTTTGCTGGTATTTGAAAACACATGCATTTCTGCCTTGGTCTAAACTACAGATATAGTCTGGGAGAACTTCTGTACCCTCTGGGAGAACACAGGTGGGTGCAGGGCCTGCATGGAGAATGGGGGAAAAAAGCAGTCAGCATCCTCCAGCAAAGCCTACAGAAGCAGGTCATCATAGACCAAGGAAGTACTAAAGCATCCTGTCATGTTTACAATACTGTTGCTTCAAAATGTTGGCTGCGTTCTTCATTACCACCCAAGCTTAATAGGCTCATTTACTTGCTTTTTAATGTAATGTCATGAGATGCTCTTCATAATACCATATTCCTCCTCTTTTCATATCCCATGACTTGTCAAGGGTCACACAGTTATTCCAGCTGTGGGGGATGTTCAGGCAGAAAGCACATGCTCCTCACCCCTGCCTAGCACCCATATTTTCCCTAGGCAAGTGATAATACCAATGTGGAGATTACTGCGGGCACTGCACTGCACAGCCAGCTACCGTGAGTGCTGTAGCTGGGAAGCCGGGGTGGCAGAAGCACAGAGACACCCATAACCCCGTTAGGATGTCTGTGCCAAGTCACACAGGCAAACCCTGATAAATGTAAAGGACTTTAAAACCTAGCAGTTTGGTACTTACAGGGGCAAAAGACACCTATCTCTAAGTCACCAGTCCTAGCCTGACGCCACTGAATAATCAGGAGTTGAAATAATGAAGTAGAAAGTGTATTAGGTAGTAAGCATTTTAAAATATGAATAGCGTATGCTAAAATCCTTAAATTATAGTAAGTATCCTAAAAATATGAATATTCTAGAAATATGCATTGCAGGAGAGTGGAGGAAAATTATTATTTCTTTTAACTGTAGCCTCTCTGCAGGAGAAAGTGAGACTGATTCCAGCTTGAGTAACATCTCTCTCCCTAACTGGTTTCCTGCAGCCCACTGGAAATGTTCAATGAACAACGTCTCCCTTTTTCAGGCTGAGATTTAAGGAAAAATGAGATTAATGTTAAAAAGTCTATGTGACTTTTAGAGACCTCTTCACAAAGTCCTGATGATTTTTGATTGATGTCACTGTCTGTGTGTCACTGAGGAAAGGTGCATCTGCAGCAGCCTGGGTAGAAAAAGTGTTCACAGTATTCACTTGTGTTATACCAGTGCAGAGAAAGAGAAATCGCTCGATGCCCTTGAAATGAGGTCATTTTCACATTCACTAATCAACAATAAAAGAATGCCCAAATTGTCTCATTGATCTAGGAGAGTGTGCATCTCCTCTATCTAAGTTATTAACTGAGGAATTAAAATGAGCTTCCCTGCATATTTATTCCTCCTGCTATGTTTTATGGATGCAATATTATGTTGGTTATATTTTTTAAAAAAAATATATCAGCTTCATTGCAATAATAGTTGTTTTAATTTTTCTTTTGTTTATTTAGTACCTGCTGTTGGGGAAATTTTGTGGGTTTCTTTAAAGTCTAAATGTATTGCATTAAATAGCTTTGAAAAAAAAAAAAAAGATGGTTTCTAGCCTGCTGAGTAAACATAAATTTCACAGTTAAATACATAAAATAATGATTACATCCAATGGTCATGAGGGACATGTTTTTAGGAGTATACTAATTAAACTACATCCTTCAGACAACATGTTTCTACACTTACTAGCAATGAACCATATCTGATTTGTCATTAAGTAATTATGAATGCTAATGCAAATAAAGCACCTTTCAAACAAGGCTTCAGAATAGAAATTAATCATATATTATTCTTTCTTATCCTTCCACACAAGGGTCATTTAAACAAAAAAAAGCCAAGGATATGAGACACAAATAACAAGAAAAGTTGCTAGTTTTGCTCAGGCTTCAGTTTATGCCTTTGTCTTCGTGGAATTGTTTATGTATTCATGAATATACTTCTAAATTGAGAGTGGAAAAAAAACTTTAAAGTATACTCAGTAATGCAACCTTGATCCAAAAACTGCTAAAGCTTATTGCAATCTTCCATCAGTAACAATAATAATTAGCAGTTCTTGCTCCTTTCCTTTTGCAGATCTCAAAGAACTGTACTAAAGGCCAGGATGAGAAAGCCCACAAACACAAGGGAGTAAGTGGGATGAAATTAATAAGCACACTGAGTGTTAACTCCAGAACATCTCAATGTGCACTACAATTTGTCATGCTTTTTTTAGCTGGGAGGCTTCAGAAATGGTCTGATGGCAAAACCAACACTATTTTTGACCGGACAAGGATCATTTCCAGAGTGTCRTCTATCGCTTCACACCTCATTTGCCATCCTGGATACTCCCATAGAATGTTGGTACTGCTTCCCCTCTCTTACATTAGGAAAATAGGATGCAAAACAGTGATATGCATAACTCCAGCTACATTAGCAGATGGTCTGCACAGTTTTTCAACCTCCAAATTAAGTTTCTAGTGGTGGAGCCCACCACAGCTCTAGGAGGAATTCTCATGAGGGTCATTCCCTGCTCTTCTGTTTTTTTCAGCTTCTGACGTTTGTCCAAAGATAAGAAAAGAGGTATGTAAATTCTGGGCTTTTCAACCTGAAAGAAAAGACCACATAAAGTACTGTATTATAACTTTAAAAGGACTGGTAGAAGTACCTCCTCTTCAGAGCTAGAAGGGAACATTARTGGTATTTTCCATCAACCTATTTGCAGCAAACGTAAGTTGATTTATCTTTTCATTGTGTTGTAAATGTTTTCCTTCCTCTTGACTTGTCTTTGTCCTCCCCTTTGTACAGCTAGTGAAGTCATTAGTCCTCTGAAACAACTACCTGCACATTATAATGCTTCATTGCATAAGCAAGTAAGAGGATGAGTTATGAAGAACAAAATTCTTGTTGCACAAGCTTCAATAATCCTTAATTCTGGGAAAGAAAATGACCAATAACTTGTGAAAGGTACTGCGTATAGATGTGTTTAAGGCAGAATAATATGCTTTTAAATTGTGACTGGCTGTTTAGGGCCCTTTTTAAGGCAAGGGACCATGGATAACTGATAACCTATGTGAGGTCAATTATTGAGTAAGGTACACTGAAAAATCGTGCAGCACATCTTATTCATATAACTTACATAAAAAGGTGCTATTCAAACCCACAGGTGTCAGCTTGTAAATGAGAAGCTTCTCTGTTGTATGGAAAAGAGAAAATGCAAACGAGAAAAGGGCTGTAAACAACAAAATAAAATGTAAAAATTGTGCAAATGAGGAAAGAATGAAAACTGAGAGTTAYGGAAAAATGCAATGACCAATGGATCTTTCTGAAACTTGAGGTGATTAGGTTAAACTAACTTTTTTGACCTGTGCTAACATGTGTTACATAGGTTAATAATAACCTTGATCAGGGTTATATTTTAATGAAAATGATCAGGTTCGTACACAGTAAGGTAAAAAAATAATTTTTTTCAGCACATGGTGCTTCATTTTAAATGAGAAAATAGCTCCAGGGAACAATTTTGCTTTCTATGGGAATCCTTTGTCTTCCTAAGATTTTTTGAGAGGTCATCAGCATTTCTGGGGTGGGATTCATCCTCTCTGACACTGGCCTTTGATTTGTGGCCAGCTGCAGGCACCAGCTGAAGTGAGGATCCAAGTCCCTTTTACTGTCAATGACACAAAGGCAATTTATCCTATATTAAGGTGGTTTTCTAGGATAACAAATCAAGCACTAAAAATCTCTTTCTCTCTCTCCCTCTACTTATAGATGAAGGAGGATAGAGTTACTTCACACCGAGTCTGTGTACACTCTAGATGGCTACAGATGGGCATATGAATTCTACCTGAAATGCCTAAAATGTATTTGTCTAATGCAGGGAGATTTAATTCACTCTGGCTGAATATAGACATTGTTAAATAGTTACCAGGTGTAACTAGAGTAATTGTACACTCATTAAGCAGAAATTGATGTTTAAAACACTGAACTCATCACTAGTCAGCCAGCAGTTTTCAGGAGTGTTGCCAACACTACTAGTTATTTCCCAGCCTGTGGGTGTGAGAAAGGCAATGAAAGACACAGACTGGGTAACTTCAAACTTTCTAGTACTGATTGCTCCCAAGGTAACAGACTTCTTATACTTCATATGTGCTCCTTTCTCTTTTTAGCTGCCTGTTGGAAGTTCCCATCCATGTATAAGGTTCTTCTCATACTTGTTACACTGAGGATGTTTGACCATAAATGATGATTAGATATTTAAAGTGCAGGTGCATAGAGATTGTAGAGTGATGAAGGGAGAAAAATGTAGAAATTATGACCTATATTGTAGGCTGGTTTGCACCGTGGTGAGGAAGGCCCCCGTGGTCATGGCAGTTCTCCATGGCTGTGTACACCATACACAACTCCAGTACAAAAGGTCCCCACAGCTATTACTCATTTGGGGCACAAATCCCTGTTGAATTTATCTGGCTACCCAGACTACAGGTGGGTGTGGTGAGTCATCTGACCTTTTGTAGATGTCTGCTTTAGGATTAGATGAATTGCATATYTTGTGTTCCTAGTTTTTTGTAATGTGCTTAAAGACAGCCCAGGCTGAACTTCCATAGTGTTCAGTTAAATGAATTCCCCCATTAAAAAAAGCATGCCTGTGTTGATGGATGATCAAAGTAACTATCTAGGAAAAGCTATTTATAAGGATAATACTTCTAAATTTTTTTTTTTTTTAAATCAGCTTGTTTCTTTGCTTGCCTTTAAACCTTTTCTAATAATTAGCAGCCCAGTGTTCTGGCATGGTTTTTTAGTCCTCCATACCTTGAATATGCTGTGATAAATGGCCTGCATATTTGCCAGAAAATTTTCTCCTTGTACCCTGGCAGTAATCACAAAATTTGTTCCTGTGCAAAGCCATAAGACTGAATATGACACTTATAATGGAATCCAGTGTGAAACATTTATTATGGAGGTATTATTGAGCTGCTACATTTCCGGATCATTTTCTAACTTCCTTTGACTMGAAAGCAGTATATCACTTTCAGAATTAATATGCTGCAGCAAACAGCAAGACAGTTACCAAACAGAGCACACAAACCAGGTATCAGAACAGGGTTTCTGCAGCTTCTGAATCATAACTCACTATCCACAGTAGCATTTGTATTTCAGGAAGGGTTTAAAAACAAACCATCTGTTTCTGGTCACCTCAAGTGAAACCTAGATTATTCAATTATGAACACAATTGTACAGAATATTTTGGGGAAGTTAATAACACATCTAAGGTACTGAGGACAGCGAGATTACTTTTCACAGAACTATAGCAGCAGTTTAAAAAAACAAAACAAATTGGTCTAAGGAGGGTGGGGATCAAAATGGAGGTGGAAAATAAGGAGAGATGGCGGGTGAGTTGTGAAGAAAGTGTCCGCAGGTGTAGCAGCCCTTGAGACAAAACAACTTTCTTACCAGAGGACTGAGAGGTTTTTTTTCTGGTGCCTGCAGTGTCTGCAACATGTAACCATGGTTCAGTCTTCCAGACACTCCAGGTTCCTCATGCAGATTTGCAGTGCTCAGCTTTAGGGTTGGATTTCATTGTAGACTCCATTAACAACAAGAGGTGCACATGTTTATATTGGCTTTTACTCACTTGTATTTTTCAAAGGTAAGAACTGCACATCAGACAACAGATTGCATTTTGTAAATAGGCTAAAATGTAATTTCTTTGTTGATTGGAGAACCTTGTGGAAAACAACAGCAAGGATATTGCTTAGACAAATTGTGAGTGGAAGATGAGACATTTGAAACGTAGTTTATTTGTTCCTCTATCCCTCCTAGTGAAGTGAAAAGCATGTCATACATTACATTTTTGGATGTGGCATGTCTTTCACTTCACTGACAGGTATGTTATTTGTAACAAAACCCAACAAGCCTTCCTCTCTTCTATTACTCATCCAATTCATGACAGTAATCATGGCTTGAAAGGGGGTCCAGCATAGGAGAAGCCATATATATTTGGGCCTTAACTGTAATTTCTGACAGTTTCAGTATCATTAGCTAGGATGATCCAACATGGAACATGTCAGATTAGCCAGAGGGATTCTTACTTTTCTGTAGAAACATGCTTTTATTTCAGGTTATGTTGTTTCTGGCTACTGAGATGAACAAGATGGGTTCAGTAGCAGATGAGAAAGTAATTTAAGGTTGCTGTGTAGAGTGAAAAAACTTAAACTAAGCAAGGTGTATACCATACAAAAGAGATACCCTTGAGAACTGTACAAGCCAAAGGGATTGTTAACATTTGGAAAAAAGTTCTGAGCTAAGGGTCAGCTTGAAAGCACCCAGACTGTTAAGAGTCAAATGCTTTACTGTGTTACACAGTAGGCTGTTTATACAGAACATGCATGATGGTTTCACTCCAGTTAACATTTGCATAATGGGCCAGATGTTCACATTAAACAGGGCTTTTAGAGTTGACATTAACTATGTTGGCAGTGTCAGCAAAGATAGCAATATTTATCTAAGTTAGACCACCTTCAAGTGTTTTCAAAGATCCTTATGCTAATTTTCTGTCTGTGTATCAGCAACTAGAGGACCTGTCCACAAGGTCTAAAGAGGAAATATTAACTAGCCTCTGGTAAATGGAACTCCCATACATTGTTAGGTTTACAGTTCAGCTCAATGGTCTTATAGGCCTTTTCTACCCTAAATGATTCTATGATTCCAAATGMCATGTAGCTCTGGGCGGATGTTCCTCCTTGCTCCTCTCCAGGCTGAAAGGTCTCTGTGGCAAAAGCCATAGGGTAACAAACACATAAACTCTTCTGGGCAAAGAGCCTGGCTTGACCCCTGTGATTTGGCTAAGTAGGTGTGACAGTGCATTCTATACATATCTCTGAGCTCTGGGCTACATCAATAAAAATCACTAGGGTCAGAAATCAGACAGTCAGCTTGGAAAGAGTCCTTATTTGTTCAGGGCTCAGGTCTAAGCAACAACAATTGCTTTAGGGAGCCTTTCCTACACAGCTTGTCCTCTTGGACTAGCAACCTGATTTCCTCTGTTCTTGGATGGTGAATAGTGACAGCACTCAGCTTTGCCTTTTTCTTGCAAGAGCCTGCTCCCAGACTCAGACACTGCTTTTTTCTTTGCCAGCTTGCATGAGATTGTAAAATGCATGTGCAAACAGAGACTAAATGTTCTTTTTTTTAGTTTCCCCTCTGACAGATTCTATTGTATTTTAGATCTAAAACTTGTTCCTGCCTGTTTGTGAGAGATGGTCTGTAACAGTAGCCTGTTTCTTCACAGTTCTTTCAGTTAGACTCCTGACTAGCAGCTTATACAGAGATGCTCTCAAAGGGCAGAGAAAGGTCTTGGGTCATACTGTCCTGACATAAACAAGATTTTTTTTCATTTTCTTTTTTTAGCACCGTCACCAGTTACGGCAGTTCAAAAGTTACATTAATGTTTGTAATTTCCCTGCTGTTTCAAATAAAGAGAATCTGTGTGTCTTTTTATATATTCTAGATTTTGTGAAAATGCTGGTCATTTTCGTTTTGCCTTATGTGCTTATTTTTGAAGGTTTAGGTTTTTTTTCTTTATCCCCCAAATATCTTTTGACAGCATCTCTAATGAAGTAAATCAGTGTACTACTATTGGTTTCATGGATTTATGCCAATCTTCAACTGCTAGATAACTGGCCAAAGTTATTCCTAATCTGGGAGGCAATTTTAATATTTTCAATGTTTTTCAGTTTGGGATACTAAATTTATTTTGCCTAGACTACAGCCTGTTGCTGTAAGTGCTAAAAGAAAGTAATAAAAAATAACAAACTGCAAGGAAAAATGCTGAGGATTGAGTCAAGCTTTGGATCAGGCTTAAGCATGATTTCTTAGGTAAAATAAAAGAAATGAAGAAAAAGCATTATATGCATTGTAACACTTCAGTAGTTTTTCTGAAGCACTGTGACATGACATATGATGTTCTAAAGTGGTTTTTAACTCTTTCAGTGTAACTTTGCCTCAGGATAAAACATCCTTTTAACAGCATGTGTGAGGAAAACGTGAATGGCCTGTAGACGTGCCTGTAGGCTATGTGCTCTCTGTCACCTGCTGTATTGCCCTGACTTTGAGAAACCTTTACTTCCTCACACTTTAAGGAATAGAACATTTCCCTTTCACTTTGTCCACTAAGGAAAGCTGACTAGCCTTATTCTGATGTCCTGGATTTTAAAAGAGCCTTTGTTTTCTTGTCAGTTTCTTTGTTCTCAGATTATTGTGAGTAGATACAAAATAAAAGGCAGTATCAATAAAAAAACTGACTATGTTTCCCTTTGGTTGAATTAAATTGTGCTACCTTTTACCTCGGAACTGCCTTAGGTTTGAAACCAATACCAATAAAACTACCCTCACAGGCTAGTTCAGACAGTGTTATTATGCATCCCTGCCTGGCTCTCTATATGTCAACTAAAATAAATGTAAAATTAGTGAGGTTTGTCATTTCCAGAAAAAGGAACTTTTTGGATGTTAATCTCTCCTAAAAGGTGTTATATTTAGAGCTTCTAACTAACCTGATTAATCAAAATTAGCATGTCTTATTTATTAGTAGATTTCTAAAGACAGCACTGTTTTGTCATAATATCCTTTCATTTATTCATTACTTAAGAAGCTGTTCCCAAAGCCACTTACCACTGGCTTAATCATGAATCCAGAGAAATAAGGAGAGCCTTGCCAATTGTTTTCAAAAAACCCCCACTGTATTATTAAGGACTGAATATGTTTCCCATTTGATATTGGCAATAAACTAGTAAATATAATCTGCAAAAATGTAAATGTGTATATATAAAAATAAATGCATATATATGTCTATGTGTGTATATACAGAAGGTCATTTTATATACTAAACAGAGAGAAAGGGAGGGATGGAGGGAGGGAGGGTRGGAGAGGGAAAAATTACTGTCTCTCCTTCGAAACTATCACAGATTATGTGAGTTAGTTTGCAACAAATCAAATACTAAAAAGAGAAATACAAGAATAAGCCCTATTGTCTCACACAATGATTCCATCTATAAATCACCTTTCTCAGAGAATCAGGTTAGTAAACTGTTAATTAATACCTTGTTTTTGTAGTATCTAACATAGCAAAGTATACATTCCTACAGTAGCCTTTTAGTGCTGTTGAAGTACATACACTATGATGTCTCTGTATACTAAGCTGCCGACTTTCTACTTGTATACTCTTTTTTACTTGAAATCTTATTCACTTGTCCTCATGTATCTGTACAAAAAACCCCAGTTAAATTATAAATTCTTTGGAATGTGAGATGCTTGTCTTTTACTGTCATTTCATGCTTGAAAAAGAATTGCTTCCAAAAAATTCTGTGAAGTTTCTGGGTTTAGGCACAAAAAACATAGCTAATTTCATCTGGATAAATTTCAGTCAAACAAAACAGAAGTCACAGAAAGAAAAGTTTGTTTTCAGAACACACTTCTTCACACAAATGCTGTGTTCTCTCTTCTCTAGATTTAATTTTTCTGTCAAACCCAGTGGATTGAAAATCTACTTTCAAGACTCCTTTTTTTCTAGAATAGAATATCTTTTAAATCCTTATACCAAGTGATTAATGCCACATGAACATTTTTACTGAAATACCCCCCTCTACCCTTTTTCTAAAATCTTGTAAAATCTCCTGTTGACGCATTTACTCCTCTGCAGAGCCTTAGCCCCTGAAGTGATGTCATTTGCTAGACATTTCTTTCAAACTATTAACATACCAGTGTGCAAATGACTGAAGAGGAAATGGAAGAGTGAAATTGCAGAGAAGAAAAAGAGGAAGAAATCTGAAGAGAACCTCGTGATAATTTTATTCCACATCTTCATTATTCAGGAGTGACCTCAGCCAGAAAAATAGAAAGGAGTAAAGTCCTGCAATGTCAATTTGGTAGTCACCTGCACAATCCGTTATTATTTAACATCTCTCAACCATGTTTAATGTAAAACAGAGATTTTATCTAGAACTGCCAATGCACCACCAGATATATAAACTACATGCAACTGAGCTTTGCAAACCAAAGCTTCGCCTGGCAAATTGACTTTTATACAATAATTGATGGAAAATTCTTTGTGGACAGGTGGAAAGAATAAAGGACTTGAGCCGAAGTTAGCTCAACTTGTAAAATCCATCTCTAAATCACCTCATTCAGAAAAGCTAGACTTTCAAAAACACATTAAAGTTCAAAGATATATCACATCTAAAACCCACAAAACAACCCAGTAATTTAGAAATTCAATTGCAATTTTTGGTGTTCCCCACCACTGTCAGCCCTAAATACACAAGCTAAAAGCATGGGTCACACTGTGACTAAAATYAGCAGGAATCAAACATGTCCAAAACTGCCGCAGTTGCACATTGATTCTAGATCTCAGCTCCCAAGCATGCAAAAGTATTCCTGTCTAGGTTCTCCCATTACCTTACTGGAGACGTAGGAACAAGGCATGATATTTATCTGTGGAAATTATAATGTTAAGTGTTTGGAGAGGTCTTGTGTTCTAATCTAAGCTGAAGTTCAGATTCCCTTTCATCCTTGCCAACACCAAAAATGCTGCCCCTTCAGGAACTCCCCACTCCAGGTACTATGGTTGTACTCACAAAAATTATTCCTACCTGCATAAGTATTTCATATATTGAAAGCATTTTACAAACATGTACTGAGTTAGAATCACAGGCTGAGCCTTGTAAGGCTTATCATCCTCATTTTAAAGTAGTAGAGGTGAAATGACTTGCTCAAGGCCACGACATAATTTGGCAGGCAGAACTGGGATTAGAGCGAAGACTTTCATGCCTCACACCTCATTACTGCACATCGCTCTGTCTCTCAGGTTGAGAAACCAGGAAGGTTTTGGTAATAGATTTCCCCTGTACTTCAAGTTGCCGTAGTTTAGATGAAGTGTCAGAATGAAAGCTGGTCCACACTGYGTGAGCATTATTGATGCCAGTTCACTCTTCAGCAGAATTTGAACTCAGCTCCAAATTTGCTCTTTCTTGGGCTATCTTCCCTGTCTCAGCAATAGCTATACTGGTACTGATGTCACTACACTAGGGCTTGATGAAGATCTTTGGGATACTTACGGATGAGAGATGCTATGCAAATCTAAAAATAATGCCATTTTTAGTGCTGATCCCTTTTCATTCTGGACTCTTTGACATTACTGTGGTTGTAATGATTATTATTATTGGTGTTTCCACGAACATTTTCCTTTGTTACCAATTCTGCTCTCTGTCAAATAGATTGCTTACTAAATGACCTATCTCTATAGAAAGACAAAACAGAAGTAAATCCATCCRCCTGCTGTTATTAATATGCTATTAAAAACCTATTTGAATCAATGTACCTGTTTGCTGCAAATCTCCACAAAGAAACAAAAATGTTTGCAGAATCTCAAGGCATGTGGGAGATGCACCTGTGTTGCTAATTCCCAAACAGTCAAATTGCTCAGTAATAAAGTGTTTTTATAATGTAGGTTTTTTTTTAATGGTGATTTTGAACAAATGCATTTTCATTATGTCTGAGTTTCATTTAATGTGTTTTTACAATACATGTTTGTGGTGTATCATTCCAGAAAGAAAGTAAGCTCCATCTAAAATCGCATTTGATTATAAGAGTGTACCCTCATACATATCTAATAAACAAATAAACAAATCAGTTTGATCTGTTATGCAGATAACACTGATATGTAAAATATGTTCAGGAACTAAAAATGCATTTTCTGAGCGGAAGTTTTCCTTGTAGAATGCACAGTGAATTTATGTGAACTGTATACAGCACTGAGACTCTTTTATGTAGCCTGTTTCCCTGGCTGATAGCTAAAAGARGTTAGGCTGAATCTCAGTGGATCAATTAACAGAGGGACCTGTCCTTCAACAGAAGAAGATCTATTTCAGGATTTGCATATCACTGAAAAAAATTACAAAGCTGAGATAAATACAAGCCCGATAATAACTCACTGCAGGCTTGGCTTCATTCCTAGATTTCCTTGGCTGTTTGTCCTAATAAAGTGTCTCCATGGCACTTAGGGCAGGAAGGTTATTAGTAGCTGTCAATCAAAAGAAGGAGTATGCATCGACAGGAGGAGAAAGAGAAGAGAGGTGACATTCATCCTCTTTTCTCACTTATATTGGGTATAAAAGTCATTCAGAGCAAGCGGTTAAAAAGGGATAGGTCCCTCTTCATCCCCCATGGAAAAAGAGAATAAGGTAAAAAAACCAAACCAACATACCTGCCTTGGTTACCAACAATTTAATAATAGTGTGGAATACATCAGTCACTTCTCTTTAGCTTATTAATGCTGGGATGTTTATTAATACCAAGGGATATGAAGGACATATACACAAAGAGCAGGATAAAGACTCCTGACAAAACACTTCTGGCTGATATTTTAGTATGAAAAAATGATAACTTTAAGAAGTTCCAATTCGAACTTTGATGAAACTTAAGTGCTGTATCCGGAAGAGGTACATTTATTTAATCTTTAAGCTAACATGGTTGTGGCAATGAACAGCTTTAAAAAGCTAGTAAGAACACAGAATGCACATTTATTTCTTATCTCATTTAAATCATATACAGTGATCTAACTTTACCAAGTTGAAACTCAGAACTGATCTATACACCAATTAATTAATACTTTAAAGGTCTTTAATTTACTGTACCACTTTCTTAATTAAAGTATATCTGCTGCTAGAGAACATCATCTCTATATATGCATATTTTCATAAGTAACAGAGTCCATAGAGTGCTAATTGATATCCTGGTCTCCAGACAATACTTTACTAAATGAAATGACAATTATAACCAATTAAAATTCACTTTACATACCACTTCACCTATTTTGTATGTATTATGCATGAAGACAGAGAGTACATTGCCTCGCTGCTCAGGATTTGTGTGCGTCTGTGCAACTGATGGACAGCTCCAAGGTATTCCTTTTAGCAAGCTTTTTACCAAGGGTCATTTTCCAGGCTCATCTAAAACCTGTACTTTGCTGTTACATAGATACATCAGTTAATAAAAGCTATTAATTGCTTTGCGAGGATTTTATTATTATTATTATTATTTCCTTTGAAAAATGTGTGTCAAGTTCACACTTACACCTTCAACTTGCCATGGAAAAAAGGTTTTAAAATAGCACGGTGCCTAATTAAAAAAGCTAAACTCTCAGACACATTGTATGCAACATATAAATGGCACAGCACCGCACACCTACTGAGGGGAGTGTGGGAGTAACGCAGAGGAATGAAGTCAGTGGGAGATGAGAGTGTTTGGAACAAGCACCTCAAGCTTGAGAGCGCATGGCTAAAAAGAGACATTACACATTTCATGCAAGAAGGAGCTGCTCCCAGTTTTCTAGTGAAAGTCTTGGTTTTGTAACCCACCACTGCAAAGCAAGGACTGTCTCAGCTGGGACTGTCACTCTCTGACCCGATTCCATGCCTGCAGCACGGAGCACACATTTCTCCACCAGCTGTGGTGGGACCTGCCCTTTGATGTGCACCTTCTGCAACAAGGGCAGCTCCCAATAGCACTTAGGTGTAACCTGCTGCACAGGGAGGTCTTGCAGACCCGCCCTCTAGGCAGTGTCTACAGCTCTGGTGCAGCCCCACTTTGCCAAGCCTGGAGCAGGATTTGGAAGTCACTGTGTTGATGCCACCGCCAGGTAACCCCAGCACTTTTGTAAGCAAGGAGTAAATTTACACTTTGGGACTTTCTTAACGAAAACCCACAACTCACATAAAAAGTGGTGAACCCATCAAAGTTTATAAACTCCACAAGTTTCTTACCTCTCCATTCCCTTTATTGCACTTCTTCCCTTGCACAGATACACTCAGGAGAACCCAGGTTCTTGGTCTGATAAGGGGAAAAGCAAAATAAATGGAGGCCCTAAAAACCAAAAAAATTCTGAAACATTTCTAGTATGCGCATTTTTCTTGAGGTGGTTTTTATCAAAAACCAAACCCTAATTTGTCTTCTATCTCTGTAGATCAGTCGTGTGAGCCTATAGGGACTTCCCAGGTTGTTTTGTGTTATCTCCCCCCATCCAACCAGCTGAGGAAACTTTTACATTTTCATGCAGTGCATGCCACCAAGTAAAGAAACCTTTATCCTACCTTTTAAAATCTTCCGTGTTCACTCAATGAATCATTCTGAATGCTGGATGAGGTAAAAACCACAGAGCCAGATCACCTCCTCCTGTTATCACAAGCAGAGGAGAAGGCTTAATGAATGGTGTGGGTCGTTCCCACAGACTTTTTTGAAGATGTATGTGACTGCTACCCTGTCACAGTAATGGGGTTTGTTTTCTGGGGGGGAGGCCATGAAGCCTTTTAAACATGTTGTTTATTCATATAAAAAGAGGCATCTAACCTGTGACTATCAACTTCAACCACAGCTTCCCTGAAAGTGTTGATTTAGGAGCTACACATCTGGGCTATGTTTTCGAAGTCCCTCAGGACGAAGAAGGAGATGATTATTTGCCCTTCTCCCTTTTTCTCTGTTCTCTTTACCCAATCTGCCTCATTCCCCTTTGAATTACCATAAGTCCACATCAGTTTTTTCCCATGACAAATCGCCCATGGGAAACACCTCTAGGCTCAGGACCAGTGCAGGAGTGGTGCTGCAGGACTAACTGAAACATTGCTTTCTGATAGCCAGGGTAAGTTCATTCATGGAGAAGGATGCTTCTGGATTCAAGTTAAGAGATCTATGAAAAAGAAACAAAATATGGGAAAAAAACCCTTGTAGAAAAGGGGCTTTGGAGTGTTGGGACTTTTTTTTTTTTTTGAGGGGTGCAAGTTTGGGGTTTTTTGTTGATTATGGGTTTGGTTTTTTGCAGGCCTGTTTTATGTTTATCTGTGAAATTGCCATAACTGCAGTTAGGGTATTGACATTGTCTTGAACTACCTACTGTTTAGTTACAGGAAAGGCTAAAGTCAACAAAAGTGAAAAATGTGGCTGCAAGTGTTTTTCACGTGAACAGTTTTGTTGCAGTAGGACAAATATAAGTGTATCTACAACAGCTGACATTTAAGAGTTGAGGCACATTGTCTTCATACTGAATGTTCAATGAATTCCCTGCCAGTATTTTTCTTTCTTGTAAGAGATTAAAATAAAGTTACAAGCAATAAGTAACAGTTTCTCATTTTAATATATGATACAAATTCATAATGACTTTAAATTAAGTTGTACACAAAGTGGGGGAGATGGCATGTGCATCTGCCACTATTTTTATTATTATTTAATATGTTATAAAATGTCCTTAGTTTTTTAGATGAACAAGGGATTATTGGTGTTTCTGGAAATTAAAATATGCGGTTCACTGGTGTTTGAGTATCTTAGACTGGTATCTCTCTATTGAAACTCTAGTATTCTTATTCCAGCTGGGGAGGCAGGGGCAGCCCATCAAGACTGAGTTTATTTTATCCACTACTAGGCCCAACTTAGTTATTGTACTTGTAAATAAAAATTTTTCATCCGTTTAGAATCAAATCCAAAATCAAGCTTTAAAAAGATTCAGATTATGGATCTGGGTAGTTCAAATATGTTATTCAATGTGGAGTACTGAAATATATGAAAGGTGCATTCAATTCACTGCATTGTGAATATATGATTTTATGAAAAGTGAAAGTGTCTTTGACTTTCTATTCTAAATAGAAGAAAGATACTCACGTAAAAATATATGAACAGTTAAGGGACAGTCAATCTACAAATATTCTTCTCAGACTTTTTTCCTCATCTATTTAAGCATAGTTTAGGGGAGGAACAATTTTTTAAAGTCTGTTTAATGTGATTCACTTGGAGACAGGAAGCTTTCATTTAAAGGAAGGAGGAGGGGAAGACAGAAATGACAGCCAAGGGCTCAGGTTCTCATTTTAACATTGGCAAAAAAGTGAATAA
The DNA here is from genome assembly GCA_018881555.1 of Amblyornis subalaris. Classification (NCBI taxonomy): domain Eukaryota; kingdom Metazoa; phylum Chordata; class Aves; order Passeriformes; family Ptilonorhynchidae; genus Amblyornis; species Amblyornis subalaris. The sequence goes on from JACAXG010000033.1 coordinate 423,078, forward strand.
TGTTACTGTTTCAGAATTACTGCAGACAGTGACTTTACACTGATATATTTTCTTTGAGAGTAACTCCTTTATGTTTCTCTATCAAAGAATAGAAATGTTATAATTTGTTTTGTTAATATTAAATACAATGCTGATCTAGATTGAAACTTTAAAGAGGATGAGATTTTTGTTTCCTCATAAAAAATAATTTCAAATCTTATTTCTGAATTTCAAGAGTATCTACTTTTTCAATTTGTTTCACATGAAATATGGTGGATATTTCTCAGATGCAAAAATAATTCCTGTATAACTTTATTTTGCAATTACCAAGATTGATTTTTCATTAAGTGCTTTTTTGTTGTTGGGGTTTTTTTTATTTTTTCATTTATAAAAGTTGTTTTGTGCAGTAAATGAAGTGCCAACGCAGACAAATGTAACCAACATTAAGCTAGCCAATAGAGTTCAACAAACTGCTCAGGTCATTAATATAATTTGTTTTGGCACTGCTACATTTCCTAGTGCTACTCTGTGTAGTTTGCTGGGCACATCAATTTGTTTTCAGCTATTGTGAAATTGGATATTCTGGCTTTCATCCAAAGCACCCTCTCAATTTGCATATCTTTGTTATCATTTCAGGTTCTCAGAACATACTGTGGACTATCACACCATCTGCACCAAGATCCTCACATCCAAACACAAATTAAAAATGAAACTGTAAAATTTGCAAGGAAACAATACAGACCTTTTATCTCATTCTCCCTCTGTTCATTTTCAAAAGAGAAACTTGCTTGTAGCCAAGCATAGCAAAAAAGGCTTTTATTAATTGGACTGGCATCAAGCATGCATACATAAAATTGTTTATTTTTTCCCTATAAAGGGGTTGCCTGACATAAAAGGGTCTTTGAAGATGACATTCAGATTTTGACATTTGCATGATATTGTATAAATATCAGAGGTAGGAGACTTTTCTGACAAACCAGATGGGTCAAAAAAAGCACTTCCAGAGATAGATATTAGTCTTTTACTTAAAAGATATTAGCTTCTCCTCAAAGCTGTGAATTATTAGGCAGCAAAAACAAACATATTTTTCTCAAACCATGGCTTATTTAATTCTTTTCAATCCAAGTAAACTGGGCTTGGGGAAAACATAAAATAATGTCATTACTTTTGAGGGGGGTTTTGTAATTCAATTAAGATCAGAGAATATAATTGAATCTTGTCTTTTGAGTGTCACAGAGATTAAATCTTATTGCTGAATTTACTGCTTCTTGATGGAGCTAATCTCGATTTTAAGCATGGACTCAATGTTTTTTGAAATACAAAAAGTCATTTTCGGCCTTAATTCATCAATATTGGAATTATGCAGAGAAAGATTCTTCCTTTTAGCTTCATTCCTCCATGAGCTTTGATACAAACTCACAGTTTCTGTTTTTATCAAGGGTGGCAGAGGTGAGTGAGGAAAGAAAAAAATCTGCAAACCTATAATAATTGTAGAGGCACTTAGTAGGGAGGTTTGCTGACTGTGTACTTCAGCAAAGATTTCAAATGAGGGAAGACAGAACCTTCTCCTTTTGATCATGGAAAGGAATAGCACAAATCTGATTATATATGTTGACCCTTCTTTATCAACAAAGAATCAGCTACTGTCAGCAAGCACTGCACAGGAACTAGCTGGTTTCATGGAGCAGGTTGGGAGGATGACCTGAGCACTGTCTCTGAGCTTGCTGCTTTTGATGATACGTTGCCATGCTGTTCAAAAACTCCACGGTGTAAGCCTATAGTGAAAGGAAGAGAAAGGAAACAAGGAAGACAAGAAGGGAAGAGGGAGGAAGGGGGAGAAAGGGAAGAATGGAGATGAAGAGAGAGGGGAGGAAAGGAGGCAGAAAGCAACAACTTAAACCCCAGCTTCCACTTGACATCTTCAGAGGGTCATCTTGCCCACATATTCTTAAAGTTCTCATATACAGCGCATGACTGACAGCTGAAGAAAGAGGAGCAGATTCTCAGAAAATAGATCCAATCCTCAGAAATTCCTTTTCTTTCATCATTTCTGTTTCTTCATTGATATAATATCGTCCTCTGAAATGAATGAGTTGCCTTCATTCAGACATTTAAGTTGTGGCAAGAGAGGTCTACCTTTAGTATTTTGCCGTGAAACATAACACTGTGCTGGTCCAAAGAACAAGCTAAAGCTGACCAGTCTTTATGTGCCTTTTTCTTTTCATTCCATCAATCTTACATCACCCTAAACATATGGCTGGGGACTTCTTCCTTCTCTAATGGATCCCCATGTCCCCTTTAATTACACAAATCAGTAGTGGCTTTTCTCTTCCCTACAATTCTAAATTGGTCACTTGTTCTCTCCATCTCCCAGTCTTCTGTACCTGTCCTTCAACCATTGGCCTTAATCTTAGTGCAATATTCATTTTTGCAAAATCTTTTGTCATCCAGATCCCCTGCAAATTGCAGTCATGCTCCATACAATTCTTCCATTTCCATATTTCATTAGATACACTGCTCCAAATTCATGATAGATACCTGGATAGTCAGTGACTATGGTGAAGCTGTCTCTCAGTTCCTGCACTGACCTGTATTTGACATTTCCTTTCGAGTCTGTCTTTCAGTTTGTTCAGATATTTGCAGTGAAATTCATCCTGCTGCAGGTGTTTGCTTTCAAAGACTTAAATAACAAAGCAATAATTATTTCACAGCTAAATTTATCTGATCTATGATGAGGACTGGTGTCACAAGTGTCCCAAGAAATATGACACAGAGTCCAGGGAGAACAAAGCAATGAGGAGTTTATTATTATTTTACAGAGCGGCTTATGTCCCTTAGCTTGCTTGAAGTTTATAGAAACCTCAAGAGCCTATTGGACCTTTGGTCAGCCACCCACCAAGTTCACTGGTCAATTCTAACAACACCTATTCCAAAATATTTATCTAAGAAAAAATGATAGCAAAGCGCAGCTGCATGAAGCTTAATTAAATTACAAAAACTCTTAGGATTGTTTATTTTAGTTTTGCCTGGGAAAAGACAGAAAGAGAGAAGTTTCAGGAAAATGCCGGGAGAGTTAGAAGGCCTCTCTGCCCACAGCTTTTCAGTAGTCACAGACTGGTGAGAATTTGTACATTCGAACACCATCACTAACGGTGTGCAATAGCGGTAATACATGTACAGTGTTTACTCAAGGAAATAATAAGGACTTTCATTCCAGATGATGGTGAAACTTAGTTATATGTTCAGCTCCTGAGGGCAGAGGAGTGGGGATGGAGTATTTGTGAATTCCTTGGCACTGGCTTTTTCAGTCATTCAGAAAGTTCATGAAAGTAAAAGCATCACTGAACTTTGAATTAGGTCCTTGAACAGAGGAAGGTAGATTTCATCTGAGGCAGTTGAAACATTAGGGTTTAAAGTAGTAGTTGTAAAAACATAGGCATTGAGTTTTTTTCTCCCCAAACTGGATGCTTTAGAAGCCTAGACAGGAGATCGACTTCAGTCCAGCTCTAAGTTGCCAATTACACTCTTAATATATAAGGCATTCCCATTTAACTAGCCAGTGACTTCATAGAAAAGAAGTAAGCAGCAATGCTTACTCCCAGCCTCCATAAACTGCTACTCATTTCTACCTCCCTTGGTTGGCGGACGTTCTGCGCAAACCTAAAGCAAGGCTTAAGCCTGGGTGCCTGAGCCCATGGGGAGACTAAGCACTGCACCACCACACCCTGAGAGCAGAAAGTTCACTGTCACTCAATACATCTGAAGCACTCTATAATAATGGCTTACCCCAATGAAAACATGAGACTGGTTGGCGTTAGCTCATATTATTTGTCTTGTAAGTACCAGTTGCATGAGTTAAAACAGCCCGGGATTAATTGAAGCACTGCAGAACACTGTTTCAATACACTTTTAGGTGTTTTATTTCTGATTAGAATTCTTTATTGGTGCTCCCTGTTTTCACTTCCTCACCTCCCTCTCTGAAAATATACTTGGTCTTTGATTGTGCCCTGCTACTTTAAATAAACAAATCTCCTTTAGAAGGAGGTTAAACCACATATATTGGACAAATGCCAATTCAGGAAATTACATTCTCCTTACCTAAATAACCCTTATGGTTTCAACTGGGGGGAAAAAACACAACAAAATGTGTTCTTCGCTTTTGGTCAAGAGCTATAACTTAGAAGCAATATAGCTAGTCACAGCTAAGCAAACTGGCTCAAAAGATGAATCCCATTTATCTATATTTAAAATGTGCAGTTTCTGAATTATTGTCAGTAGAAGAACTTCAGTGAATATTTTAGAGTAGTGAATATGCAATATACAAACAAAAAAATCCAAAGTTTTTCTAATTTTGGTTGTCTCTACAACTTATTCTCTGAGGACTGAGCCATATACTTTCTAACCCCCTTAGCCTAGGAAATTCTAAAACAGAAGATTTATTCCATGCACTTGATATGAAGAATTTCATAGAACAACATCAAATACAGACTTGAAGTTTGAGATTAAAATGCAGCAAATATCATAAGGTATGATATGAGCACACATATTCAGACTGAAAAATACTTTCTTACATGTATTTTTCTGTCTCTTTCTGAAGATATTTCTAGACCATCCATAATACATTGAAGTGAATTTGTCCTACGTTTGTGTATGTTTAATAGAGCAACCTATTGCTCTACAAGGAGCAATCTGCTCAGATTTGAACCAGCTTGCAAGTTGCTAACAATTATTTTTCCTGAATAAGGTTTGGTTAATAGAGTTTATTCCTGAATAAGGCCTTGAATTTCTTTGCATGATGTCCTGCTAGTAACACAGAGTGTCTGGATAGGATAGAAGCTGAATTGGGATATAGGTCACAATCTGATCACTGTTAAAATATTCTCTATTTTCCCCATAATATTCCTTCATCTAAGGGCTGGGAATCATGGGTATCATTAATTTTAGACTTACTTCTACTAAAGAACTAGTCCTACAGATTAAGTAATTTTTAACATAATTATTAATAATCTCTATAAACTCTGTTTTGTGCTGCACTGGGAAATTATCCACTATGAATAGAACTAGACCTTCAGTACAATGACCCCAAATGTGAGACAATTGAGACTTTCTTTTAGACAGCACTTGCAAATAGAAACATTTAGATATTTTGACCAGAATATGATTTCAGGATCTTTTCCATCCTTCACAATGGGTAAGGCACACAACATAAGAATTACCAAAATGATAGATACCATTGATAATAGTTGATGGTGTTGATAATTCATGGATTGAGAGGCTTGCGAATGTTCTGAACTACTTGAAAACCATTTCATACACAACAATGTTTTTTTTCTTTAAAAACAATTTTTAAAAAGCACAAAAAAAGAAAAAAGGGGCAACATAGCTCCTTATATCCAGCTGTCCTTTACCATGTTTTCTTATGTAAAAATCTGATGGCAGAATCTGGCGCACGGGTGTAAACTTTTCCAGGGAAAGTCTTCCCTCCAAATACTGCATGCCACAAAGTTTCTCCTATTAGTATTAAAGATAAAATTTAGCTGCTTATAATAGTGAGGGACTGGTCTATAAGTCTGTAAAGTGGCATGCACACCTATGGTGCTATATAAGTACATAAATAATAATTGTAATTAATGTGTCTCAGCTTCCTGATCTGGAAAGGATTAATTAGTTGAGGAGGATTAATTAGATATTGTTAGCACAGTACTTTGAAGATGTAAAGTGCTATATATAAGTGCTAAGTACTACTGCATCGTGATTTTCATGTTCTTTGTGCTATACTTAGTAGATTACAAGTTCCAAGATTTCATTTGCTGGAATATTTGTGAAACTGGATGTGTCTGTCTTAGAGTCTCTGAGTCCACATAGTTATGTTTGCATACAGTTTAACACTAAAGTCTTGTGTAAACAGACCTGCTTCAGTTTATAATTGTTGAAACTATCAGGGTCACATTGGCAACAAAATACTTTATAGGCTTCATGGTTGCAGACATCTGGTGTACAGTTTTATACAAATAAATACTACTTTGATGAAACTTGAACTTATACAAACTAAACAAAATGGTGCTAAAGAGAACGTCCAAGGGGAGGAAAAAGTAGTTTTGAGTTGCAAGAGGCTTCAGAGACTCCCAGGAGTTGTCTCAATATGTACTAGGTCACAATTTCTGGCTGCCTTAATAAAATGACCATTTTTTTTTAACCTGCAGATATTTGTAACATCAAAATATATGACAGCAAGACAGTTAATGGACAACTGAAGAGAGATCTGAAGTTCTAAAAGTAAAGGTAGGAAGTTCAGCTAAAAGTTCTGTAAAATGTTAATTAGTTTTTGTTGAATGCTGTGAGGCAAGAGGACTCTTTKTAGTCCTGTTTGACAAATTAAGGATAAGAAGGTCATTATGTGACTTCCTATTTACTCAAATTAAATTAGATCAGATATACAACTATAAAATCATTGAATGCTTCCTTCTGCAGTTGCACACAGTCCCACAATGCAACTAGTCATCCCTCTTTCAAAGAATGTATTGGAACAAGAGAGGACAGAAATAATTTCCACCAAATCCTACATGTACAACCTGAAACTGGAAACTCACTACATTTCCCTTATCCTGCTACTTATGTTGATGTGGAAAGACAACCAGCAAAAGAATTGCTGAATGGTTTACTAAGTCAGTGGGAAACAACAATGCCAAACTAATTGCAACAGACAAAAGGGTTTCCTTGGTACCATCGAAACAGCAGAGAACATAGTAGAACTCTATTCATGGTGTATAGATCACATCAGTGAATGCTGAAGGTAAGGCCAGTGAAAAATAACATTTTGCTTCCATTTGGCAACCTAGAAATGTCATGCATATCTCAAATCAAGGCTATTAACACCCTTTATTAAAGCCTGAGTGCAACGTCTAAAAGCATAGGCATAATGAGATTTAGTCTCAAATACCTATCAAAAAGCCCTTTGTGACCAATAGGATAATCTTGAAAACTTTCCACCACTTGGCCATCCAGGTTGCTGATATTTCGTGGAGACAAACTGTTCTGTAACTACTGGTTACCCTAGTTGGGTAAAGAATCATTCAGTTTCTTCAGTCAGCACAAAATCATTTTCTCAGTCTTCCTATGCCACAGTCTTGGCTTGAGCTATATCACTTCATGAACAGATTAACTGCTTCTATTACTAAAGCAGAAGGAACCATGACTACATTCAAAACATTTCAGCCAGGTCCTTTTGCTATCTGTGTAAAATGGTGCAATAAACCAATATATGAGCCTTTTAAAGTCTGCCTAAATGTGCAAAATTTTGGTCTAGTCTTCATTTGCCACTGCTAATTGGTGCACTTCCTCTAACCGATTTTTTAATTTATTGTTATAAATATGCACCTTAGGGACTGAAAAGGATTCACAGAAAGGATGAAATAGCAACTTGATTGAAACGTCTGACTCAAAAGTTGGAATCAAATCACAGTTAATAAAACAGTTATTCCTTCTCTTTCTTGCTTCATTGGACACTCTGATTACACAGAATCACACAGAATCACAGAATGGGTAAGGTTGGAAGGGACTACAGGAGATCATCTAGGCCAACCTCTCTGGTCAAGCAGGGTCCCCTAGAGCACATTCCACAGGGTTGTGTCCAGACAGCTTTTGAATATCTCCAGGGAAGGAGACTCCAAAACCTCTCTGGTGAACTTGTCCCAGTTATTTCCTGAAGGTTAAAAAAAAATGTCTGTAGACTTCTCAGTCCTATTCCCAGTTATCCATGGAATAAAAACACCAACAAAGCTTTGATTTTCCTGGTAGGAATTAGGTTATATCTTTTTCTTCATTGAGGATCTGGGAACAGAGAATTGAATTCTTCAGTGTCTGACAAAGGGTCTGACAATGACAAATATATTTTTCTGTGGATGAGATAGTCAGAGTAACTGTCTGTATATTTTTTCTATGTTCCTTGAAAACTGAAATCAAACTCTAAGTAATCTGATTATGTGTAAGGCAACATTTTTACACCTCTTCTAGCAGGTCATTATATGTCACTAGCTTTTGGCATACAATACAAAGTTTGAGGAGATATGTATCATATTATTGTCTTAGAAAAATGCTAAGGGAGTTAAAATAAGACCGTATCTCAGAAGCATAAATTAGCAGTTCTTTCCTCTTTGACAGAGTTCACCACAAATTTACCAGGTTTGGACATTTCTTTCCTTATTTTTTATTCRTCACATGGTCCTCCTTCTCAGAGGACCTGGGTGCTGCACTTGTTGGCCTTGTGGCTGAGTCTTGTTTGATGTTATCAGTTGGTCAAGCAATGCAGGACACCAATGACAGCTCTTTTAAGAGGCTCAGCCTGCAAGTAAATTGCATTAAATAATAAATAATAAAGCATTAACTACAATAACTGTTTTTAAACGTCCTTTATTGACAAACATCCATTTAAACAATTACCTTCTTACAAACATGATTTTTTCGCATCTGTTATCTCCACAGTTATTTCAGTATTTGATGGTTTGCTTTTATTTTACTTTAGACAATTTCTGGACAATTTGCATCTGCCAATAGAGCAGTATTGCAAATGGCACATCCCCAGTCAAGTCTAGTAGCTTTTCCTTGCCCTCTTTCTGGAGCTTTCCAGTTTCCACCTCAGTTTATTTGGTTTTAATATTTATAGTTCTTCCAACTACTCATGCGTGCTCATCCCTCGTACAGCTGTGTTGACATGCTCTTTGCTTTGAAACATCAGTAAGTTAATTAGGGTGATGGAAACACTGTTCAGCCTGGTCTCAGTATGACACACTTAGGTTTCAAAGAGTCATGTGAAAATTATCTTAGCTTTCACTATATGATTATTGTGATTTATTTTGAGTTTTCCCTGTTGGCTGATGTATTTGTGGGTGGCAATACAGCTCAGACTAACTTCTCAGGAAGATTTTTAGGTGCACAGAGCCTATTCATGTCCTGGAATTAAATGAAGAAGAACAGGACTCTAAGTAGCAGGAAAAAGTTCTCTTTGTACATGGGTATGCTGCTGCATCCTTCATGTAGTCCAGCTCACGCTGAAGTCTTCATTGATTGCTAGTCAGTAACTATAATAACAATAATTATCTAATTGGTAAGAGTATCATCTTCTACTCTTTAAAGATTTGCATAGCCTCTAAGTTCCTATGTGGGCTGTATTTAAAAATCAGTCATGAAATATGCAAATTCTCAGGACATTTTCTTCAGTATGTCTTGAAGTGAATTTGCAAAGTTGTAAAACTCCATTCTCAAACAAATGCATGGAAACAAGACTTTATTGAAATAGTGCTTGACGTTGTCTTTGTCAGCATATCCTAAAATTGTGAACCAACTGCCTGCCTGAGGACACGGTCAAAGTGAATACCTGTCTAGCACAGGAGAGTGGGATCACTTCATCAATGTCAGCTTGTAACAAAATTTGGCTTGTGCAGTGAAGGGGGAAAACAGCCCTCATCATTTCAGACCAGATGTTTATGTAGTCCCTTCCTGCAAACAATAGCCACCATGCTCAAGTCATATTTTCAACTTGATTTCCAATCAATTTCGCACCCATGACAGATATAAAGCAAATTTGAAAGATGGATAGAATCAAATGTCAACAAATGTCATGAACATAGGCAGCTGAACAGGAGGAGACCTTATAAATACTACCGCTATAGAATAGACTTCGGCATGAATTAAACCTTTATGAAAATGAAACATTCTTGATAGCAGAGCAGTACTGTTGATGGCCTAACAGTCAAACATTTTGTCTGGAGAAGTACGAAGCACAAATACATGAGAAAATGGGTTTTCTTTATACCACAGCATATGAAAACAGCTTTTTACTCCTCCTTTTTCAGCAACTGGTGGCAACAAAGGTAATCAACTATCCTGTTCTGAGGAAGGCAAACCCCCTCTAGGAGAAATACATATGGAAGCAGAGAGAGGATGTTATTTTGTTGGTACAGAAAATAGAAAGAATCTGAACACTAGATTATGACTGACATGATCTCCAGGTATCAGGCAAGTTCCTTTTATGGCAGTGCTAAAAAAGGCAGATTGCTATAAATTATCTGCCCTAGACATCATTTCCCTCTTCATTCTCCAGTCAGCATTGCATTTGCAGCCATCTTGGGAAGACATTTTTGTTTCTGTACTGAGAAACTGAAGAATTGGGACACTATTCAAAGGTATCCAAAAAACCACTCAAAACCACTCATCTCCTTTTTGCACCTGAAGTCCTACAAACATTTCCAAAATCTACCTTCATGACAGTAACATAACTGAATTTATTATGTGATAGTGGTTGAAAAATGCTATGGCATCATTGCAAGCCAACATTTGATTATCACTATAGGGACCCTCATGGTGAGATCCATCCTCTCTGATCATAGGCCCTAAAGGCCTATAGTCTGAACTAATCCTCTCTGCTGCCTAGATCATCAATGCAAAGAGACAGACACTTTTGAAAGGTGATTCAATCTCATCACCTCAGGAAGAGATGAATTTCGTTACCTCAGAAGTTACCATGTCTATTCCCTGAGTGGAAGAAACCAGGCAGACTGGCTTAGATGGATATCCAACTCTTTTGTTGATTAGGAAATAACGCAGTGTGTTTAATTAAATCAACAATGTTTTTGCTATTTTTCTAAGTGGTTCTATAAGCAGAAGTAATTTTGCCTTAAGTGCCCCAGTCCCCAGAAAACAGAATAAGTGAGGGATCTTTCTCTGGAGGTAACCTCTGCTTCTGACCCAGCAGAAGAATAGTCCGAATTTCCCAGTCTGATCTTCCCAAAAGGGTAGGAAGGATGTGCAGAAATAGAGTTACTTTGTCTTTATAATGCAGAAAATAGAAACCAGTGCCTTCCCTTTGCCTAGTATGGAAGCCATTTGCATTTTTTTTCAGTTCTAATATCTTAAAGTTTTCCCAAACACAAATATTTTCTTCAAAAATAATAAGGTCTCAAGAGATAACAAAAGAATATGTTGCTCCTTTTTTACTTCGCCATGTAGATTCCAGAGCGAGTGTGTGAATTTCAGTGTTTTCCCACACAATAAAATACTTTGTGTGCCCATATCCCCTTAAGATTTAGGACCCTATTTCAAATTGTTAAATTGCCCAGGAAGGTGATACCACATACAGAAACTTTAATTCTTTCTATAATGAAGAAAGGGAACTAGTGTATTTAATTTTGGAATCATATTTTAGAGAGAGCAACAAGGTTTCTATTGACCAAGTAGATTCTTGTCATACCTAATTTACTGATCCAGAGTTTTGTAAAAGCAAACATATATAAATGTATAAGCTTCATCTATAATTGGGAAGCATAGATAAAAATAATTTGACATTGAAATTTACACTTAAGAAGTAGTGCACTTCATTGCAATCAATTTTTCATTATGTTGTTGAGATCAATAGCTACAAATAAGATATAAAAACTGTATTATTGATGTGGCACATGTCAGTATAAAATGCGCAATTTTCTGTAGCATTTCAGTGGAGGAAAATTGTATTATACCATTTCCAACATTATACATATTGGTCTGTAGAGAACGCTTATTAAAATCAATGTACAGCAAACTACACTCAGGGATATTTTACAAAATAGAGAAAGGTCAGCGAATTTATGAAGGTTTCAAAAAAGACAAAATCACCTTGGTGTGTAAGTATTGTTGTAAATGCCTCTTTGGTAAGAGGACCATCCAACTTGTAGGATTAAGAAAGGAATGCATGGTCTCTGATTTCTTGGCCAGAGTACCACCCTAGACTAAGTTGCTGGGGATTCAGGCTTTACTTGAGGGTAATGCTTTTGCCTGAAAATAGCGACTCAGATCAGACAGAGCATAACAAACTGCCACTTCTGAATACCAAGAGAAACTAGTGAAACAGTGCAGCAGTATGTCCACCCACCTCAGACTGCAGCCCTGCTATCACCCTTGGGCTAAAATGAGGGTCATGAAAACAGCCCAGAAATAGAATGGTAAAGTGCATGTGATCGAGGAGTGCTGACTTGGCTCAGGACAGGTCACTGTCCAGGAACAACCCGCATGAAATCATAGTCAAGGACAGACAGAATATCTGCTGCCTATGTCTCTCTTTAATCCAAACTTTAATTCTTTTGTCTCCGAGAATGAAAAGAAGAATTGGTTAACTCTGGAAAAGGTTGGTGGATATTTTCAAGTAAGATGGTTACAGAAGAGGGGTTGGGAAATTTGAAATTATTATTGGTTGATGAACCATAGAGGTTTTTAAAGGTAAGGTGTAGAAGGAATAATAAAATATATAGAAGAACACTTGACCTCAGATAAAATTATGAAGAATCATTTCTGTGTAGGCAAATCATGTAAAGAACACGAATTTCACATGTACCTAGTTTCCAGTGAAAACACTGTTTAGGATTAAAATGTTTTGGAGAAGCAGTTATGTTCAGCTTTGTTATTTCTTTCCTGTCTTTCCCCTCTCTCAGACATATTCCAGAGTACACAACAAATATTATGCTGAACAATTAATGAACAGCTTCAGCATTCACTGAATCAACAAATTTAGTAGTAAATAAGTAGACTGCTTTTCTCTGCCAGTTCACCATGTTATAACCATAATTGTGTTGACTTAACTGATATAATACTTGATGACATTGTAAATACAGTTTTGTTTCTTTTTCTAATAGACTGTTTTCTACAGACATTGGAAAGAAGGATACTACAAAACAGAGCAATTGAGGAAAAAAGAAATTCTGTTAAAAATGAATCATTCCATTAGATCTCACCAACTTCCCCAACATATTCCCCAAGCAAAGGTAAATTAAACACAAAATGTGTGAGTCAAGACAACAGTTGTTTGTGGAGATGAAGATGCTTTGAGGTTGTCCCCATGACTATTTCCTTCCATTTCTATTACCTCATGACTGATACTGAATATCTCTTCTTTTCAAATCAGTGCCGTTAAACAGAAACGACTAATTCTTTGGGTGATCGGTATGAACTCTTCTGTGCTGCTGTCAAAATTGAGTGCTACATGCCCTGTGAACCTTACAGTTCATTATTTCTATAGAATCAACTGTGTCTTCTTGTGAAATTCTGATATAAAATGAGGCTAAACTGTTCAATGATAACACACATTAGTAATCATAAAAAAAGCATACCTCAGCTCAACTTGAGCAATAGTTGGGTCCAAGTTTAGGCTTAAAGAAAAATCTGAAGGAGCTGCCATACAGTATGGGCCCCTATTACTAAAACTGCTACAAACATTTTTAGAAATGTCACTGTGATGACCAGTTTAGACAAACTGGATAAATATTTGTTGGGCATTACAGAGCCATTATTATCATAACAGTGGTTAACAGCATCATTTTAATGCACTTGAAAATTTTGCCTTGTACATTGATTTAGAAACTAACAAGAACATTTGAAACAAAGCACAGATCGACATCACAGGGATTTTCATTAAAAGTGTGATGATTTGTCTGAATGTGCCACTGTGAATGTTAAAAAGTGGCTCAGAACAATCGAACATAAACTTTGCTATCATTGTACAATTGCTTTACCTTCTAAAGTAATAGAATTTTTAAATGCTCAGCCTACACACAGCATGAGAACTGAATGCTCAACTACTTCCTATCCCTCCATTCCTGTCTGCTTTCAAAGTTTATTTACAGTCCCTTCCTTCTTCTAGGGTTCAATCTTCTCTCTACTGTTTTCATGACACCTCTCCTTTTAAATTTCTTTATTGTCTTCTACTGCATCTTTTTGCCAAAGATTTTAGATCCCGTGTTCTCCCTCAAATCCTTTGCTTTTTATCTTTTGGCATGCTTTCTTTCCCTTACTATTTGCCGCTCTCATTTCTTGGTGGTTTGTAGTGTTTATCCTCAACATAAGAATTCCAAACCTAGAAAAGCAAGGAACTCTACGTGCCTGATTAGAGGTGGAGGTGGAATTACCATAGTTCTCAAGGTTGAAATGCATGGATGAAAACTGTGGGATCCCTAGAGTTAATGGGAACTTTGCCATAGTTTTCAATAAGACTATGATTTCACTTGGTATGATACCCAGTTTGATCCTTGCAGTTTAGATCACAACTATATAATTTTCTGTCATACCACATGCTAAATATCTGAATACCTCAGCATAATCAGACTTATGAAGAAGGAGTTTAACCTAAGGTTCTACCACTTGCACCTTTCAGGATGCTTTTTTAATGACTTCTGACACAAGACATACAGGAAAAATGTTTCCAAGTAACAGTTAATCAGAGAAGTGTATCATTATTTTACTTAAGTAAGACAAAGAGGTGATGTTTTGTACTTAGCCAGATAATCTTTACTCATTGTTTTGTCTTTTAAGATAATTGGATATGAATTTTTCTGCATTTCTTGGAAGTATCTAGAGAAGTTTTCTTTACCTTCATAAATTTAAGTTTCTTGTTAAGAGATGACCTTACTGTCAGGACTCAAATGCATAAAGCATCAAGTCTCATGGAAAAGTCTTTAAATAAATAATATTCGGTTTCCTTTTCAGTTCTAGAAGGCTCTTCATATTTAAATGTTTCCAATAAATGATGCAAAATGATAATATTGAGATCAGCTGCAAACCCAAAATGATCATTTTCTGTAAAGCCACTTTTTCAGGTCATTTCTCTTTTGTTACCATAAGGTATTTGGAAAAGTTCATTTGTTGCAGCCAAAATTAAATTCTATTTTACAAATCTTAATTTTGAGGGAATTCCAAGAAACTTCTCTTTCGAGATAAGACCAAGTGGAAGGAGAGGTGCTGGATAGGAAGCACGATGTATAATAGATCTACATAAAAAACTTCTCAGTACTTGCTGAATATTTTCCTTTCCTCGGAGTCAACATCTTTTGTCATAATTGTGACAAACTTATGAACCATTGAAGATGACTTTGAAATTTCATTTTTCAATGCCTGCATGTACCTAAATGCTTCTACCAGATCTGCCTAGCAATGAAAGCACATAATAGATCACACTACCTGGGTGATACAATTGCAAATTCTAATAGCAATAGAATATAACACATATTTTTCACTGTGTCTTATTCACAAAGTGTAACAAAAATTTCCTTCATGAAACGGATGCACTCTCATATGTGGAACTAAACTTTTAAACTTACTTTTTCAGAAAGACCCTTTTCTGTTGGAGTCAAAGGAAAAAAATTTCTTTTTCTTTGAAAATATAAGACTAATAATACAAAGTGACATGCAGATGTAAGAAATAAATTTGAAGGTTTTTGCAGTAGAGTCAAGTTCCAAGAAAATGTATATTTCCCTGCAATAGGAGAAAACTAGCAAACACAGTGGAATTTTTTAGTCTCACATAGATCACACAGTCTTTTAAAAAGTTATGCATTAAAAACACATTTTTAAAATGTCAATGACTTATTTTCCTTTGCCAGTTTGACATGATTAGCTATAATGCATTTGCAGATTGCCACTGAATGGCAGAAATCTGCTGACCCTTGGGGTAAACAGAACAGCCATTACTCTAAGATGTAATGATCCAAACCATAACTAGTTTATTCCATGATTTCTAATAGAGCAGCCTCTGTGTATTTTGTTCCTTCTCAGCACACTAAACCTGCACCTGTTTAATTATGCTATTGGATTGGATGACGTTTCACTGTTTAAAACTCTATTCTACTTTATATGGAGTCTGTGAGACATTCAGAGCCCTTTCAAGCCAGACTAACAATTGTTGTTCAGGACCTGATCAAAGGATAGCCAAGCAGAGGAGATGCATCAATTTCACTRAAATAGCTTTTAACCAACATAAGTCTAATGCTGCCACTTTTATGAGCAGCCAAAATACAGATATAGATGTATGCTACTCCTCCCTTCCTTTCCTTCTTTCTTATATGGGTATCCTTCAGGCTGCCTGAAAAACAGATGCACGGAGGTGAGTTTATTGGTCATGTCCCATTTCATGATTTCAAAATTCTCCCTGTTCATTCCCCCCAAAACTAGGGGAGGTTGTCTCCTCCTTGGACCTCATTCTGATGTTTACTTCACTGGGGCAAAACACGAGTAATGCTATTAAAGCAAATGAAATTCAGTTAAAAGCTCATTTTATTTCAAATCTTCAGGACTTCACCAAGCTGTGCCTGCCCCTTCATGTCAGGAGTTGACAGCAAAGGTTTAATTCTACCATAACTCCTTCCTGATTATCAGAAACTGTTTTAAGTCTCAAGCACAAGAGGAGGGTTACTTTAATTGCATGGTCATTAATGTACTGGTACTTCTCTTGGTCATACACCTCATAGTCAATAGCTTTTAGTGTTTCTCTGGACAACATAAGAGACACAACCTATTTTATGACTGTAAGAAAATCCAGGCTGCAGGATCTCTGCCATGATGTAAGCACAGGGAGATTCATGCCAATGCATAGCAAGTATAAATCCATTCCGTTTACAGGAAACATTCTGTTCAGCAGAAAAGGGCTTGTGGGCAAAAGCTTTACATTTCAGGACTTCTGCTCTGTATTCATCAAGCATAAACTAAGACTGGTCCCAAAGTTCAATTTTAAATATTAGGCACCAAATACTGTTTTTGTTCACAAAATTTTTGTTCACTGTTACAAACAGTGTTTGTAAATGTGAGCACTTTGGTGGTCTCAGCCGCATAACATAAGAATCAGTGCTGCAATAAAGGGGAACAGCACTTACCAGAATGGAGCAACTTTCACCAGCATTTCAGCAGCAACTGCTTTAAAATCACATGTAGAGTTATACCAGTCTAAAGCCACAGAAGGTAAAGCATAATCATTCCCTTATTGCTCATAATAATTTTCAAATGCATTCCTAAACTTTGTGTAGGGTCTCTCAATGCCAGTATAGCTTGTCAACAACATTTTGGGACATATGTGACAACAAATGTTTAAACAGGTCTTTCCATTCAACAGAGGCTCTAAAAAACAGTATGTCCTTTCAAAAATTCTCTCCTGTTCTTTAAATCCAAGAATCTTAATTCTCCTTTCAAAGCAGGGTAAATCAGAACAACTCAGCTGATGTCAAAGAGGTTACGTTGGGGGGTAAATCTTGCATAGTCTATCAAACAAATCAAATTCAGAGCATCTATGTACACTTTCCCATGTAGTCTGTATTATTATTTGATATGTTTCTGTTGGAAAGAAAATGAAAATCCTTACAAACCCCAAGACAGAATGCATTCTAAGCTTCGAAATTCAGTTTCAAAAAGACATTTAACCCTTTTTTTTTTTTTGGAAGGCAGTTAAAATATCTGGTGGAATATTTATGACTCAATTAAACATTTAAAATATTGAAAAAGCGTAGCAATTATATCTTTGGTTTAAACACTAAATATGGCTATGTCAGAAAATACCTGCAGTCTTTATAGATTCCTGACAGGATTTGTTTTTCACTTTTGCTGAAAAAGCTATTCTTTGTAAAATATTCCCACACATGCCTAAGTTTATTTCTCAAAGCAATACCACAAAGGATATGACCTCTTTACTCCTAGTAACCTTTCATGGTGCTGAATTGACTTGGACATTGGTGCCAGTCAACACAGCTTGATTTGCTATGGTAAGAATAAGATTATATCTAACAGACTATGTCATTTCCAGGTTCAATAGGCACAGATTTAAAACTAGTCCTCTCTTTGACCCTCTGGATTCTCTTGAACTATTGCACCTTCTTTGACAATGTTTGTGAATGAATGAATTCATGACGACTCAAGGTTATTTTAATGATAATGGCAACGCGCTCACAAAGGAAAAAGGAAAAGGCTAGTAGTACTGGCACTAGTGCTTCTTCACCACAGCCGACTTCCTTTTTGACAGACTGACTGTGGAGTGAATTCCTGTTTATGGTCAAAGGCTGAAAGCTGTTGTGTGTCTGCAGCAGCGCCGCTGCTACTGATCTGTGAACATGACATGCCTGATAATATTGCATTGCCATGGCAACAACAAACACGGGGCAAAATTCTATTAGCTGGAGTGACTCACTGAGTCAAACAGATAATGTGATGGGCCTGGCCAACTGCCCAACAAAGGCTTATGTGAAAGTTGTGATGAATTAACTTTGCCTTGTTATGTCTGTTTTTTGTATAAATTCTCTTCTTGTTACTTATTAAGTCCTCATATTTCTGGTGGTTGCTCAAAATATATATTTCGCTGGGAAATACTTCAGCAGCAATTAGCCAGTCTGATGCCTAATATAGGGTTTACGCTGCTTTGTTTAAAAGGTGCTTTTTTTCTTTTCTTCCTTTTTTCTTAATTTCTCTGCAGGTGATTTATGTGGAAAGACAAATGCATTGTTTCTCTGAAAATAAAAAAACCCAACAGTCCCCTCCAAACTATTTGACAGTGTCTGAGAGGTGGGTGTGGCTTGGCACAGCACAGCATTTGCTTACATATTCATGCAAGCTTCTCTTTTAAATAGATGTTCCATAGTGCTGCTCTCTAATCTGTACAAGCAAGTAAAAAACCTGCACCAGGCATCACCTGGACCTCACCTCCAGTATTTTAGGTCACTCCTACTTCATTAAATGTAACTAAAATGAGGGGTGCCGATAATATTCTCTCTCATGACCATAAAAGTCAAAAGCAGTACCTCTGACTCACAGTCATTTCAGAGGAGCAATTAATAACCAGCAGTAACCCAAGTATCTGCCTATGGACATTCACCATCACTTACGATGTTCATATACCCAAGGAAATAGAGACAAGATATAGGTGCCAGCCGCCAAAAAGGAAGGTTTAAACAGAAAATAGGTGACTGGCCTTGCCTCCTCATTACATTCCCATCACAACCCTTTCTGCAGAGAAGTTCCCATATGAAAGGGCAAAAGGTCAAAGCAGACCCTAAGGTCACAAAGTAAAGAAAATCAATATATGAGACCAAAAGACAGCAGGGGGCACTGAGTACTTGCAGCCCTTCACTCTTGGAAGAGAAATCCCAGATAAAAGACTCAAAAAGATGGGGCTTTAGTGCTTCAGCACCAGGTCTGAGTAGGAGAGCTTGCAATAGGTACATACAGAGTAGAGTACTAAACCAAAACAAAAAAATGTCCACTAAAACTAAGAATACGTTAGTTTTCATGTTCAAGGGCCATGCTTTCTTCCCCTGGGGGGCAAAAAAATTCCCGCAGAAGAAATAAAAAAGAGAAGAAAAGCAACCATCTTTAAATCATTTTGCTGAGTTTGGTGTGTTTAGGGTTTGGGGCGATCTCCCATCACTTCTATGCCACATGCAATCACAAATACACCATGAAGTCAGAATACAAGAGTCTCAACATTTGGAGGACATGAACATAGAAGGTAATACTTCTGCCCAAATTCTCATTCTCTCTCTTTTTGCTCTGCGTCCTAGTGATCATGTATTAGGTTACAGTGACAGGGTTTTCACGAGGCACAGTCAAGGCTGCCACAAAACTTCTCATGCAGAGAGGCTCACAAGATCATATGGAGAGCTGTAAGAAAGTCTATGCAGACATACACACAGTTACATCTACCATGAGCTTTTTGGAATCCAGCCTGGTCTTCTGGTTTATCCATTTTGTGCTGCTCCCTGCTTCCTGACAAGAGGAGAGTGTTTTGCAGGGTGAAAAATAGCATTGCTATATTGACAAAAACGTGAGAGCTACACATTCAAGGTTACATTCCGTATGCAGATAGGATGATATTTTCTGGTTTTAGACTACAAAATGGTCTGAATTGTACCTGTGGGACACTTAGCTGAAGTTTTTAGCTTTAGTCGTCGTTGTCTCCCGATCTATTTGTGAATTTTAAGGCAAAAACCAAAGAGACTACATAATTTTTTCACCATTCTTACCAGAGACTCCTGGCACCAAGGGCATAATTGTTTGACGTAGAACCTGCCTTCAAGAAAAAAGGTTCAATATTGATTTTAAAACTTAACATAACAAAAAATGCATGACTACCCTAAGCAAGCTGTTTAATTACTCTCCTTTCAAAATAAGCACTTTCCAATACTTTAAACTTCTTTCTATAACAGTGCTACTCCCCAAGCAGTGCAATTTAAAATAGCCTTTTTATCTGACCTGTTGAATAATTTGCTTGAAAGTGTCCTTTCTGCCTTATGGCTCAGAGTCTGAGAAATATATCACAGCTATTTCACAAACATAGATTACATTAAATTATAACTATTTTTTCTTATTAAAAACAACTCTATAGCTTCAACTTCTCTCCAAGCTGTTAGATAATGATCTTATCTTGGTCACAAACGTGCTGAAATAAAGTAGTCAGAGAAGAGTTTGTTTGAACTGCTCCTTCTTCCTCTAGGCTGAGAGATATATGCATAAAAAGGAAAGTTCTAGCAATTCTAATAGGTAGTCTCTCCCTTCCATCTCCACCTGCAGGCTCACCAGGGAATTTACAAGTCATCCTAAAAATGTGTCTTCCTGGGTTAAAAGTGCCCCAGCAGAGGTAAGTTAATAACTGAGACCTTGATCATTCTATTCAGAGACCTACAACAGCATCAGGCAGGGTTTGGAACTGTGTTGGGGTTTTCTTAAATATAATTAATACACCTTTCACATGTCTTAAATATTGGTTTAGCTAGTCCCTTATTTTGCTTAGTCCTTCATTCACAGAACCTACCGCTCCACTGCAACAAGAGGCTAAGTGCTCAGTGCGTTTGGCAGATCCCATTAATTAACTGTGGAGACTGTTTTTAATCCAGAATTCTCTGCCTGCCTCTGCTGCCATCCTGGTCCTGCTCTTGTGAAAGCATTGCCGACATTTAATTAAGTTGATATGGCAAAGACAGCTTCCATTGCTCTCCTAGGAAGCTACAGCTCCCAGACAGTAGTTTGGTTACCTGGATGGGAAACATATTTGGTTACCTTAGTTAGATAAACTATTGAGTGTATTCAAAGGTACCTTTTTTTCCCTCTAAAAAAATATAATTCTAATTTTTAAACAAAGAAACAAACAAGCAAACAAACTAACTTTTTAGAAAATTTGGGCTATTTCCCTTTAAAAATAATCATCTAATGAAAACAAACCCATAGACATAGTATCAGACTATTTTCTAATCAGTAAATGATCATGAGGCTTCGGGATATAAAAGGAAAGTACATGCAGGTATCCTACATTAACCAGACATAACCAGAGATACTGCTGTCACAGAATCACCACCACACCTCTTTTCATTGTTGAAATGAGCAAATGCCAATCCCCCACATATATACAGTGAATTTAGGGTTTCTCCTTTCCAAAACTGGAGCAGAAACAATCTGTTTGGCTTTTTTTTTATTTTGACTGTTTTGTTTTTATTGTTCTTTTGCATGCAGCTATTAGTTATTCAAACCTGATGAGTGTGAACGAGCTTCAGCCTTGAGCTCTTTTTGTTCTCTATTGTCTTTTGGGTCTACTTAGAGAAGGCAGCTGGGATTGACTTTAGGAAAGATAATAAAATGTGTCACAACACTCCTCTACAGAAAAGTTTGTATTTCACAAGAGCAAGGTCACAGTGCATCATACCTGGAAGGACTGGGACAGGAATCTATTAGTTTTTTGACAGATATTCTGTTTTGTGAGTTATACATGGTAAGAGGGAGAGAGGTAATGTTGCAAATGTATCCTTTCTTCTTACATAATTGGAGATACTTCTTTGTTGAAGTGCATATATGTATAAGCAGGATTCATTGCAAAAGTTACTGTCAAACAAAGCTACAAGATACACAACTAAGCAGAATGGAATCACAGAATCATAGATTCATAAAATCATTCAGTCTGGAAAAGACTTCTAAGACCTCAAGTCCAACTGCTAACCCAGAACTCTCAAGTCCACCACTTCAGGGATGGTGACTCCACCACTTCACTGGGAAGCCTATTCCAGTGCTTGACAACTCCTTCAATGAAGAAATTATTCCTAATATCCAATCTAAACCTCTCCTGACCCAACTTGGGGCAGAATGGGGAGAACATGCCTTCCTTACAGATCCTTTTCCAAGTATTTCACTAGGCATGCGATGCCAGGGAGAGGAGCAGCAGCTGCCACTTTTGCTGATGGTGTTGTCACTGCATTGTCCAGCGTCACCTGGGGTTGCTCCAGCAAATTAATGGTTCCCAAAACAAAGCTGCAGTGACTTAGTGCTCGCTCAGATCTTGGTCCTGTTGTGGGAGAGCATTATCGCCCTCTCCATTTATTGGCCACAGGTGAGTTACTCTGCCTGGTGTCTTTTTTCAACCATGGCTAGTCAACACAAAGCTGAACGCCCGCCATCTCCACGCACGTGGCTGCATTCCACCGTGTGCAGCCGCTCACCCAGGGGTGAAATAAGCCAGAAGGTCAGCTCTGAATAACAGCTTCAAATAGTTTAAATAAGCTAAGTCACCTCAAATCTTTAGTGAGTATTTACCCCAATTTCAATTCAAATGCCCTCGTTTTTACTTCTGAAATGTTTTTTTGTTTTTATCATTTTTCATCTTTGCTCTTGGAATCCAACCCAGATAGAAGAAGACTCATGAAAAGAGGTGAAAAAAGCTGTACTTAAATTGTCCAACCAGGCAAAAAATTAGAGGAAATTAGATTTTTTTATACAAAATTTGCAGTCTTGCATGAATAGGAATGTTAGGGTAATTTTTGAATAAGATTCTGAATGCCAGAGACTTATTTCAACACAATATGAATGCTAAACTACATGTAGTTTGCCCATCAGTAGGTGAGAAGGATCTAAAAGAGAACAATTCAAAGCATAATTAAGAAACAAAAAGTTTCTGTTAATCAGTTTGCCTTCCCCTTACCCCAGGTTACATTTTCCCTAGCTGTTAATTAAGCTCTGCTAAAGTTACTAATCTTGATGAACTTTTGGTAGTAGAGAAGCATAAGGTTATTGCTCATGGTTTTTCATGTATACTCTCAATACACTCAGACACGTTCACTCCTTCTGATCCTTTTCTGCTTCTTGTTTGGATGCACACACATCACTGGAAATTAATTATCCTGGAAGATAGCAAAATATTGGGCTGAAGTACATTGGTTTGGTATGTTATATAGGATGCCAACAAATCAGATTTACATGCAGCAAAACATGCCCCAAGCAATGTTTTAATATACTTCTTTTTCCTAAATTTCACAAATTGTATGTTTTCCATTTTTTAATTAATAAATTATCAGGGATGCTCATGAAAGTCAGAGAGTAATAGCATTGCCTAAAACTAGACACAGTGTTGATTAGACAGAGCTCCTATTTCTCATGCAAGTCTGTCAGACAAGGTACCTGTGCCGAAGGAGCCTGCCCCCATTAACCCACTTGGAAGCTGGGCTGGAGCACACACACGTAGTGGATCTGAGCTGCAACAGATTATGCAACCCTGCAGTGTATTTCAAACAGCTGGTGTGGGGCAGAAACTGTCTTTTCTTTGTCACTTCAGTCCCTCATCCTTAGGATCCCGATTTGTGCCTGAGACTTCTATGTGACACCAGAACAAGATCGACAAAACAGTTGCCTAAAAAGCAATCAAAGTTGTATAATTTAAGCTATGTTCCGACCCAATTCTCAGAGATAAGCTGTTATCGCACTAAACCCCAGTGCCAGCCCAATTTCAGAAAATTTCCGTCTTCTCTATTTTTAGTTTAAATATAGTTAGAAAGATGAAGTTATTTTAAATTAAATACATTTGAAATATATAAATAGAGCAAAGAAGGTGCTGCACTCAGAATAGTTTTACCATACTTGCAAAGCTACATTTTCATTTAATGCAAAAATAACATTAGATAGTAACATTTGCCTGTTGGGAGATGAGAACAATATAACCAGAACATTGCATTATTCAGTGGTAGTAAAAGGAGATTTCATCCTTGGCTGTCTAGCGTGGTGTCTATTCTGACATCTTCAACAAATAAGAGAGGCCACTGTAGAAGATCATGAGATGTTTACAGATGCAGTGGTCTGGAAAGTCAAGTCACTGTCATCTGTTCAATGCTAGATTTTTTTTTTGACAGGAAAGATCATGAAGAGGACTCAGTATTATACCTAGACAAGAAATAAGGCAGTGGTGCAATTTTTCATGTTCCCAGGAAATCATGCTACAGACAGTAGAGAAATTTGTCCAGTGTGGTACTCGGCTCTCTAATCCAACCTAGCAAAACCACATTTAAGTTACAAAGTGATCAAAATTTGCACTAATTGTACACCTAAATTTTTTTATGACATTAAGGGAGCCTGATTCTCAGAAAAGATTGAACAATCCATTTTGGAATAACTGAAATTAAATGGGTAGTTGGTCTTGGAATTAATTGACGGAATAGGTTTGAAGGCCAATAGGGGTGTTCTGGTTTCTACCTGTATTAGCAGAAGACGCAGCAGTGGTAGGTGACAGGAGGATCATTGCATGGAAAATAAACATTAAAATCAGAAGCATATTCCATTGATTAAAAACACGGAAACTATACAAGCATTTTGCATAAAAGGGATCTGAAAACCTGGACCTACATGAGGTTTTTGCCTAACAAGCACAATTTAATTTTTGTAGTAGTAATAGTATTAATTATGTACCCAACTACACTGAGAAAAATATAAATTTTTATATAGTGTACAAATGTTGTTGATTTATCTTAAAAATAAACAAAATGGAAATTTTGATCAAGATGTTGAATACATTCAGTCAAGATCTCTCTTGTAACAGCTGATGATATTTTATGTACCTACTCATAAAAATGTTACAGATATCTAAAAAATAAATATATTAAATACAATTAGAATATAGTATGGAAGGTAATTTTAAATATTTGATGATATAATTAAGTATTGTTAATGTTCTTTATTTTCAGATTAAAAATTCATAGGGATTTTCATCCTTTTCATCTTTATTAGACAATGTGTTAGTCATAATTATTTGTTTCATATATTATAAACATTTCATGAATAAAAACTATTTAAAACAATAATAAAAAACATTTTCCTTTAATTGTAATGACTGCAGTGTACGATATTATATTGTATGCAGTTACAATGCACATTCAGCCATTATTTCTCCTACATTTTCTTTACTTGAGAAAGACAGACACAGGTTTTCCCTTTTTAAAAACCTAAATAATATT
Organism: Amblyornis subalaris; assembly: GCA_018881555.1. Taxonomy (NCBI): domain Eukaryota; kingdom Metazoa; phylum Chordata; class Aves; order Passeriformes; family Ptilonorhynchidae; genus Amblyornis; species Amblyornis subalaris. Next base: position 448,088 of record JACAXG010000033.1, read on the forward strand.
ACTGAATTTTCTCAAAATTAAAAAGGAAAAGAGTTCATATTAAGCTCTTTGGGTTCATATTTGGAAAAAATTCTGGTTTTCCCTGGGATAATTTTACTTCTTTAGTATCAAGATACTTTGGAAAAGCACTCCAAGAGCACTTAGAAAACGTTACTTAAGGAAATAATCTTCTACTCAAGGAACWTGGTGATTGAGAGCACCCTTGCTGCCCAGATGAGCCTTTGGTGTTCAAGGCTTGAAGAGTTTTATATATAGTGTCAACACCGTTTGCATCCTAGAACCTGTAAGGAGATGGCTGGGAGCAATTTGGTTAGGTGGAAGAGAAAGCATGTCTGAAATATGGCAGTGTTCTGCCATGTCCAGACCATCCCTAGTATTGGACTTTCTGCCAGAGACATAAATTAATGCAAACCAGGAGCTGGGGGCAGGAGGTGACCTGTCTGTGTCCTCCCTTCCCATCGCACTGCAGTTGAGAAATTTAAAATGCACATGCCTTGTATCCCTATTTTTTCTAATTCTTTAAAAACCATAAATTTTATATTTATTTTATTAAATGAAATAAATGGATTTTGTTATGATTAAAATCTACAATATGCATATTCCCTAAATTGAACACTGCCAAATTCTTCAGGTTAGAGCTGATATACATAAAAATTCTGTCTGTTCTTCATCAAAAACTTTTAAAGTTTTTCCTCCCTTCCCCACATGGTGTATCAGCCTCTCCTGTTTCTCATTTGGCATCTATCTTAATTTTAATATCTTTTTTAATACTAAAGATTCCTTGGGAGCTCTGAAGGCAGTCCTGTCTTGCTTGCTCTGGTAAATGTTTAGGCAAAAACAATTGAAGAGCCCTGCCTCATCATGAAAATTAACTATTAGTTATAAACTTTCACATCTTTTCACAGAAAAAGGGGCATTTCCCTCCCTGGATGACCCTAGAAGAAACTGGACTCAGAGGACGATCACACTGCCAGAAATAGGAGCAAGTTGAATGAACCTTTCTTTCAGTCCCATGTTAGTGTATAGAAAAGGGAGGCAAAAGGGCTGTGGGCTTCCTTCCAGAGACATCGTACCAAGTCGCCAATGAATGGAAAATTTGGAAGCAATTTTCAAGACAAGATCTAGTTGGGGTATATATCTCCAAGGAAAGAAAAGCACAAATAAGAGTTAAAGCAAGGAGAGGAAACAAAACAGTGAAGAACAATATATGAATTTTAATTACAAAGTCACTTTTAAGAAAGACTTTTCTTTCTTTTATTACTTTTTTTCCTTGGGATCTTTCTATTCTTTTTTATTCATATTTTCACTTTTGGACTCTGTGTCTATGACAGAAAGGTAAGGATAGAAATTGAAAAAGACAAAATCACAGAAGAAATAACAAAAGAGGGAGTGGGAATAGAACATCATTTTGTTGTTCAGAAAAGCAGAAAAATTCAAAATAATATTTAACATTTTCAAGTTAAATTATTATAACCTTTTTGAAATTTTTTTTTCCTCTCAAAAGATTTTACCAACTATAAGGAATTTTTTTTTTGTCATGATTAAAAACAGCCCTCAATGGCTGTTTGTATGTCTATTATTAGAAGATAAAACATAAAGTCTTTTAGAATTTTCATGTTAGGGCAGAAAGGCCACTGCCTTAACTATAAAAATATTCCTTCTAAATCTTTCTGCCTTCCCACTTTGCCAAAATCAGGACTCAAGCATTATCTTCTCAGAACTTGGTTTGATTTGAACAGTGCACATATTCCTCACGGATTTTGGGCAAGTCATTTTGGATAGGTATCATCTTCCTTAGCTTAGATTTTGAAATATACAGTAAGGCATCTAGACTTCATTCATGGCCACAAGAAAAAAACCTTCATAGGATAACCAGTCTCGTCCTAAAATCAGTGTATAAAAGATGCTGGATGAATTCTTTCCTACAACTTTAAAGACAGCCTAGGGTGATATTCCAAAGCTTAAGTGTCTATCTTTTAGTCATCTAAAGTTAGGCAAGATGATTCTCACTCATAATTTTTCTGTCTTAGTTTCCTCCTCCATACAAAAAGAGATTGTATTTCCCTGCTTCGCTGGGATGGTAGATGCCTAAGTTAATTACAGTTTGTAAGGCAGGTTGCAGTTGCTGGACAAAGGCGTTATATAAATGCAAAGTATGGCCGAGAGACTGATTGATTAAGATAAGATAGATACTCTTTGGCATGCCAAAGTAGCATGGATGACAGATGATATTATCTGAAAAATTCCAAATACAGAAGTCAAAGAGGTCTGGGCTGAGTTGAGCCACATAAGGAGTTCCCATCAAAGGGACAGCAGGTTTAATTATACCACCATCACAACTCAAAGCAATTCCAAAAATTTACCCATTTTTTTTGTAGCACCTAATTTGCTGGAGTTACAGAGGGAAATATTATGAAAAATATTTGAGTTTTACTGCTTATACATTCCTGAAATCATCGTTATACAAAGTTTTAGAAAATGTACAAAATTCCTTTCTGTGGACAGAGTTTATAATTGTTCTTCTGATATTTTATCAGATTGGTTGTATGAAGGGAATGGAAAATTCAGCTGTGAAATGTAAATTTCACTTATGGTGCTGATGGTGCCTATAGGAAAATTAAATATGCATTGTATAATGCCATATGTAATTCACAATTGTGTATATAAAATGATTGATGCAGTAAAAGGTCACCAAACACAGAAACATCCATGATATAAAAATACTATCAAAGTGATTAAAAAGAGTCAGTAGGGRAAAAAAAAAAAATACCCAGGAAAAGAATTGAAACACAAGGCCTAAAGATTTTGTAGCATGTATGTATATTTTTGGAGACAACAATGCTCAAATAGCCTTAGCCAACAGTCATTTCCACACGGAAAAGGGACACAGTGGAAGCAAACAAGAATTTGTGCTGCTCCTTGTTACTGTCTTATGGCAAAAATGAAATTATATCTGCACATGTCACCACAAGACTATTAAGTCTCTTTTCTCCCCAGAGATCTGAACCACAAATTGTAATTGGATCTACATATTGGACAAAGTCATCTGACTTTCAACACATCGAGAGACCAATATACAGGCATAGGGTGATTATTCATGCATACATTGGGCACGAAGAAAAAACTAATAAATAATACACCTATAAATAATATATATATAAATAATATGTAATAATATATAATAAATAATAAATTGAGAAAGCCTGCAGAAATGTTTAATTAAAAGTATAAACTAATTTTCCAGTATTTTAGTATTTTCATTTGTTTTGATTTTGTTTGATTTTTTTGGCAGTTGATTTGAATTTCTCTTAATATATTTGCACATGCTTTCACAAGGTGTGAGGACAAAACTTGCACTAATTACTCCCTAGTTGCATCCACAAATGTACCACCGTACCTGTATTTTACAGTGTTAAGGTAGCACACAAACCTCTCAGCAGCTACCGTCACAGCGTGGATTACATCTCCCACCAATATCTAGGAGGGATCCTTTTCACTTAGTTCTGTGTTTGGGAACACGTTAGGTTTCCAAATATTGTCGATCTCTGACTGGGGGAGAGACCTTTTGGAAACAGAGAAAGGTGAATGTTAAGCATTAAATACTCTGCGCAAAACAAAGAATGACACACTCCTAGACCATCTGCTTATGAGCATGATGGAGGAATCTTGAGATTTGTAAAGTTTTTCTTGAATTAACTTTCTGTTGCCTGGATACTAATGTGAAATGTCTAGTAGGAAACAGTAGATAAAACAGAATGATTTCATGTGTTTGCAAGTATATATGTAAGCTATTTTTAATTATTATTGCCCGCTCTGCTCTGTTACAGATCCCTTGTTATTTCCTGTGTACTAAACTATGACAACACCAGACTACTGTTAGGTCAAAGAAACGAAAGAAGATTTTTTTCATTAAGGCTCAAAAGCAAAAGGTTAGATCAGGCTCCAGCAATGAAAACCTAAATGCATCGTAATGAAGGATAAAACATCCTCTGGCATCCATATGATAAAGGACATCCTGACCGCACAAGGAGGGCTGAGGAGGAACACATTTAGAATAAGCACAGGCACCAGTACAATAAACTGTTCAGCTTCCTCCAAAAGATTCTTAGCCAGTCAATGCCAATCAGTGAGCTAAGYATAGAATCATAGAATCATAATATGGTTTGGGTTGGAAAGGACCTTAAAGATGCTCTCCTTCCAAACCCCCTGCCGTGGGCAAGGGACACCTTCCACTGGGTCAGGCTGCTCCAAGCCCCATTCAGCCTGGCCTTGAACACTTTCAGGGATGGGATATCCACAGCTTCTCTGGGCAGTTTGTTCCAGTGTTTCAACAGCCTTACATTAAAGAATTTCTTCCTTATAACTAATCCAAATCTATAGTCTTTCTGTTTAAAGCCATTACTCCATGTCCTATCATTACATGCCCTTGTAAAAAGTTCCTCTCCAGCTTTCCTGTAGGCACTGAAATGCTGCTATAAGGTCTCTCCAGATCTCTCTTCTCTTCTCCAGACTGAACAATCCCAGGTCTCTCCACCTGTCTTCACGGTAGAGATGCTCCAACCTTCTGATCATCTTGGTAATCCTCCTTTGGACTGCTGGAGCAGATCCACATCCTTCTTATATTGGAAGCCCGAGAGCTGAACGCAGTACTCCAGGTGGGCTCTCATGAGAGCAGAGTAGAGGGATGACATCCCCTCCCTCACCCTGTTGGCCACACTGCTTTGGATGCWGCCCAGGACACAGTTGGGTTTCTGGGCTGCAAGCACACATTGCTGAGTCTTGTCAAGCTTTTCATCAACCACCACTCCCAAGTTTCTCCTCAGGGCTGCTCTCAATCCATTCTTCACCCAGCCTGTATTTGTGTTTTGGATTGCCCCAACCCAGGTGCAGGACCTTGCACTTGGCCTTGTTGAACTTCAGGAGGCTTATAGAGGCCCACCCCACATCTAGATCCCTCCAGCATGTCAAACGCACCACACAGCTTGATATCACTGGCGAATTTGCTGAAGGTGTACTCAGTCCCACTGTTCATGTTGCTTACAAAGATGTTAAACAGCATTGGTCCCAATACTGGCCCTTGAGGAATGTCCTTCTTCACTGGTGTCCACTTGGACATTGAGCCGTTGACTGGAACTCTTTGAGTGTGGCCATCCAGTCCATTCTTTACTAAGGGGCTTATGCATATTCCAAATGACATCAGATGGGTTGATAGTAAACAAACTGCTCTCTACGATTTCAGCTGTTCGTTATTACTGCTACCAGTCAATGATGACAATATTCTTGCAAAAAAAGATATATATCTTCCACTTCTCTCTGTGAAAAAGAACTTCCACTTTCTCACAAATTCTTAAAAAGTACATTAAAAAAAAAAAGAAAATGGTGCTGGGAGGCAAGCACTTAATCAACTCCAGAAGCAACGTCCGTATGTTCATACCAGATTTCTGCAAACATACAAAATCCTCTGCAACAAGATAATATTTCTCTATCCTTTATAACAGAACACCAGCTCTTTATAAATCTGTATGGCTCACCACTGCAGTGAAATATGTATATTTAATAGTAGCTGCACTGCACTGGTTTGGTCAGGAGATTTTACTAAGCTCCTGAGATCAAACTGAAGGACCTTATGCAGAGGATTATTGCAACTGACTGCAGATACCATGATTTATGTCAGCTGACTTTCTGTCCATGTTGTTCTCTAGGCTCAAATGTTTCTTACTCTGTATTAGCTTAGGAAGTTTCTTTCATTCCTTCATTTTCAGGACACATTACTGTGCCAATTTTCCATGCCATCGCAGATTACATTTGCCTGAAAAGATCACTACAATCTAGCACAGATTTTATATACGAGTTTTCAAATAACAGTCTTCTTAGGAAAAGCATTAGATGAAAAAAGGAAAGATTTTGGCTTCCTTTATGAATTGCATATGTAAATTTTAACCTCAAAGAAATGCTATCCACTCTACAGAATTTTCCAAAACTTTCAAAGAAAGGACTTATGTCCATTTTGACACCACCTAGCACAATGGTGTTTGGTTTTAATTGAAGCTTCTGGTTGTTAACACACTTATAAAGTGATCGTAAGAACAGCTGTAGTAAACAAAAGGTCTAGAAGCACTTCAAAGTATAATGTCTTGTGAATAGTATCTTAGCAGACATCTGAGTATAAAATACTTTTCAACCCTCCAGACTCCATGGCCTTGTGACATTAAGGACTACTGTCATTTCTAGGTGGAAAATTTTGTCATTCGTACGGTGAGCACTGTCAGTAAGCAGATTTTTCCACCCACCCATCTCCCTTGCTTACTTTGTAGTGTGAGCCCCCATAAGCTGTTGGTGGTGAATGAGACATGTTCATGTAGAGTTCCCTGCAGCAACCATTGCCAAAGAGCAGCTGAGAGACTTATAATGATTCACTGGTGCACGATAGCTCTAATTTCCTCTTTCTGTTTTCAGTCTCTCAACATTTTCGTTTTCTGATATTCCAGTGCCAGAATTGCTTTGTTACTTTTTTCCTAAGGAAACAGTCTTTGTTGTTTAATTGAGATAGGAGAACAGGACAAAATTTATTCAGTATGTTTCCTTAGACCACTGTATGTGTATTTATGTGTATAGAAAAATGTGTGTACATGTGTGTGTATATGTATACATGCATATAAATATCTACGTGTGTATCTAACTCTCTCTTTCACTCCATATAGAGTAGCAAATCCCAGCTTCTGCCACCCGCGCTACCCTCCAAAAGAGACAAGCTTTAAAAACAACTCAGATATCCAAATTCGCCTGAGGAAATTTTCTTCCCTCTCTGCCATTCTCTCCTCCCCCCAAATAACCCAAATATATGCCTTCTTGCACTACATCCAAGTGCAGTAACTCAGTGACAAAGTAAAATCTTTCTTTCCAAAGATTTCACTTAAAGGTTTTAGAAGTCTTTAACTCCATTAAGTATAATATACTTGAGGAAAGTATAGCTTTACCTTAGAAGTCTCTCATTCTCTGGTGCTGCTTTTTCTGATTATGTTTCCCCAAAGCACAGTTTAAGATATAGTTTAAGATTATTTGAAGTATAATGTATACTTTATAGAGTACATATAATCTTACGTTTTCTTAAACTATACTTTGTGAGGGGTGTCAAGAGGGCAGAACTAAATCCCAAGACATTGTACAAGTGATTATCAACTGACAGTGCTTCAAAAAAGTATTATTTCTCCTTATAATAAAAGGTGTTGGATCTTTTACCCTGGGTATAACAGCAAGTCCTTGCTTGCATCAAAAGAAGCTTGTGTTGCTCTCTGCAAAATATATTAACTAACTCTTTCTAGAATAATGGCAGCCTCTCCTATTAACAACCCAAAAAGCCTGCAGGTGAGATTTTTCTACTCTTTAAGACAACACATGGTCACACGACCTTATTTCAGAAATTGGTCTGATCTTCCAGCTCTCCTTTTAAAACAAAATTTACACCTCTGAAAAAGACAGGCTGGTTTAAGCCCAGTTCATGCAAGAAGTCTGTGAGGAGCTCATCCCAGTTTAGTATACACTCAGGCTGGCTATGCAAGATGCTACTCCTGCTTTCTCATGGAGTCCGAGGGACAGGAGGCTGTCATTTCCATCCAAAATGCATGAAAATATCTGCAAGAAACAGAAAGAAGGAGAAACTAGTGAAATTTATCTCAAACACGTTGCAAGTAACTCACATAAGCATAGCCCCTATAAAATAAAAAATTAAATCCATATCATGCCACACTATATTTCATCCAATAATTTCGTGTTCTAATTATCAAACAAATCACAGATTTTGTGCTGGTCACACCTAATTTATGAACTGTATAGAATAACAGTTAATTGACTCAGTAGTTAATTCCCCCTTGTATCTTCTCCAGTGATATTCAAGTATTTCAGCCGAGATTTTAATTGATTTTCACAGTAGCCACTCGTTAATAGGATAATTTGTCAATACAATAATAAAGCAATTGTTCCTTCAGTTTATCAGATAAGAAAGTTAAGGCTGGTTTCATTAATTGCAGGCAGCTGTAGGGTTTTCAGGATGAAAGATATAAATCTCGATGGCACTGTGGAAAACTAGGTCAGAGGGCAGGGGAAAATTAGTTAAGCATGATGGACCAACAGTGACCTGTACAGGTGCTCAAGCTCACTTTCTAGTCATCACTTCCTCTGTTCTTATTTGGTTCTGGCAAAGCCCATAGGTCAACAYATGCACTCTTATGCCTGGTTTGAATTAAAAGCCAGTCTAGAGCTGCTTGCTCCCAAACTCCAGATAATGTTACCTATTAGAAGTAAAACATTTCACAGTGTCTTTATGTTGTCATGCATTTCCCAAGGAGCTTTGTTTACATCAGTAAGTGGCTCTTGATTCTTAAGATGGGAAACTTAAAATAACATTAAAATTATTTACAAAAGTGGAAAAACAGTATTACAAAGGGATAAGTGTTATTCATTAAGTCTAGAAGACTGCAGTGAAACAAAATATCTATTGAAAATCAGCCCAATTGATACTAATGTGTTCATCTATCACATGCAGCCACCTCCTCCTTTTCCCCCCCAACACTAACAATGTAAGCATTTTTCCCTCTATCACACTTTGAGAGTAGTATTTCCAATCTCCCTTGGTTTCAGCCTTGGATAGTTTTCTCTGTACTGTACAACCTTCTGTCTTGATGTTATTCTTCAGTAAGTGAAAACTTGAAAGAGAACAAAAAGCTAGCTAAAAACTATTACTTTTTACTGCAACTAATTAGCTGCAAACTAAAGTTTCCTTAAGAGAGAAAAGACTCTGGTCTGACACCATGCATTCTGTATTATGTGAGCTTACTGTGTTAATATGCCAGGCTGAAAATGCCAAAAACTGTTGTTTGATCTTGATTGAAATCAAACCTTTTCAGCTATACGAGACACAGCTCCAACAAGTAACTCAGCCTCCTACATAAGTAAAATAAAATAGTCACACTGCAGCAAGTAGGACAAGGGCAGTCTTAGTAGAATGGGTGTTTCTGCAGCATAAGAAGTGGAGGGTTTACATACAGAAGTGTTGCAGAGAGGACAAGGAATAAGGTCACTTGTCTGCAGTGCTTCTCGTATAGAGCTTTAAGAGGTCAGTGAAGACAGTTATGTTCTGAGGTGTACTTTGGTACCCTTTGATGCACCTCAGCTCACTGAGCAATTTTGGAAACCATACAAGCGGTGGTATTTATGAGTGTAAACATGTATGTATATTCACCTATGCAGGTCTCTTGATCTGCATGTAGAGGTGAGCCTGATTGTGACTTTGCCAGCTAAATGTACACTACTGACTGATGGATGTCTCTGTGCCTGCATTAGCAGAGTCTTGAGAACAGCCATTTTTGCAATATGATTTTTCTGGCATACCATAGTGCACTTCCCTGTCTCCCTCCCACAGCTGACCTTTAGGCTTTACAGTTCAATTTTTATATATCTCATTTTGGGGCTTTCAAGTAGTGGATGACACTGTTTGTTGGCTCTATTTCTAATTTTCTCCTTATCAAGTTGGAATTTCAGAGTTAAATCTCCCCTCTCATTTTCGAAACACAGAGATAATCAGAGACCATGAAAACCTGAAATAATTTCAACACAATTTGACAAAATTGCTTAGTTTCAAACTTTCAGAATAAGGGCACAAGAACTGCAGGAGAAAAACAAATAATAAAAAATTTAATGATTTATGTGATGCTTAATGGTTCACATTTTAAGCAAGCAGGCTTATCTCAAAGAAGCCTTCTTTGTTCAAGAAACACAAAGTAGTTTAAGACAGAAATTCTGCTTCATATTTTTAAGAGAGGTTTGGTTATCTTGCTGATTCATGGCAATGAAGTCAAGTGCTCGAATGGTTTACTGGTGGGAGTTTCATTTTAACTTCCTCAGTTACAACATTGTTCATTCTTAACCTATCATACAGAGCAGTTCATTCCAAATATCACCAAGCAATATTCCTTTAGAGTTAATTTGTCAATTCAATCTCATTACTCTCCTTACATAAAAGACATCAGGAAAATATAGTAACGTTCTTTGTTTGCTTGTTTGTACATCTAAGTGCTATAGATATTCATTAACTCCTCCTTCCAAGGAGTGAAATATCTTTTTCAGCTGGGCACTGGTGATACGTTTTTCTCACCATGGAAATGAACATGCTATTTTCCTGTCAAACACTAACAGCAGCACCATTAAATTAAATGTTACCTCGGTCCTGTGTAAAGGAGGGATAGAGTAAGAAAATAAAATAGGATATCCTTTTCATAATATGGTATAATTTAATGACGATGTGCTTATGTCATGCAAAGCACAAAGAAAATCTTATTTGCCAAAATTTCAATATCAAATTTTAGCCACTTTTGCACAGTAAGTACAATAATAATTCAATGTAATAATTTCAAATGTGTGTATAAATAGAAAAAGGTGTGTCAAATATTGAGTCACATCCCACAAATGCTTTAAGCCAACATAGGCACTTTGCCACTGGAACTATATGAATTTATGTCAAATGAAGCTGAACATTGAGAACAGATATATTGATAATAGAAAATAACTTTAAACTTCTGTTTTGCTAAGAACAGAAAATTTCTGACAGCAGAATTAAGTGTTTTCATGTGCCTTCAAATCTACCTGTCTATAAATATGGACAAATATTTTATGCTGGTTGAAATAAATATTTTCTGAAGCCTTGGAAATCAGGTTATTTCTTGTGCTTAATTTCTGAGTAAATCACATGTATTGGGGTGAAATAGCAATGCTGCTTATATCTTTTACAATTAAAATTGATTCTGACATTTCTAATAATGTGGCTTTGTGAAATTGTATCAAGAACACTGTATTAGAAAAGCTCATGAAAAGCTTTTTTCTGTCACCCAGAAAAAAATGACACAAAAAATTCTGAACATTTCTTGTAGGATCTCATGGTCTAAAAGTTTGTGCCTAGACTGTATGAAGGAGGAAAAAAAAAGTATATATTCAGAGAGACGGTACACAGAAGTGAAAGCAGCTGAACTTCTTGCAAACCACCCTCAGTTGTGAAAAGAGAGAGAACAGCGGCTACCATGTGGCATAAAACCTAAATATATATTATTTTGTTCCTTTTCGTTAAGACTGCATAGGGCATAAGTTGTTTTCAAGCATGCCTCGGACTCCTACAGCTCCAGCTGTCATGTGTAATTAAACATTTGGCCTCCACAATTACTCTACAGTGTACATATGCCAGTATTTCAAGCCTGGAATATGCATTTCAAAGAAGAATAATTCCCTGGAAATCCTAAATTGACAGGAGCAAAGACAGCCTGAAGGAAAGTAGTCAGAGAAAACTGTAAGGTCGGGATCTAATGATTAAAAAAGAAACTTCAAGAAGAACTTCAACCCTTAACTAAACCAATGGGAAAAAGAACGACAGTTGGCAAGCAGATTTCTGCATAGGGATCCTGATTAGGGAGCCTCTTGGGTTAATTTAATATTATCAGTGTTGTTCACCTTGCTGTAGTATGCCTTACCATTAATACCATTTAAACAGATTTCTTTTTTCTTAAAGCATATTTGGCATCATTTATTTTCCATGAATACTGATCATGGCAATATTAAATTTGATGATTCATATTGAATCTGAGGTTGATTTATAGCAAAGGGAGTTGGTTTTTTTGTTGGTTTGTTTTTTCCTTTTTTTTTTCCTTTTTTTTTCTTCCCTGCTTCATATGCTTGCATTTACTGCTGGTGCTGTTGTCCCAAGTAATGCTGAGTTTGCGTTTCAGTTAGAAACGTGGGGTTTTTAGAATTTTTTATGAGGACCATTTGTAAATAAATAGCTACAGACCCTATTTCTAATGCAAGTTTAAGAAAAATGGAATTAGAGAAACCAAAATATTTTTAAACAGGAAAAAAAAGAAGTTAGRTTGCAATAAAAATTGAGTGAATAAATTTCTCGTGTACAAAAATGTTTTCCTTTAGAGTGTGTCTGGGGTCTAAGGATCTTTTTCCACCCTTGATCATCTGCTTAGTAACAGTCAAATGTAAAGTACTGTGAATCCACAGGCTTGAGGCATGGAGAGAAAACAATGGAGAAAAACTGAACATTCTTCTATCAAGACATGTGAACATGCACTCATCTACTTAGCTTTCCGAAAGTTAGACATTTAAGCCTGAATTTGTTCGACATAGGTTCTCTTCTATATCGAACAGAGAAAAATAAGCATTTTCAGTGTGCAATGCACTCAATGTATTTTATACTAAAATTATTATGCATCATTGTAATTATACTGCATTATTCTTCAATAGCAATTCAGAGAGACATTATAAAAGACAGACATGAATTACTAGAGCAGACCTAGATACCTAAATTTGAAACATCTGGATTAATCTGGGCTGAACTCCTGCTTATAATGAACATTTTTTTCATGATTCTTAATATCCTTAATATCACTTAGCTTTAGATAAAGTAAGAGGAGGGACAAGAGCATTTCCATCAGTGAAACTGTACCAGTGACAATGAAGAATTACCCCAAAAGGCTGTTATCAACCCTGCTAACCTGTTAGCACTGCAAGCATCCCAGCCTTTATTCCATTTCTGACTAAGCTAAAGCGTTTATCTTTAACTGACTGTAACTTACTATCTTAATAAAAAATTAAAGTTCACATCATTGTAAGGTGCCATGGCATGACAGCAAGTTACAATGCCTGTCACTGTGAATGATGGAATGACAATAAATTCATGTGAACCCTCATGCACAAACACACATACAAGGAAACAATTTTTAAATGCAGCTTGGTATTAGGCTCTAGCCTGTCAAGGTTTTATACCGAAAAAACATCTTTGGAAAAGAAGTAAGAGGACCACAATATAACTGAATCATCAACTTATTTTCAGCCCTATTCAGGTTAAAGTACAAGTAAAGTCACACTAAACTATGTGTCACTTTTCTCATGATTTTTGGTTTCACTTCAAAATCCAACTCTGCCAAGTCTGAAGCTGTTGATAAGGAGTTGAGTACAGCTTTTCCTCGTTAGAGCTGATCACTGAGGCACCAACTTGGTAAGTAGGAGCTATCAACTTCATTGACTTTAACTGCTAATTTCCATATTTCTTTTAATAGCTGCTAGTGTTGCAGACTATTCAGGAGAAGAGGCAGCCTACCTGCTAATTCTGGCAGTGGAAGTAGCTTTGGAGCACTGGCATGAGACTGGTCCTTCTGGTTAAAAACACAGACGAATGACTCTCAGAGACGAGATCTGTGTTGCTCTTCCCACCGCTCTTCCCAATTCTGCACCAGTCAAACCTGGAAAGGTCCTTGCTCCTGCACTGCAGCTTTGTCCTCTGCATTTCAAATAAGCAAGCTAAATCTACAACTTCAGAGAAATTCATAGTACTCAACTATTGGAAAAATGATCCACAATATGACTGTAAAATGCCAGTACAAAATCACTCTTTAGAAGTCCCTGCTTGACTTTTCATTCCTTCATCCTGAGACAGAAGAATTCTGCTGTTTCAAAGAAATCTTTTGTTGATTTAAGTTGATCTAGATGTCTCAGATAGGGGCTTCAAAATCAAAGTCCACTTATTGACTACATGCTGCTATTAAGGGTGTGGTGTTAATGCAGGAAAATACCTCAGTTCTCCCCCCCTTCACTTTCACCAGTTTTTCTTTTGTTTTCAAAAGCTATCTGACCTTGTCCTTTCATTCTGAGAAGATGACTGTTGGAAGGAGGAAGGATGCTGAGAGCAGAAGATAGAAGAGAGAAAGAATGGGAAGAGAGAGGATGTTACAGGGTTTAGGAAACTGTCAGCATGACTGAAAGGCAGTGACCATTATAATTCTAGTAAAGTTCCTGTAATGGAAAAAAAACCTTGTGCTGCCTCAAGGCTGTGGTTCAGAAAGCAAAATCTTATCTCTTCTCAAGTCAATTTAAAAAAAGTCTTCGACTTCGGTGCACACAGGATATGTAATGAACCTTAAGAGGCTTCTTTAATAGCTAGACATGCAGAATTCTGAAAAATAAGGGCAAGTCTGGAAATGTCACTCCATAATCAGACCTCAGTGAATTTTTTTTAATGAAATGGGATCATTTAGGGTATTGTCTTGCCCATTACTACCTCCTATTGTTGTTCTTTTTCCTTACTTTTTTATTATTAGGCTCATTGCCTCTGTTATCAGACAATCCTCTTATTCTCCAGTTGCCTGTCCAGATGAGCTCTGGAATAGTATGCTGCTATTTTGACCCATATCCAAAAAAAAATTATTAAGTGAAAGACACCATTTCTAGTCTCTTAGTGGATGCTCCACAGTAATCCTTTAAACATGTTGTCCCTAAGGTGGTCAAATGATCTCATTCTGTCCCATCTTTTCTTTCCAGAACTAATTATAAGTCTGAAAGTAGTTTAGCACACTGGAAAATTTTACATTATGAAAAATAGGTTGTAGTAAGTGGAATTTGTCTTTTGATCTTTGGTCCCTTCTTCTTCTCACTGAAAAGTGAAAAACTTTTTTCTTAATGAAAACTTGCAAATTTTGCACCCTGTGGGGATGTCTACCCACTCATTTCTGAAATCAGTTGAAGTCTGGAGATTTGGAAGCACTTTTTTTTTTTTAATCTAAAATTTTATGTGCACTTATAAAGTGAGGAATGACTTCCCATGCAGAAGTAGGACAGAAATGGGGGGCTCATAGTGAGTTGAAAATTAAATGTAAATTGATAGCACAATTTTCTTACCCCAAATATTCTCATTTTGTGGGGGATTATAGGGATTGTCACATGTAAAATACAGAACACAATTCTGTCCAGCCTACCCTGGTGAGGCTGGATTTGTGTGTCCGCTTTTGAATATCACACTTTAAGAAAGATAAATGGGAGAAACCCAGAGGAGAGCATGAAAAATGAGATAAGGTTTAGAAGACATGACCTGTGAGAAAAGGTTGAGAGAATTAATTTAGTCTAGAAAAAAAAGACTCAGGCAGAACATGACAGCCATATTCTACCACATAAAAGGTGGTTATAAAGATGGTACACATTTCTTTCTTATTGTGGGAAAAAAGTAGAGCAAAAACCTTAATTTAAAAAAAAAATCAGTCTAGATATTAGGAAAAGGCCTGTTTTATGACAAAGCTCCAGAGAAGGACGCCCACGAGGTTTCGTTTATCCACCTCTTTGGAGGTTTTTAAGTCAAGCTAGACAAACACAAATTAGGAATGTCGAAGGAAAACTTGATCCAATTTCAGGTGAACCAGATAACCTCTCGACCTTCTATCCATCTCTAAATTTCACTAATTCAACACCTTCTTCAGACTTACCTAGACAGTCATAAAATGGGAGGACAGTGCTAGTTGTAGACAAGGCTCCCTCTTGTTAGTCACACCTAGACCTCTGAAGCCCTAGCGTATGATACACTGGGTGGTTCAAATTACTCTCAGACCTGTTGTCATTTCAAAAGAAACAGCACAACCTCCCTGCTTTGGAGAAAGGGGGTTTGGAAGTAGATGATCTTTAAGATCCCTTCCAACCCAAACCTTTCCATGACTATGATTTCGAAGACAAACTCCTTTATTGAATCAAATGTTATTGATGCAATATTGTCCTCCTGGTCTGGAGAAGACTGAATCAATTGTTCTGAAAGGTGTGAATAACCCTACCTTGTATGCATCTTCCTGGACTCCATTGCTGCTCACGATGGAGAAGGGTGTGATTTATCTCACTGGCTGAAATCGCTTAAAGACAAGGGTGGGATTCAATTAAGTGAAATGCTGGACAAGTCCTCTGTATTGCAAATGAGCAATTTCAAATGCCTAAATATAGCAAATTGAAGTCAGATTATAGTCACCTTCAGTCTAGTTAATTCATCCAGAAGAGTTTGTGGAGTGATTTGTCTGAATGTATGCCTACTTGAAGGTGAGCTGCCTAGCACCCCATAGTGTTCTGAATGGATTGACTTAGATATCAATGGACTGCAAAAGTATCCTAGGCAACTAACTCACGCACAGACATCTTATGTCTGGGGCACAATGTACTTGCCTTATTTTGGATATTTTCTGTAGGATGAACTGAATTGGGCTAATTCAGATGCCTAAGCATAGTTTTTCATTATATATGTTGTGCCTACAGAAGGATGCAGGTCTCAATATTTCTATCAGGTCTGTCAAAAGGCACTTATGTTCAGGCAACTGAACTATACCTGTAATTTCCTAAAAGCACCTAATTCTGTTCATTGGTTATTATGGGAATTTGATGAGTAGAAAGGGACAATCTTACTGTTACAGGTTTCTTTACACCAGCTTTTGTGAAGTTAGACAAAATGAACCACGCTTAGTATGTTTTTTACATTGACAACATAAACAAGGCTTTCATGGTTAGCTAAGTGATCAGGAAGTAGGAAAAGACGAAAATGTTTTGGGAAATGCCAAAGAAATGAAAGGGAGACATATAAGTTCAAAGCAGAGAAGCTGGAAAACGGAAAATGAAGGAAGCAAATAAAAAGGCCAGAAATGTGGTTGTCCCATGGAGGAACTCTTTTCCTTGTTGGCTTTTACTAAGAGTAACAACACTGTAGTAAGCAAATATATGTTGACAATAACTTAATTGTAGCCACAAAGAAAATATTTTACCCTAACTTTAACATCAATACAAATAGCATATAAAGCAAGATTTTTGTAACTCYGCATCTGTTTCAAAGTCCATGTACCTAATATAAAAATGGAATTTATCTCTCTCTATCAAAAGAGTTTGACGCCCCAGGTGTAAGAGGAATTGTGTGGGTTTCAAGGTACAGCTCTGAATCGGCATGGTGAGAGCATTAGTCAGTAATGCTTTCTTACTATCACTCACAGGATGCATCCAATCTGCTTGAGCATCATGAGGTTCTGTGTGCTATGTTTTCCGGTTTGCTTCACAGTTGAAGAGTCTGGGATTTTCTTTCTGTGATATCTGGGGTGACTTTACCTCTTTACCCTTTGCCACTGTCAGCCTCCTTCTTATCAGAATGAGTCTCTAATTGAATCACACATATGTAATAAAAGTCCCATTTTAAAGCTTAAAAACTTAGTACTTACTCCACTGATGAAAACACTTTATTTATATAAGAATCTGTAGGACTAAATGTTTTCACTTACATAGTATATGAACATTAACTAATAATTATGTTCAGCAGAAAATTGTCAGTCTTTCACAATAATAGTACAAATAATACAAGAGCTATGAAAGAATACCAAGCAAAGCAATGATTTTGAAATCACAGCATAAAGTTATAAGTTAAAATATGTCATTACAATCTTTGTATACTAAGGTATCACTGAAAATTAGTCATTTTGCATGTTAACAAGAAGGAGTTGCAGCAGAGATTAAATGGGAACAAAAATAAGAATATTCATTAATTTGGCAGGCGTAGAATATATATCAAAGGATGGCTATGAGGAGAGTATAAAAACTGCAGTCAATGGTCAGTTCAGAGGTGAGTTTATGAATTATGTCAAGTCACCAGAATTTCCCAGATGCCCATTTTAGCTTTCCTCAGCATTCACCAGGAGGACAAAGCACCTTTTGACTAAAAATAAATAAATAAAAATAAAGCCAACATATTGAAYTTACCTTCCCTCTTCCTTCTTTCACCTCTCTGAAGTGACTGCCAAGAAGCAGCATGATGTCAACAGAGAAACATTACTAGTAGTTCCTCTAATGTAACATTTTCTGTTAGGAACTAATTTGGAGATGCCAAAATTGTTTTACATACCATAACAGCTATAGTATGGCCAAGTAATAACAATGGCTTTCAGCCAATCAACTCACCTGTGTTTCAGCTGTTTGTGTGCAGATTAAAGTCTCTAAATCCAGACACCTTCTAAAATGTTCTATCTGCTAAGTTATACTCATCTTCTTGGCAGATGTTTCCTCACTTAGGAAACAATTCCCACTCACCACGGGCTCCTACCACGCATACGTCTTCTGCTCAGTTTGGAGCAGATAGTGTTTACAGATCATACCTCAATTTTTAGAGTGAATTTTGCTCTCCAGCTCTAGAAGATCTTAATAAAAATCCTATTCAAAGAGATTTTCTTCCACAAAATAAATTTTTTTATTGAAGTGGCAAGAAGCAAGCTCAGCCTACCAGAGAATCTATTCAGTATCTTTTAGTTTGTGATTAGGTGGGTATCTGGCTTTGAATGAAGAACTGTCTGGAATCTTTTGTAGCAAGGCTTGAAAAGAAGTTTGCTAAACCTTTTCCTTTAAGAATCTGCTTTCTAAAGAAAATAAGTACATGAGTAAAATTTAAAATTTGTCTTGATATTAGTTGGCTTTATTATTTGGAGAGAGATTGTTATCGCCAGTCGTGTATTACTGCAGCTGATGTTGGACTGCCCTGTTACTCCAGAACTGCTAAAGCTAATTGGTGTTCATTATATCTTGCAATGACCTGAAAATGGAAAATACATTGAAATGTAGTAGCTTCTAAAGAACTTCTGTAAGTCCTTTACTTATTTATGTCTTTAATTGCAGAGGAGAGTCCCACAGCCTAACGTGCATCTGCACATTTTAAACATTCAAATTAATAAATAATAAGATTTGACAGGGTCACAGCAAAAGTGGCCCACCTGCAGGTATATTTAGGCTGCAGATGTACCAAGTGACTTAGAGCCAGTGACTGGCAGATCTAGCTTAGGCTGCAATATTTTCTACATTATAAAAGAACAGAATCCGTGTGCCATCTTTACTCCCTTCATTTAAACTGTTTATCACTTGTTTATAAAACCTTAAGTTCACAATTCATGTATATTATTCCATATCTCAAAGTGTAGAAGCAAGGTTACTGACAATACAGGATTCATAGGGAACCTTAGAGCTATGATAAGATTTTCAAGACACTTTGTTGTGGCAGCTAAATAAACTGAACTGAAACTTTTTCTATTTTTTTTAACTTTATTTTCCCTCTTTCTAACTACACAGCAGACAAGATCACAAAAATATAATGTCAAAATAAACACATGTCTACACAGGTGACAGCCCCAGAAAGAGTCTGTGGCCACAGCAGCATGGAAGTATAATTATACTTTTTCTCTTGTGGAGGGTGGTCTTTGCAGGTCAGGGCTGAGGTCACCGGCTGAGTGGGGGAAGTAAATCAGACTTAGGTAGCCACTTTATCTTGACTTGGGAATGTCAGTAAGTTTAGTCATCTGAGACAAAAATAATTTATTTTATTTTTACTTGTTTTTCATCCCTCAAGAGAAATAGAGGAAGATTGGTAGAAGAGGGATGTAGAGCTGCACATTTTCTGAATGTCTATCCCACCTCCACCTGTGTACATCCCCACACAGAAATGTCAGATTACACCTTGGAAACACAGACAAACACAGAGGGCTGTATYCAAGTGTCAACCATGGCTGTGGCTGACTGTCAAGTCAATCAAGCCTCTTCCAGAAATAAAATGCAAAGGATCCTGACAAGGAGAACTTCCCACAGTTTTTTCTCTTTGGCCACCCTGTTTTCTGGTTGCCTTTCCTTCATCAGTCTCCTTTGGGGGGCTTGTATTACAGGTAGCATCAGCTAAAAGCCATGCACAGTGTGAAGGGAGAGGATCATGGTTGTGGGAGCTCAAGGGCTTCATTATCTAATCCCTGCCCTGACCCTGTCCTAGTTGCACCATCCGCAAGCACTCTGACATACACCATGTAAGGGTACTTGTCAGACACTGTGCCCGTGCACCATGTAATAGCAGGAGAGAATTGTAAGCCACAAAGGTTTGTTGCTCAGACCTGTATAGTCGAGTCAAAATAGTTCTGTCTGACAGGAAAGGTTCATTACCTTGCAAGATGCAAGTACAGTCCTACTGTAGTCAGGCCTTGTAGGAGCCAAATGGAGCACAGAGCTGTGCTGAGTGGGTGCATTGCTTTGAAGGTACAGCACTGTGTCTACAGCATTGAGAAGGTCCCTTCTTCATCTCCACTCATTGTCCATTTTGGGATAAATAATATATATTGCTGTGTTTGCCAGAGTTGCTTCTGAGCTTTTTGGTAGCGTTAGTAAATTGTGATAACACAAGGATAAGGAGGTGTTTTGGGACCAGAGTGAAATTGCCTCTGCCATGAGAAGGAGCAAGGAAGAGGAAAAAGAGTGAGATGCATAGAAGGGGAAGAGAAGGACTGGTGAGCCGTGAAAATTTGGGTCTGCTGCTTCTGCTGCTTCTAGTGGTGAAATCCAGACTTCCCTCCACAGTGACAGTAGCCTGATTCTGCTACTATCTGCAATGGCCATGGGACTATTCCATAGCCACGATAATATCCAGTACCATTTGATTATTGAAATCAAATATATCCAGATGCAGGACCCAGGAAAGGGAAAGTGCAGAATATTTTCCTATGTTCCTGAAATGAGGTGGAAATATAAAAAAAAAACCCTCAAACAACCAAAACCAAGGACAAGGATTCCTTTACATTTTAGCATAATCTGTATTACTGAGGACATGTCCCCTAATCTTTAAGTGAGTATAATCATAGAATCATAGAATATTCTGAGTGGGAAGAGACCCACAAGGATAATTGAGCCCAACTCTTGGCCCTGCACAGCACCATCCCCAAGAGTCACACCATGTGCCTGAAAGCATTGTCCAAACACTTCTTAAACTTTGTCAGGCTTGGTGACCACTTCCCTGGGGAGCCTGTTCCAGTGCCCAACCACCCTCTGGGTGAAAAACTTTCATAATATCCCACCTAAATCTCCCCTGACACAGCTTCATGCCATTCCCTTGAGTCCTGTCACTGGTCAGCAGAGAGAAGAGATCGGTGCCTGCACCTCCTCTTCCTCTCATGAGGAAGTCGTAACTGCAACGAGGTCCTCCCTCAGTCTCCTTGTCTCCAGGCTAAACAAGCCAAATGACCTCAAACATTCCTCATATGGCTTACCTTCTAGACTCTTCACCACCTTCGTGTCCCTTCTTTGGACACTCTCTAATAGCTTTATAGCTTTCTTATATTGTGGCACCCAAAAATGCCCCCGGGGCTCGAGCTGAGGCCCCCAGTGCAGAGCAGAGTGGGACAATCCCCTCCCTTGCCCAGCTGGTGATGCTGTGCCTGATGCACCCCAGGACAGGGTTGGCCCTCCTGGCTACCAGGGCACTGCTGACTCATGTTCTGTTTTCCATAAAACCTATCTTCAAATAAACCTGTCACAGGTATTTTGTGAGCTGCAGGCAAAAATAAACATGTGAGGTGACTAAGCTTGCTTATTGAAAAATATACACTTACTAATATACTGTTAATTTGAGTACACCAACAAATGCACTGGTGTACTGAAGTCTACAGAAACCATGATACTCAGGAAGAAAAGCAATGATGAGGTGAAAAAGAAGGATAGAGTACATATTCAATATATCACCATTCTCTACTGGTTTAAAAGTATAAAGCAATTTATTCAACTTATCAAAGTAAGAGTTTATAAAATATCCTTGGACTCTGGTTTGTGCACTTATCAAATTCAAAACTTCACGTATAAAAATGACTAGAACTTGATTTCTGGTCTCATATAAAAAAAGGTGATTTATATTTGAACCAACAATAAGTCTCAAGACCCACAACTATCTCTTACTGAGGTAGTTTTTTCTCCCTGGGGGAAAAGAAAAGCTATTGGAGCACACATAAAATTTAGGTGCTTTAAGAATTTCTCCAGGACTTCTATTAGATTTTCTATCAGAAGAGACAATAAAATGGGAATTTATGTTTTTTCCTTAACAAATCTTATGCTTTCTGATGTGGTGTTTTGTCACTGCAATTAGGGCTGTTCCTTGAAGTAGCAAACTGAAAAGTGGTGCCATGGAGTTTATTTTAGGTATGAACATTTAAACAATATGAGGAATGTCGGGAAAATAAAGTTCATATATGTTATTCACATATTTTTTTCTGACAGATTGCCTCTTCACAGAGTAAGGGTATGGCTTGATCATGACTTACAGGAAGAGATACTGATTTAACTTACTTTCCTCAGTAAAGATTGCAACAATGTAAAAAATAAATTTATGGTTGCAGTAAGATTTCAGGCTGTACCTCTTCTAGGTAAGAACATCTTCCTAATATCTCCCCAAAAGAACTGGCAACAAAGGAGTAGAACAACTGTGACATGTAACAATTTCTAGTGTCAGTGCTGGATCACTTCTACAGTACGATAATGTTCTGTAGAACATCTTTAAATAGTTTGTGTAGGGTTTATCTCAACCATGCACCTCTTGCATAAAGTCTCCTGTGATGCTAGGGATACTCATAGGACTTAGCTGGATTCACTCAGTTAGTGAACTTTCACATATGACAGTCTGCAAGTCAGAGCTGGATACAGGAAATAGACTGGGGTACCCACAGTAAGTGTGGTAAACCCTGAAGCACAGATTGCTGGCCTCAGCTGGAGCACAAGTGAAAAGGAGCCTCTTTTGGTTGTCCTTCGGCTCAAACAGAGAGATGATTATGGTTACTGGACAGCTTCTACTTTCATCCAATTACTCTCTGTATTAGTCTATGGAATATATTAACACTTCTAAGACAAAGGCCAGAACCTCAAAGAACTCTATCCCAGCTGTGGATACTCACTATTAGTCTAGGAAAAAAGCTTCATCTTATTCTCTCATACTCTGGCCCTATGAGATTTTACATCTAGGGTAATGCAGAAACACATTGATTATTACTCTTGTGTGTCTTGGTTAGTTGGGCTTTCTTCCAGAGAGCAATTGATAGGTCTGACAAAGTTTAGTCTTCTTCCCAGATTCCACCGCAAGTCTCAGGCAGTGCTTTTCATGTTTAACTCATTTAAAACAATAATCCAAAGTTTGATCTGTGATTGTCTAGATCTAGGAGGTCAATGGTCACATAAGAGCTCTGCACATCATTCCAGATAGACACAAGTCAGGAGTCAAACTCCAAGCAGAAACTCCATGGTTTTTTCAAGCAAGCATGAAAGAGACAATGTTCACTGACATTTCATTTCTCTTACATGATTACTTGAATTGTAAATAGTAGTTTCTGTCATCCTGCTCCAGAGCTAAGGAGCTTCAAGCACAAGGAGTTTGCAGACATCCTCAGCAGCCTCCTCACCTCACTACATTGCTATTTCTGTAAAACCCCATTAAGCCTAAGTCTTACATAAGCAACTTGGAAATTGTATCTGGAAGTTTTTACAAACACTTAACTCATGCTGAGAATCTTCTTTTCCCCACTTCTAAAGCACCATCTAGAAAACATCTGTGATTTAACATGGGCACAACATAGCAGGGAAGAGGCTTGTGATGGGTTGACCTTGACTAGAAACCAGGTGCTCATCAAGCCACTCTATCACTCCCCTCCTCAACAGGACAAGGGACATGCTACAAAGCATGCAGGTCGAGATAGGCACAGGGAGTTTGCTTGTCAATTACTCCCTTCTTCCCAGGCTCAACTTCACTCCCAACTCTTCTATTTTTTCCTTCCCCTGAGTGGTGCAGAAATGTGGAGAAGGAGGGTTATGTTTTGCATCTGCTGCTCTTTCTTCCTTGTGCTCTTCTCCTGCTCCAGCATGGGATCCCTCCCATGGCAGACAGTCCTTCACAGACTTCTCCAACATGGGTAATTCCTGGGGACTGCAGGTCTTGAGGAACTGGTACGGCCTGAGTCCTTTCCACAGAGTGCAGTCTTTCAGGAACAGACCGCTGCAACGTGGGTTGCTCTTGGGGTCACAGGTCCTGTCAGAAAAACTGTTTCTGCATGGTCTCCCCTACAGTCTGCACCTTCCCTGARGTCACATCCATCTGCTCTGGTGTTGGGACCTCCAGACTGCAGGATATCTGTTCTATGGGCTGCAAGGGAATCTCTGCTCCAGTGCATGGAGGAGTCCTCCTGCTCATTCTTCACTGACCTTGGTGTCTGTGGAGTTGTTTCACTCACACTGTCTCAGTCCCCTCTCACAGTTGCTGTACAGCAGTTTTTACCCTTTCTTAAATATGTTACCACAGAGGTGCTACCAGTGTTGCTGATGGGCCCAGGTTTGGCCAGCAGCAGGATTTTTAATTTAGCATGGTACAGTAGGATCCTTTCCAGTGAAAGAGAAAACATAATTTAAAGATGTGACATTATTAGCAATTGAAGAGACCCACTTGTGACTCTGGGAGTCATTGAACTGTAAATYTTTTGAGGGTGGGAGAACTTTCTTAGGAAGACACAATACATGCTTTCTCTAATCTTGTATTTCACCCATTACATCCATATTGACAATCATGAGATGTGTTAGGTCTGTCAGTCAGAAATTATTCCCAGAAGGCCATCTACATTATGACTAGCACACAGGCAGCACATTTAGAGAACAGACCGAGCAAGTAAAAAACTTGTCTTGGACTCAGGTGTCTACATGGTCATCTCACACAGTGATCACCACCTTGTACTGTTACCAGACAATGGTGTGAGGTTTTCACATTTTTTTTGGAAATGGCGGAGAGTGGGTGAACATTTCTGTGATAGCTCTGTCACATTGAAAATCAATCTTTTCAACGTTGGTGATGCAGCTTTTGTTTCAGGAAAATGGGGAATGAAATACAGAGTAGTCTTACAAGGTTCCGGGGAAATGAATTAATTCTTTAACATGTCTACAGTGCTTTAAAAAGAAAAAAGAATTATACTTGATATTAGGTACTTTCATGAACTTAACGAGACACGTTTTACACGTCATCACTTGAAGCCATTGCTCTACTCCACAGAGTTGATTACAAAACATGCCCCAAAAATGCAGATTATTTTTTAGGATATCAGTCAACAACTCTTCACTTCTTATGAACAAACCAAACTCTTCAGATTTCTTTGATTTCTTACAGTCAATTCAGTATGGAAACATGTGCAGTAAAGCTGTAAGAAACTATCTCTTAAAGTAAAACAATCACAAATCTGGTTTATGTGCCCTAGTGGTCCAAATGTAAATAAGTACTCAGAAGGGAAAATTAGCATAATAGGCATGAATTAACTGACTGAGATAAACTAAAAAGTATTTCAGCTTCAAAATGGATCAAAATAATTCTGCATAAATAGAAAAATATCTTTAAATTTGTGTATGTCTTTTTAACTTCTTAATTTAATATTAACTGAAAATGCCACAATGCTGCATGAAAGGTTATTCCTCTCATATATATCCCTTTGGCTGTAATCTGGGAAAACCAATAAGCTAATATAAAGAGTACATTCTGAAAGCAATACTGTACATTAACTAACACATGGCAGTACAGGAAAGCTAAATGAATTATTTTTCTTTTGAGGTCATTAAGTTGTTAGGAAGTAGGGATATGCTGCCAATATTATAATATGCAAAGGGTGTGAGGTTTTTTCTCCCTGCAGACATACATTCGACAAGTTTTGTCTTTGGGCTCATTATGTGTTTCATTTGGTTTGGGTTTTCTAATTTTGCCTCTCCAAATATTTATGAACAGACCCAGCATTCAGGATTCTATATAACACTTGAAAACATTCAGAGGCGATTCTAAACAATAGGAAGCTATTAAAAATTTCTAGAGTTCCCAATGATTATGTGAAACACTAGACTTTCAAAACTGATCACTCATAATCTTTCATGAAAATCATGCATGCCATACAGTTTGAAGTTTGCAGAATCACATGCATCAAAGGTTTTCTCTGATTTCCATGGACTGTTGCATAATGCCAGTTCACATTTTTGGCTTCAGAAACAAAAGAAAAATGTATCTAAACAAAGATCTGTTTGAGTGTGTAAGAATTTTATAAATAATAATGCTAGATATTACAGTTTAAAATAAATGGTATATCAAGACAACTTTGTATCTTTGCCCTATTAAGAATATGTCTGGATTTTTTTAAATTGCAGCACACCAGTTTTGATCTTCACATCTATCTCAGTAGGTTTTTGAATAGTTTAACCAAACATGCTTTCAGCATTGATTTGTCATTTTTTTCTAAATGAATCTGAAATTTTATGTAAATTAATGACACAGTGATTCTTTGAAAATTTTGTGTCCACAAATCATTTTTTTGAATCTTTTATTCCATTTTTTCAGCTGATCAAAGATTTCTTTAGACAGGAAAATTTTATAAATAAAACAAGCAAGCATACTGCAAATTTTAAGCAGTTTGGTAGATATGTAGGTAGAATCTAAATTAGCACATTGTCTAGGGTAGTCTACACTGACCTATTTAGCTTTAAAGCAGAGCTGTGAGAGAGTAATAATGAACTATAACTGCTTTCTCTACATCACACTTCACACATATCATTTACAATGTATTTGTTTAGTATTATCAGAGGACACGAGGCAAAGTATCTGGCTTGTAAGATCCAAGTATAAGGTAAGAAATAACAATACTGTAAAGTCTGAAGCCCCAAAGCAGCTCAGCATTTTCAAAGTTTCAAGCTAGGTATTTTGAGAGTCAAGCAATCAAAAAGTGGTTGCCTTTGGAGCAGGAATTAGCAATTGAAAATCTGTTTGTATGTACCTTTTGGGCATTACAATTCCCTAGGCATTTTCTTTCAGAAGGAGGGCTTGGCTAATAATTTTCAATCTCAGTCTTACCAGTCTCCCTTTGCTAACCTAAATACCCAGCTTTTCTTCTGTGGCATATGTGTTTAGTCAGAGCATGTGATCATCTGCTTAACTGGTAAATATCACTCACGTGGAGAAAGAAGGCTTACTGATAGTTTACCAAACCTGCCTCAGGAGACACAGAAGGTACTCTTAGAATTSCCTGTATTTTTTTATAGACAAAAAGGCTAATGTACTTGGAAAAAACACAGTTTCTCATCTGAAAATCCAGGATAATCAGAAAGTAATAAAGATAGAAACATCAGTGAGATTTAAGGAGACGTGGGATTTTTTTAATGACTTTGATGGAAAAAGGAGGGGAAAAACAAACAAACAAACAAATTGGGAGTAGTTTATACATTGCAGATTGTGCAACAGAAACACAGTTCATGAAGGC
This sequence comes from Amblyornis subalaris, assembly GCA_018881555.1. Classification (NCBI taxonomy): domain Eukaryota; kingdom Metazoa; phylum Chordata; class Aves; order Passeriformes; family Ptilonorhynchidae; genus Amblyornis; species Amblyornis subalaris. The sequence continues at coordinate 475,018 of JACAXG010000033.1, forward strand.
AGTAAAGCAGAAAACTGGGAATCACCTGCAAGCACAAAAAGAGGGTATCTCATAAAAAGTGCTACCACCAAAATGTCATAGTAACTAAATCCTGCTCTAGATTGTCTTTATTTGGTCTAAAGATCATAAAAGAGTGAACAAAGACATTCATATTTTTCCCTGATAACTTCTGCAATCTTGAAAATCTTTATGTTTATGCATGCTGTATTCATTCTTTTCTCAATTAGGACAAGAGAAGTCATTTACCAAACTATATCTTCACATTCTTCTACCGCTAATAGCTGCCATTCAAAGTCCAGCCAGTTTGTTGTCTCGCTTTCTTTGTTTCTTTAATAATTCCTTTATTGGCTAAAAAGAATATACAGGAAATAACAAGTGAACTTCTGAATAGGTTAATGTTTTTAACATCAGCAGTTATCTTGATGTTATCTGAAAACGAGTTAAAATTAAGAGTTCAGGCACATAGTGTACTTGTATTTTAATGAGGTGATTTGTGTAGACCTGTCATTGAGTGTTAACGTTTACAAATGTAATTAATTCAGTCATATAAAACAAATATTAGATAGTTATATTTTAATGAATTTAAACCTATGTATAAATGCCAGCAGAAAGTTCCAATCATACTTATTCAGGAATATGCATTAATCTTCCTTAGTTTTGCTCTATATGGTGCACTAGACAAGATCTTCTGGCAAAATTAAAAATAAATGCCTACGTTTGACCTCTGACTCATGCAGTGTGGAAACATACAATATTTAGGTTTTAATTGTGCTATTTTTCAGCTGCACCAAATCGGACCATCTGTCCAAAGTCTAAACTAGATTTGTTTTTCTACATATATTGAAATGCATTTTTTAAAATTAGGTTTTATTATTATTTCTCTGTAAAAAGTTCAGAAATATTTGCATATTTCCAAACAGGAACAGCCCAACATCCAATTAACAATAAAATATGCATTGAATAAGAAAAATAAATATTGATCTGCAAAATACCATGCCAATTTGTTCTCACAGTAAGCATCTTTTCCCTCCAATCAACTCATTTTCTTTGACAAAAGGAATGGGAAGAGGAAAGTGCTCAAATGAAATATAAGTGAGTGTTGTTTATAAAGAAGAAATGTATATACCAATGGCAAATACTTCAGGCCAGATTTCCCTACAACTTTCAGTTTTTGTGCTTCACTGAAAACAAAAAATAAAACAGATCCTGAAAATCACATTTGAAAAAACTGTCGCAGATGGTGATGCTTATTTGTATACTCACTACATAATGCTCACAGTATCATATATTTCCATTTTATTTTCACTCAGAAGTTGACTTGCCATAATTTTCATTCCAATAGACAGGTCTCTTCCACAGCAAGGAGGGAGAAGGTGGCAAGAGGACTCTAGCAGTGTTAAGATGTGGCTGGAGGTGCAGAATGCTATCATTCTAGCAGATCCTCTGGAAAGATGCTTGCAGAGCAGACAGGCTTGCAAGAAGAACCTGAAGGCTGATGTCCTGTGACTTAAGGCTGGTTGTTCAAGAGACCAGTGAAGAATGGACCCTTTGGACCTCTGTGCCCACTTTCACAAAGGTGGCCTGTTACCTAGAGGAGCTTGGCCTTGCCAGGAAGAGCTAGGGTCCTGTATCGCTGCTTGCTTACTCTCCTCTTGCACTCAAAATGGCATATCCCAGTCAAGCAGCAGTGCATTTGCACTGCCACATGCAAATGTAACAGACGGTCTTCACATCCATAAGAACAAATGTCAGCATTTCAGAAAACACTTGAAATTACTTTAGCCAAATAAGTGCCCCCAAAAATTTTGAGCCGTGCCACTGCTCAGATTGTTCTGTTGTTTTTCTTCCTTATGTCAGTACCACTTCACACTCCAGACATGCTAATCCCAAAATATCTACACAGGAGCTTAAGAATTTCTTATATCTCCACAAGACACAGAGATGAAATATAGATGTTTTCAAATCCRACATCCGTATCTGAGCTAATCACCTTAGCCTTTATAATCAGTGAGTGGGTAGGATAGGAATTTTTTGGGTATGGTTCATCTCCTCCCAAAGTAGAACTTTGTGAAATGATTGATGATCTAAATGTGGTTATTAGTCTCCAGAAGACCATGGCATGACTAGATGACTAGCAGTTAGGTGAGGTGAGTCCCACCCACAGTGATGTATTAGATAAACAAATGGTATCAAAATATCCCAAAACACGTTAAGTTGATGACTGCTATAGTTTTATACCAAACATCCCCCCTGAAGTGCCCTTTACTTTATGTGTTATTGTCGAACTCATGAAGACCAATAATGAACAGCTGGAAAAGTGCATGTTACATAAAGGTGAAGAACATCTGGAGTGTTCTATAGAGGATTTGACAGAAGTTTGATAGAGTTGAATGTAATTCAACCAGTTACAATTGTTAAAAGCAAAACAAAAAAGAGGGAAAAAAGTAAAGAGGGAAACTAAAGGAAAGCTGCCAAATTCCAGACTATTAAATCTGTATCTGAGAAACCCTGAAAACTTAGCTATCTTTTGTTAAAGTTGCAATAATATACGATATTTCTGTGACAACAGACTTGATGATTAGCAATATTGAAGACCCAATGCTTGAAATACTGATAAAAATTTTTATTCAAAAATGCACTTAAAATAACATGCTGAAAATAATACATAATCAAAAATATTTTTTCAGAACATGAAACAATATGTATTGGAATAACCATTTGCAAGGATAGAACCAATGTCATACAGATTTTCTGTTTTGATGAAGGATGTCCTTCTGGAAGAAAGATGGTAAAAATACTTAGTCATCATGGGCAGCACTGAAGTTATGTGTGTAAGTATTACCTATTTGCTCTAGTTTTGTCTATGACTTGGGAATGAATACTGAACTGCAGCCAAAAATTTTTCACATACAATACCCGGGGTTCAAAGTCACACTTTTTTAGAAAATACCTACTGTATGATCTGTATTTATTAATAGTGTTCCTATCACATTAATACTTTAAGATGAGCCAGTAGGGGTATTATGGTACTGTAAAATTTTAATACTAATAAATGTGCCTATGGAAATAAAATACATGTAAGTTAGTGTTTTTATGAGTTTGAAGTTGATTTATGTTATGCTGTAATCCCTTGCTGAGGAGGATGKCTTTCTGTATGTTAGAAAATTGTATATCCCATACTACTGTATTTCTTTTCACCATTCTAAACATAATAAACAGTTGAATGGTCTTGTAGAAGTCTCAGTAAAACTAGAATTGAAATAGTATGGCATACCAAGTGTTAGATGTATTTATCTTTTAACAGATTAGTTGCTCACTTTTAATTTCTTAACCACCACTTATTTCAAATATTTTCAGATTGTTGACAGGCTATCAGAGTTTTCTAGTGCATAATACAGGCAGAAGGAAAAATACACCTGAAACCATTTCTCTCTAAGATAATGTTCTCTCAGTGTCTGCTTACTGTAATGCACACTAATTACTTGTGACTAGTGTGTATACAGCATGAGACCTCAGAGGCCACATATAGATTGTTGAACTAGAAATACCTTCTTTATTATTATTTCAACTGTTGTATCTAGTTAGTTTTAAATGAAGTGTAATCCTTTCATTATTTTATGCTGGTATTCTGTTCTGCAGTCTTCTACAGCAAACCATTGGGAAGGCTTGTTTTCTTCTAGACTGTTTTTGTTGGGKTTTTTTTGTGCTGTTGCATATCATTACCTTTAGTGATAACTTATTTTGCTGACTTTATTCTTTAAATACAAAAATTGCTGAAGGCTCCTCAGCAGTACTAGAAACACGCTCGGTTGGCTACAAACTGTGTTTTCCTCTTCAATCTCTTGAACATTGTGTACAAACAATACATGTGAGTCTGCAAAATCAAATCAGGAACCTTATACAGATTTTTCCCGAACAGATTTTTCCCAACTAAGATAACTACATGCACCTGCAACCTGCGTATTTGTTGTGTGCTGCAACTGGTCTAAAACAAGTAAACCTACTTTATCACTGTATCACTGAACTGATATTGTCCAGACTAGAGTAACCTAGAGCTAAACAGCTACGTAAGCAATTTGCTTTTCTAGAGTGAACTCTTAAAACTGTACGTTTAAACAGCACTGCCATTGAATTAAGTGTCACAGATCTCAACAGCTTCTCTCTTATTCCTTATGCTTCTTCCTTAATGGAGTTAGGTAGATAAGTGGTGTCATCACTTCTACTCAGCTTACTGCCTTGTCTCAGGTCGGGTGATGGGTAAAGCCAAGGTATGCAAGGGAAAGACCCAACACCACAGTCTGTGGCTGACACAGCCAGACAAAATCCTAGCCACAAATCCTAGGAATGTATAGGCACCGTGAACAAAAAACAAAACAAAACATCACAGCAACAATTAGGTGGTGTAAATTCTTTAATCTCTGGGTCAAAGCACTTTCTTTCCCTATTTTAAGGATCTTGTAGGTCTCTGCTTTGATTTATTTACCACTCCTCTAGTAGTTGGTCAAGAAATGTGCCTTTATAAACATTGAACATTTCTACTCTCAGCAGTCTTAGTTGTCAGCATCAGTTGCCTACACCACGTACAATAAAACACTTTTGCCTAGGGAACTTCAAAGTTGTGTGGTTTTCAGTGCATTTTTCTCTGTGGCTTTGTAAATAATTGTAACACAGGTACCTCTTCTCTAGCTGTTTTATCTCTTTTTTTGTTTTTCCCTAGAAAATCAGTATTTATAGTCCAGATCTGTGAAGAATCCCCTCCGGATATCAGGTTTCAGTATTGTTTCAGATTTAATTCATGAACTTCCCTTTTTTAAGATCAGTTAGATATATTATCCAACAAGTACTTTAGCTCTAATTCTACAGTCACAGTACAAATATTTCTCAGAGGGATGTATTTGCTATACCTTAAAAGAAAGTCACTACCACCTCCCCACACACTCAACATCTATTCACGTGCTTTTATGATTTTAATAAATGAGATATACAAGCTAGGGAAATAGTAGTAGAGACAAAAGTCATTGTGTGCTGTTAAATTGTTGAATCTTGCTACATGAGTAAACAGAAGCACTTATACATGCAACACTGCTTGTGCTGTATACTTCACTATACACGAACAACCTAGACCTCTCCACGAAAATAGAGAAATTTTAAGGGCTATTGAACATCTGTATGCCAGCACATACATATCCTGCATAGCTGCTTCTCTAATTACCAGGTGCTGATAACATTCTTAGTGATTACTGCCCAAATTTCTAGTCCAGTTGTGATGATGATGCTATATTAATACAATGGGAGACAACAAGAAACCAAGCCAGGTCAGAACCTCATTTCTCAGATGCTCTTAGTTCCCTCACATTTTCCCTCCCATTCAGCTAGCTACATTGTCTTGTTTTCTGTGTGTGTCATCTCTGTTCTCTCTCTCACTCTTCAGATATCTCTCCTGAGTCAGATGACCTCTGTGGGTGTATTTTATCTTCATTAATATATCATGGTGTGGTCAATTTCATTCAAACCTGAAGATTTTTATTTAGTCAAAAATAAGAATTTGGATCAGCCAGGTATTAAAACACACCCACTTACCCTGCTGAGCATCCCAGTGAGCACTCAGTATCCTGCTGAGTGAAGTCCTGGTACTTCCTGCTTTTAGTTTTCCTGAGGGGTTCACATGATGAACCATGGGGGCCTCAGCAGGAGAAGGGAGCAGTCTAGTTCTTTTTACACTCTAAAAGTTGTTGCTCCCGTAATTTATGATCATGGTCTGGAAATCAGTAAGACATCATTCAGTTTGAATAAGGATGTTAGAATTCCATACTGTGCTACTAGTGAGCTTGCTTTGAAGGGACTGTAAAGCAGAACATAGCAAGTAGTTACACCATTAAATAGAGTAACCGGCTTTAACTATAGCTGAATTACTAGAACATTTTTTAATGTATTGTTCTAAAAGCTTTCACTCATATATCCATTTCTCCCCTTCTTCTTGTCACAAAAAGGACTTATACATACCTTCCAATTTTAAAATTTGATTTGCCCTATGCAAAAGCTCAAAAAGCTTCAATGATAACTATCAAATGTTTATTGCTCCTGTAATCTCTGAAGTCTGTTTTGCTGTCCAAGTCCAAGGGATAGCAAATGAATTGAGGGGCATTTACTACCTGAAACTTGCCTCTGACTAGCTTTTACTGTCAATCCTGTGTACAGTCCTCAGATAGCAGGATGTCTGATGAAGTCCCACTTATTYGCCCATCTATATGCCCACAGGCATGGTATACATATATTTCAGAGAGCTTTCAGCAAGCCTACTCAATAAAATTTCAGTCCATTCCAAGTTTATAAGGGTTCAATCAGGCAGATGTTAATCAGTGAACTATGCACAAAAAAACGAGCAGCCGTTTCCACCGTCTCCAAGATACTTGCCATAGAATCTATTATTCCAGTACCACAATTGAAAAAGGGCTTAGGTTTCAATTGAATCTCTTTTGCAGTCTCAAAGAAATTAGGGCTCCTCTAGGCTGATACTTACTCTAATGAACCTGAATACTGTGAAACTCTCCCTTTCCACCCCCAAAAAGGCTTCTCTGACCATAAACAAGACTGTATCTCTGGAGGATTTCCTATGCTCTATTGATCCAAAGGTATGCTTTATAGTCTCGCAAGAATGGTATTTGTCTTTATATCAAGTTCAGAACCAGTAAAATTGCCCCAGACAATTTTATTAAGCTAATAAAGAACTGCTCATTTTAGGAAGAGAGAAGGATCTTTGCTTTGTTGGTCAGTTAATCAAAAGCTTTTTATTTATTTCCTGTGAAATTGGGTTTTTTTCAGAAATCAGAAAATTTCAGACAATATGAGAGTTTCTTTGCTTTCTGGCATGTCTAAGACAAGAGAACTCAAGGAGTTCTTTCCATGTAGGCTTTTGTATTTTATTTTAAAAAGTCCTTTATGTTTGATACCTAATTTAACTCACGTAAATGTCAATGGAAAACTTGTTATTAACTTTATTGGAACTCATGGAAAGCCACATTTCTGGTGCGGGTTTCCAAAGAACTTTGACTTCTGAACACTTGCATACTTTCATTTTTCGGAAGTAGACAGGTAAATTCTGGAGTTATATGCCACCTGTATGTATATCCATAGCAATCCAAATTGATTGGTTTTTACCTATGTATGCTAAACAGAACCCATAAAATGACAGCAGTGATGCTTCAACAAGCATGCAATCTAAATTAGTCAGGTAAAGGAAAAGAACAGACAGAGAAGGAGTAGGATGTGAAGAAGAGAACACAAAGACAATAGAAGCCAGAGGAACACTCAATTCTCTTGTAAGTGTAATTAAAGATTATCTCTCACTTCTTCAGTGGAGGTGATAGAGGTACTGACAGATACTACTAAGATATTTAAAACAAGTGGCATGCAACTGTACATGAAGTCTTAGCTTGCCTAAAGTTCACCGTAGTTTTCTTATTTGCTGCAAGGTTGAAAGCAACACAAGATGTTTCTCCATTGAAAAAGGTAATATATGGAGCAGAACTGCAAACACACCATGAAGAGATTATGTCTGTCAATGTATATAAAATGCATGTATATGAAATCTAAGAAGTTGATAGGTTTGATAGATATTGTTACTATTTGAATGATAAAACAGATATTCTATTAAGGATGAACTGATATAATTCCACTAGGACCTAAGTTACTGAAGAACAAAGTATAGAGGCAAACATAATAATATATAAGAGAAGCAAAGAAATAAAATTTCATTGGGAAGAGGGGCAATTGAACAAAGGAAGTAGCAGAACAGTCCTAATTGCATCTGTATTTTACCAGCATACTGTAATGACCATCATAAAAATTAAGGAACAAAATAAGTTCATTACAACACAGAAATTGCCCTTTTCCTTAATTTCTTCTGGCCTCTTCCTGTGGCTGACAAGACTTTCTTTAGGGATGGAGAAGAGTAGATGGTGTTAAATTTGTAAGTCCTAACTGAAGAACTATGGTTCATTCAAAATATATTTTCTTTCTGGCATGTCTAAAGTGAGAATGTTTCTTTCATATAGGTTTTTCGGTGTTTTTGTAAAAAAAAAAAAAGAACTAAAAACCTTTTTTTTCTTAAAATCATATTGTTAATTCAAAAATTTTGGAAAAAGCTTGGATATGATTTTGATTTATGTGTTAACTTTCTTTTTGAAAAAATAAAGCTGCTTTTAAATCATGTTCCAGGTATGACTAGTGCTTGCCTTTGGGTATCAAAGTGTTTTTCACACATTTGGATTACCAAATATGTCTGTTCTCTTAGTTCTCTTCACAGTTCCTTTCATCAGCCAGCCTTTAGAGGAAAAGCCCAAGATCCAACCAGTGGGGCACCAACACCACTGCATCCCAGTCACAGCAAACATTCAGAGACTCAGTGAAGGAATTCCTTACTGTCACTGGTTTGATCATGTGGCATCAAGAGTTTAAATCACTAAAGGGCAAAACACAATTTATATAACCTTTCTCTCAGTATCTGTGAAAGCAATAGGACTGTCAAATACTGAGTAAAGTGAGCAGTGCTGTATTTTAATGACCATCTGAGGTCTCCAGTTAATGCTCTGAGTTTTTAGAGAACCATGAGATCTTTGACAGTCCACTGAAAAAAAAAAAATCTTGGTTGTGAATTAATTTATGACTTTCCTTGATCATGGGGCCAGAAAATGCAGATTATCTTTGTTTTCTAGGTTTCATTTTTTCCCTTGTTTTCATATTCTCCATGAGTTGATGAGTTTTGCTGATGACATTCCTTTTTTCTCTTGTGAGAAAAGGACCTGTAAACTGTCTTTGTTTGCTTTGATTCAAGAAACAGTGTTGTCTTTCAGTTGACACGATATAGCATTGCCATCTATTTGACCTAACTAAATAAAAAACCCCACTAACCTACGAAGGAAATTTAGCACTGTTTCAGGACACTTGACACAGAAGGGAATGGAGTTGCACTTTAAATTTGGAGTTTTACAGATATATTATTCAAAATACCCCATGAAATAAACTCAGGAGGAACAAAGTAGTGGGCTCAGCTCTGAGTTTCTGAAGTCAGAGCACCAGGGCAGTAGTTGCTGACGATTGCTACAAGAGTTAAATCATTCCAACACTCCCATTGTATCTTACCAGGAAAGCTTTATACCACAAGRGTTTTAGGACTTCTGCTTGAAGAGTACAAACGGAAACACTGCAAATTAGATAGCAAAGCTTGACTAAAGGTGACTTCTGGTTGAAGGATGCTGCAGGCCATGGTTGGTTAGCTTTGTTCTTGGGCCATGTTTGTTGTTACTTGTCAAGTCTCAGACACAGAGAACCAGGGAGGGGTAGGAGACAGAGAGAGAAAGAGAGAGCTGCAATTAAAAATAGCTGTTTTCTAAACTGCAAACTTTTATTTTTATAGTGGGTATATTCCTCAGTTCAGACCTTTCCCAGGGTGAAAGGAGTTGGTTACTTCTTACACAATTTAGCCTATGTCAGGAGGGCTATTTTAACAACAAGAGAAATATATGAAACTGTCAGCCACAGACCTTTAATTCCCAGGCTTATTTTTGTAAACGATGCCTTTTTTTGCGGCAAACTCCCTTTCACAGAGATATAAAGATCAAACATGAATGTTTCTTTTTCCGTAACTCTTCCAGACAAATATAGCGCTTCCAGAAAAATAATAATAAAAGCCCCAAAGAGGTAAACAACATTCACGGAGGGAATATAGTTTAAGTAATTCACACAGTATACAAACATGTAATGGTACAAAACCTGCAACATGAGTTTTTTGTTACACTTTAACAGTGTTTCCTCAAATCTTCAAAGCTTGCTTGATGGTTTGCTGAAGTAATTGAACCACTCTTGAGTTTTTTTATATAGGACATCTTATCTTTCTTTCATTACCCAGTCCGTGGCTTCTTTTCTATTCCCATGAAATCCATGTACACACTTTAGAAGCCCTCCTGAACAAGCTTGCTTCTAACTTTCACAGAGCCCTTAGCACAATTTGAATACGAAAGAGATACTGAATAAAAAGCTTTAATCTCTTGTCTGCTATTCTTCTTTCTTGCCTCTTCATCTCCCCCCACCTCCTCTGCCCCCCTCCCCCTTCTTCCAAGAGCTTTTCTGTGTTAGTAAAGTGAACACTTTCTGTTTTAAGTAAGTGTAATGCCAGAGAAGATGCACTGGGAGAGTGAAACTGAAAGCCTGGCCTGTGAAGCCTCTTCACCACAGTTTAGCAATAATTCTGCTGCATTTACTTGGTCTCGAGCTTTTTGCAGGTTAGAGATTAGTAAAGAGCTCTCCTTAACAAAATCATTCAATCAGTAGCAAGCATAGGTAGTATCAAATGTGCCCTCTACCTCAAATACTGTGGGGCTCTTTCTTCTGATACCTCTTCCCTCAGTTAACTGGAACTGCTTTGAAAGGGCTTTCTGTTCTCTTCTCTCTTGTCAATTTGAATGCCAGGAAATGAGCCCCCTTTGTGAGATTAATTAATAGCAGGAGCTGATCGGCCCAAGCCCAATTGCCACGCAACAGAGCTGTAATTGCTACTTTGTGGAAAGGAAAGAAAAAGTTTTGGTTGCAGTTTAAGAAGAGGGTTTAAGGAAAGTTCTTTGAACTAGAGGTCTCAGTGCACTGGATTAAGGCAAGAAGCAAGGAGGCCTTTGAAGTTTGTTAAGAGGTTTTGGAGGAGAAAAAAGTTGGGTGGCAAATGGGAGCTGGCAACATCAAAAGCATTTAGCACCATTCCTCACCTGCTTGTATTCAGAGCAGGGACCACAGGCTGGAAGCATCATTTGCTTGCAGTTTAAACGGTCACTTTGGGGCTCTATTTGTTCTGATCGGAAACTGTACTGTGTATAGATGTCATTATGTATATAAGGGTTGTTACACCAGGACATACAAGAGCTACATACACCCTGCCACATGCACATGCATTACATGCACAGGTATCCACAATCACTGAGTTCAATATAACAATTGACATCTGTCAGTTTTCTTCCTACCACATATCACTGATTGCTATTTTGTTTATTACTTGTGCACTGACACACCAGCAGTCACTGATTACTGATATTGCTGATCCCTCATTTGATTAAAAGGCTTAGTAGATGTAGGTTTTTCCAAATAACTCCAAGTACTACATACACATATATAGTTGGCAATATTTCAAAAGCTAAGGTCATCTTCAGACAAAATTTGACCAACAGAAAGTGGTCAGAAGTACCTTGCAAATGCCAAGGCCGAAAGCAGGCATGGCAGAAACCTTTGCATGAGCTGGCAATACAAACTGTGTGACAAATTAACATGCCTTCATCTTTTTAACATATAATGGCACGGATGCAACTTTACAAGCAGAACAGAGCTCTGAGTTCAGCGGTGAAAAGAACTTGGAAAACTGCTCTAATGGAGGCTGGGGGATTACCTTGGACTCAGCGGATCCTCAAGTGCAGCAGAGCCAAGGATCTCATTCTGCTCCACCCCATTGCAGGGCCCATGGCCACAGCACATATGTGCTGGAAACACACTCAGTGGCACAAAACTACCTTGGAGGATGTTGCAAGCCAGTGGAGCTTAGAGCAGCCTTGAGATGTTCTGAATTATACAGATAAGCCACTGTCAGCCCTGAAATGCAGACAGGCCAAAGGTAGGAGAAATCTGCTTTTGTGCACTTCCTCAGCATCTGCCATTTACACCACCACACTCCACAGGTCAAATTCACATCTCAGGTGATCTGAACACAGCCAGTGGTTTCTGCATGGATGAATCTGTCCCAGTTTATATATTCTCTTAGTAGCAGGGCTGCAAATTTAGCCACAGATGTCCTGTCACAAAGCTGGTGAAGTACTTCAAACCATTTGCTCTTAGAGGATGGTGACTGTCTTTTTTGTTTTCTGTTTCTGCAGCACCTAGTAGAAAGGACTTCTACTACTGAAATGGTGCTTCTAGACAAATGTGCAATCCTCTCAACAAATAGGTTTTTATACTGTTAATTTGGGTGGCTGGAGGAAATTTCAGAGTAACATCCATTTGAAAATAATTCAGATCTCATCCACCTGCCTTACAATTTAGGAATAATAAGAAAAAAGGGATTTTTTCTATTTCAGAAATCTTCATGGTCTACAGTTTAGTATATTTTCCCCTTTTCAACCTCACATATAAAAATAAAATAGTAAACTAAATGTGCCTTCTAATAAATGTCAATAGGTATTTGAACTCTGTCTACAACTCTCAATCCAGCCCTTCAAGACTGTATTTGATCAGCAATTTTTCTTCTCTCACGTCTCAGTTCTTTGCGGTACTTAAAAAGGTACAATTAAAAGATAATGTGAAATGAATCCTTGCTGAAAAAAAATCTAGACAGGAAAACATTTTAATGATGATGGCTTTAATAAGATTACAAATGAAAACTTGAACAAAAAAAAAAAGGCCACAAAAACCCCAAAACAACAACAGCAAAAATGGCAAGCCACTTCAGGCAGGATTCATCTCTCCTAAGACTTTGGCTTCTCCAGTCTGAGCTGGATTCCCTCTGCCTCTGAAGCATAAATCTGCCACTCCAAGACAGGTAGGACAATTTGCATAGCTGTGTCTTTCTGATTTCTACAGAGGTAGCCTGACCACCCAGCACAGGGCAGCAGGTCTTGAAGCAGTTAAGGCTGGGCAGTGGAAAGCCTCTCCATTATGGATAAGACAGAGTTGTCCAAACACTGACAGGTGCACTGGAAAGAGCCATCCTGTGATTCCTGTTCATTAATGGCTGATATATTTTAKCTTATTCTTGGAACTTTTTACAACACCCTAGAGTCAGATATAGCATAAACAATATCACCAGATAGAGTGCAATAGACCACTTTCTTCGTGTTGTAGTCCATTTTCAACGCTACTGATCCAGCGGTCACATCTGTCTGTCTGTCTRTCTATGTGTCTGTCTGTCTGTGTATCTGTCTGTCTATCTATGTGTCTATCTATCTATGCATCTATCTATCTATCTATCTATGCATCTATCTATGCATCTATCTATCTATCATTTTTTGACATCAAAGCAAATAGGGAAGCCCTCCTGGGCAGCAACAATAATTGCCCCATCTTAAACTCATGGGTGCACTCCAAAAGTATTTATGGTGGGTAGTTGGATGATTCTACATCCTCTCTTCTCCACTTGCTTTTTTCTGTTCTACCATTACACAGCCTCCCCACTGTCCTGCCATCCTCTCCCCGGAGTGATTACAACCTTCAGCTTCTCTAGAAGTTTATTTGCTTATACATCACATAAGAAGAGGATTTCTTTCTCATATAATAACCAAGAAGCAAACAAATATAATAATTAAAGGAAAACACTAATCCTGAAGCTGACTGGATGAGCTGTAGTAAGTATATATAACGTTTTGGAGAATATTATGCCACTGATTTGTAAATTTATCTGTTGAGCTAATTTTAAGACATCTTTCAGCTCATATTTCAGTGTCTTATCTACTAGAGGGTGACTTACTTGGAAGCCAAGCCTTGAAAACAGTTTGCAATTCTGACTTTTCTAGGAGATTGTATGGAGGCCAGATACAAATGCAAGTTTTCAAGAGGCACGAGTTTTTCACATTAGGACATGTAAAATTCTCAAATTTCAATACCCCAAGGTCACATTACATGTCATAACAAATTTTATTTACCTTAGGCAAAGCAGTGAGGTAGATCTTTATTTAAACACACAAATTAATTGACAAAATTTGAATGTGAAAAGATACCCAAGCCATAAATCACAAAATGTCTACAAGATACCCAAGCCCATCCATATATCATTGTTTTTCAGGAAGGTTTTTCTATAATTACATCTGTTAACGAATGTAGCAAATTCAATTAAAATTTAACTGGCAGTGCATGGAAGCAAAACAGGTTCCCTTCYATTATGTCAAACACCTTATTTTATGCCATGCATGTTAAAGTTTACCACTCCTTAAGGCTTGCAACTGCAACATTTTAACTGATATCTGGAGGCTTGTAATTGTATGTGTGCACATCAATTATGGATTGGATTCAGCATTTTCAGATAACTTCACCAATCACAAAGAGAGCTCAGTGGTCTCCTGGCATTTTCGGAGCAGTTTGATTACAGGTGTAATACATACAGCCTTGTTAGCTCTCAGTGATGAGGGATTCCCTTCCCTTCTGGGTTCTAGCTGAGGCACTGACCATTGCTTTTCACTAACAATTTCTATCTGCTCCCAAGAGATGTTTTAATGAGCCCCTCCGACATGGCCAAAGGCAAGAAATGTTCTCTGGGCCAGTGAGGTGAAGAGCCAAAGCTTAGCCTACTAGGCAAGCAATAATTAATAAGGCATTTTTGATTCATCTCAATTCATTAACAAAGTTACTTTTTTTTATTATTACTGCTAAGCAACACAACGTTAAGTCTGTCACATTACTCACAAGTATTGAATGAAAAACTCGTGCCAAGGTACGCAAAAAAAATTAATTTATGACAAAAATAAATGAATTTAGAATACTAATTGGGAGAAAGCAACTGACAGATAGAGTGAAAGATTGATTTTAGGGGAAATGGAGAAATCTGTTTTCTGTTTATTTTAAGGACAGGGAATGAATTCTGATTAGAAATGTATAGCCAGCTAGGTTAGTACAGGATGTTAGATTTGTCTGAAATTTTCCTAAAACTTGTGGCTATCTGCAGCCCAGGCAGAGTGACTGTGGGGCTGTGGTCTGTTTGGATTAATGGCAGTAGCTCGTTGAGACCCTCAGACTGTGTTGCCCCATGACAAAGACTTTTTCAGGTTACAAACATTGCTTCTTTGCAGTTAATATATTTCCTTGTTTCTTTCCTGCTTAATAGCAGGTGAAACTGACTTACAAGGGGCCAAACTTCTGCTGGAATACTCTAAACAAACTGCTAGGAGCTGATTAAGGGATCCTTCAAATTTTTGTTTTTGTAAGTCAGGATCTTGAGAGAGACAACCAGCTTTGATATGTTGTTTGGCATTTTGCTTCCTTTCTTGTTTCCCTACGCTGAGGAAAAAGAGGAAGACATTGCCAGGAAGAGGAGAAAAAAGAAATATTAGTTAAAAACAGGGTGCATCAAAACTGAAGCTCTTTAGAGATATKGAGGGGGCATCAATCACTTCTGTGGGCACATTAAGCTGTTACATATTATAGCCATCTCAGTTTAAGTGGTGTAAGGCTCATCTCATTTGCATTTGTTGTGTTACAATCTTGCTTCAGGCCTGTCTCCACAGTGAATAAGGTGGCTGTGCAAGGCAGCTTGTGGCTGGCATAAAGGATATGTCAGAGTCAAGCTGCTTCACTAATCAGCTTTGCTGGGGCAGATACATGATAGTCTATGTGAAGAAATTTAGATAATAGTATACAGCATCCACTGGAACTGTATATAGTGTATATAGGTCTTTAGACTAACTTCTAATCCTTCATGGAAAATTTGTAAATACTGCAGTGATGTTCTAGTGACCTCTAAAGGCAGCTGGTTCTCGCTGTGTAGCACTTTTTGTTAAACCTGCTGCTTTGTAAGGCACATAATGCTAATGTTCCTAAAGGCTCTACATGGAGAATTTCCCCCAAAAATATGATTTCTCCATTAAACCTTCCACCTTTCACTGCCACCTTCCCACTGCTCCCCACCGTCTGCAGGAGCTGCAGGCAAAGCCCGCATCCCAGCCCTCCTGCCTGCCTGCATCCCCTCCCCCCCTCAGCCCCCTCGCCCTTCTGCCTTCCTCTCCCCCCGTTTTTGTCACGCTGTCGCCTGCGCCGGGGGCCAGCCAGGGCTGCTTGCCCCAGCCCACAGCAGCCACAGCGAGCACGACCCTCCCCTGGGGCTTGGCAGTGGTAGCCGGCATCTCGTGCTGCGGTCTCGCCTCCCATTCCTCCTCTAAACAACTTGGCATTATSATCAACTTTCCAGCATCCAGCAGGCCAGGCCAGGGGCTTTATTAGCATAGAATAGCAGTACCTCGCCACAGGCCAGCCAGCATGGGTGCTGCTCCGAGTCGAGTTTGACTGCAGTGTTAAGCTGGCTAAAAATGTAAGTTTTTATAGACATTACTCTTCTGTTTCACTTTTTTTTTCCTTGCCTTTTCCCTTCAGTGATTTTAAAATTACATTTATGAGAGAAAATTGTAAAAAGAAAAGGAACAAGAAGAGAAGGCTAGAGTTGAGATCCAACCGCCCTCCCTCAACTCTTTCTGGCACAGCATTTCCAACTCTCTATAGCACTGCATTCTTCCCACTATCATTCCCCTTCAAGCTCAGCTAGCAGGTCTAGCGTGCCACTTTCTTGAGTGCCAATTTGCAAAGATGGACAGATCACACAGACCAACCTTCCCCTGTCTGGGCAGGTTGCTCCTGTCATGCACCTCTCCTGCATGTTCAACTCCCCCACTCAGCAGCTCTGATGGTGAGCGTAAGACACCGTGCTTTGTTTGCTTTAGTCACGATTAAACAATTAAGCTGGACATTTGGGTCCATTTGCACAATGGTGTGCACACACACACAAATTTAACAGCAGATGATAAATAAAAGCTGTAGAGTGTTTCAAATGCAGGTGAATTCTACAAAATAATAGATCGGTAATGTCTTTTCTTGCTCCCCTATTGAAGATAAGGGGAGCGTTTTTTAAAACTACCTCCTCCTCTTCCTCACAACCACTGACACCCCCGCACACACACACATACACATGATGAAAGACCTATAAAGTTGAATAGTTGGGAGATAATAACTCTAATGGTAAAGGTCCCAGCATACGTATACCACCCTGCCTCTGGCAGTAATCCTGGCTTTGGGGATCTGAAATTTCCTAAAGATGTATTAGTGTCTTATACACATGTGCTCTTGTGCACTCATAATCCTTTTCACTAGCTTCTTAGCTGCATGCTTTGTATTTAAATTTTCCTTCTGACCAAGTAAATCCCTTTGGATGAAGTGACAGCAGCTTTTCAGCACCCATAGCTGGGTGACAGCTGGTGTAGAGGCTCTGAAAGACTGCAAAGTGTTCCTTACTAGCTTTCTTCAGGACCAGTGTCAGCCACCAGCTGAGCGATTTGTTAGCTCCCCTTTGGGCATCAGTCAGCTGAAGAGGCTCACATTAAAGGCTAAAGTAATACAATAGATATTAATATAAAAAAAAAAAAACAAAACACACAATCACCAATATCTGTGCTCCTGGTTTTACTGTGCTTTTAATTAGGTGGTTATTCATTATATGTGAATACGGTACATTTTCATTAATTCAGGAAACCCTTTATTAATACTGTATGAAGTATATATGCCTGCCTCAGAAACACAGTGTTAAAACTTTGGCTTAAAATACTTAATTGTCAGATGCTTTTCTAGGAGCAGCACAGCAGTTAAAGTAGTTTACTTACAGATCACAGAACAAGATGTTTGTATTTATTTTCCCTCAAGTAAAGTTTCCCTGAAAATGTCCAATGTGTAATATATTCTGTTATTTAATTCTAGATTTGAAGGTTTGCTTCTCAGGGGTTCTGGCAAGTTTTTGCTATTGGAATTAGTAATGAGGAGCGCTGGAACTGTGGAAGTAAATCGTGCAGTGTAATCAGGTTGTTAAAGGAAAAGCAATCCAAAAATGGGGCTGTTTCAGAACCAAACTAGGGTTGGATATAGCATTACAGGATGCTGACTGCACAGACTTTTCTGAGGGGGTGCATGCACAAAGGCAGGGGAAAATTCTCTACCATTTCTCCAACAAGTAAAGCAAAGATTAATTTAAAAGAAGTCAATTTTAAAAGACAGTGGCTCATAAGATAAAATTTTTAATTATTTATTGATCTCTAAGGAGATTGAAGTACTGAGCTAGGTAAAACTCCCACAGCATTCAAGTTGTTTTGCTTGAGTAAGGACTGTTGGCTTAGACCAAAGACTTATGAGAATTGCTTTACAAAAGTAGGAACTAATATTCAAAACTTTGTTGCTGTACCACCCACACACATATTTGTGAAAGCATCTCAACTTTTAAATAATAATCCAGACCTGTGATAATCAAACACGTAAAAGTATTTTAATTTTATTATTTTATATAATTTATGTTGTCGTAATAAAATTCTCCTTTACAAACTGAGATATAGGAAATTGTGAAGTTTCTTTCTTTGGACCGATACGTTTTACTAAAGTTGGGACGTGTGTAAAGAGTGCTTCTCTATTTTCCCCTGTTCTAGAAATGAATGGGGCTCCTAAAGAAATAAATCAAAATTCCAAAAGGCACGAATTCCCTCAAAGCTTTGAAACATTATTATTCCTAAAACAAATAGCTAAATCAAAACTACAGATATCTGAGGCAGTTCTCAATTCAAATTTTGCTCCTGATGACTAAAATTAAACCAACTTTGGGCCTTTGATTCATGCTCAGCAAAATACTTTGAAAGTAATTTCTGTAAGAATGCTCATTTTCAAAGAAATATAACAGCTTTCAATATCGTGCATTTCACTCAAAGTTTCTTTCCATTTTAATCAGATCTGGAGGTTTATTGTCTATTTTTTTTCAGTGACAGTTTCTAATTGAATAAGATCTATTTTCTAGAAATAATAAAATTCACAAGGTGCTTCTTATCTGTGAGTGATAGATCACAGAAATTAGGAAGATTATTCAAATGAATTAAAATAAAACATTGTTTTCTGGCTCTTCTTTTTACTTTGGAAACTTAACAAAACTAATTTACAAAGAAAAAGTGAGGTCTTTTTATTTCAAAACCTTTTAGATTTCTCTACAGAGGCAGTTACATACATACCACAAGAACGTACAATGCAGTTTCAGTAAAGAGATAGCATTACCTTTCACAGACCAAATCACAGATGTACTTATAGTTCTCACTCCTCCTGTACCCTTTGAATATATTCTTGCTATTCATTCTTACATCTGGATTTTGACCCTTCTTTGCATACATTTTTCCCACTTCCAAAATATACTGCCGTTGAGCCAGAAAATAAACACTCACTAAAATCTCAAATTAAGCTTTCCCCTGAATGAATTGTTGAGGGACCTGATCCTGCACTTGCTGAAGTCTGTAGAAGTTTTAATCACAAATCACACAAGCAAATGAGACAAGGGGCTTTATAGTCATAATACCTGGTCAACCTTCTGAGCTGCACAACTGAAAGCTTTCTTTTAAGTGTTGTAATTCTAGAAATCTGCTAATAATAAAAATGGAATTTGGGAAATTTTAAGTTTGAACTCAGGCATTTCACTTAGGTCATGATCCCAAGCACTTCTTCAGCATGTTTTTCCCTTATGAATTATTAATACAAGGCTTGTAATGGGCTCACAAGTGACTCCAGAGTCCTTATTAGTAAATCATGGTCACAATATCAACTGAAAAATTCACAGGATGTATAGTAAAGATAATATTTAATCTCTGCAGGATGATATTTGAGAGAGAAAAAATATGCAATAGCAAAATAAAAGGGAGTCTCTATTTCCTCTAAATATTAATTGTTGTTTTCCCAAACTGGGTTAATCAAGGTTCCTAAATATTTCAAGATTTTTTGGTTTATATTTTTTTTTTCATTCTTGTTTTAAGAAATTTTTTTCTGATTATTTTATAGCAGCTTGTTTTACAGATTACTTATTCGCTCTCTATATAAAGCACTGTTGGTGCTTTTTTATTTTTATTTTTAAATATACATCAACTTTTAAAAAAATATAGGGCATACCTGTATGTTTGGTGTCTGTTTACATTTTCTGTAATGTAGTCATTAAGCATACAACGTAGAGTTAAAGGATGTCAAAACTGACAACCACACTATGATTGATGATGCTGTGCTAGACTAATTCTTACCAGGTGTGGTGTGATGTGAATTCAAATGCAGCTCAGGGTTCTTATTTGTATTAGTAAAGTTGTGCTTTGTCAAAGTTCTGTGACTTCTTAACCCACTAAATCCATCTTCTAATCCAAGTTTTTCTTCGCCTTTTTGCTGTATATAATATTTTTCTTCCTCTTTCTCAGCAAAGCAATCCTTACGTCTTCGCCTGCAGTCAGGGTTTCTTAAGACATCCAGTTTGTGTAAATTCCAGAAAATACCAAGTCTGATGAGGTTATGTTAATTAAGTGTAAAATCTACATAAAGGTTTCCTAAGTGACTTGAGCTAGGGTAGGCGAAATTATGAAGGATGAAATTCACTCCATCAGCATAAAGCATAAACAGGAAGCTTTATGTGGATAAGGAGTAAAATACATGATCCTCAACCAGAAAAAGGGCTACAGCACGGACTTCTTCGGTCCGTACATAAATTGTCTTCATTGTCATCCCTTGTCACTTGCAGAACCCGATGAGAGCAGCATCAAGTTATTATGTCTTGTTAAATGTCAGTGGTAAATATTGGGTGCTTGCACCTTTGAACAACAAATAAACATTTATGAGGTAGCGGAGAGTATTGGACCTAAACTTTTAGGCTTTTTTTTCTGCCTCTCTGTCTCCTTTCTCCCCTCTCGGCCTCTTACATTTTTTATTCACTCCTCATTGGTACATTGTCATCAGCTGGATCATTGTCAAGCCAAATGTCCAGCACCTTTGATAACAGAGAACTGTGTGGATCTGGGGTGGGCAACGGAATCATATCTGTTTGTTTTTTTCTGGATGAATGATCTATCATGCTCAATTGTGTTTATCTTGATTTTATTTATATTTTGTTAACAAAAGATATTGATCTTGCAAACAGAGTCTCAAGACAGTAGAAAACATATAACAAGATTCTTAAGAGTCCAATTTACTTCAACAGCCAAATAATCTAAAAACTTAAATAATCTGATTGAACAAATCATAGCAAACCACATCAAATGTTGTGCTGCATGAAATGAAAGCACCTATTACTCCCCCACAACTACCTCCCCTTTTCCCTCACCAAGCCCTATTTCACTCAGGTCTAATTTTAAGTGAACGCTTTCTCATGCAAATATCCATTGATTTGAATGAGATTTTGCAAGGGTAAAGACTGAGCAAAGACTTTGGGATGCAATCTTCAGAGGAAAACCCAACCCCTTCTTTTCATGGATACAGAGAGTCACTGTACAGGAAAGCTATTGTACTATTACTGCAAAAAAGTAGTGGAAGGAGGGCCAGCATACAGGAAGGTAACGTATGCAATCAGTCTGCGAGGGACTGACAGGCACTGGCTGCACAAACACCAGAGTGGGAGGGAAGGCAGAGGCTTTGGGCATCCCCCAGATTACTCAGATACTTCTCTCCAGGATTACCTTGAAATACACTGAAAACCTCTTTGTTGAAATCCACAGGCAAAGCATGGGGCAAGTAGAGAGGRCCAAATTTTAGGTCTATTGGTAAATCATGCAGTTGACCCATATATCAAAACAATCAGAGAAAAAGTATTACTTCAATTTGTCAAAGACCTGATAACAAGCTCTGAGGGTGGGATAGTAATTTTATAGTAAAAAAAAAAAGAAAAAAGAGAGAGAGAAAGCTGTTTTCTTATATTTAGACAATTTTGTGTTGGTTTTTGGGTTTTTTGGAATTCAGTTGCAGTAGAGGCCTGAGGAAGTCACAGTGACCCCTGCAGGCAATAGAGTATCCTCAAGAAAGAACTCAGGAAATTAGCATTATAATTAAATACATAAACCAATTTTTGTATGTAAAATTACCTTTTGTCATTGTTGTTAAATCCCTTTTTCAGTTTTCTCTGTGTTCCCAGTGTTTAGGAACATGCAGGTGAAGTTCASCAAGTTGGAGCAGGAATTTTGATGTAAAAGGGGACAGGAAAAAGAGGGATAGAAACTCACTGGAGTTAAGCTTAGCATCTTTATCTGCTAATACAGTCTGTGCTCACAAAATAAATCGAAATTTTTGACAGCAGAGCAATAGATCTGAGGAATGATCCCTAAATTTGGAGCCCTGACAATTGGTCTTCCTTGCCCACGAACAAGTCTTGCTTTTCTAAATACTTTTTTTAAAGTCAACACAGCTAAATGCATTTCTTGCTGAATCATTACACTTATGAATCAAAATTCTAACTCTGTCCATTTTGAAATATCTGTGAAAAACACTAGAAAGATTGCTATGCCACCCACATTATAGCAAAGGAATCAAAGCATGCCAAGTGCTACTTAATTGATGGTTGTGGTTAGCTTTATTTGCTATTTTTAAAGTACTCCTGTATAAAAATATTTCTCCAAAGAAGTTCTAATGTTACTATAAAGACTGTTGTCACTTACTTGAGAGGAGTAGGTATTCGCCAAACAGCATGCGGGCTGAATGACCTGGCACATGGCAGTCACTGGAAGAAATGGAGAAACACTTCTTTAACATGAGCAGCCTCACATCTGGGTGGAGCTCAAGCAATTCTTGGAGGTCTCACTAGTTTTCACAGATCAGTCAGTGCTGTTTGCTTTGCTTTGCTCATACTTCATCTCAGTTTACTCACTGGCATCGAGTTTGTTTCTTCCTGCTGGAGTCATCTATTTGCATTGCATTCCAGATAGTTCATTTTAGTGGGCTGGAAAAGACTTTCTCCACATTATCAGCTGGTGTTAGAGGTGTCAGTAGTGGAAATCTGATAAAAGCAGATTTTCCAGGCGGCCTAGCTAGGTAGGATTATGTACTAATATTGACAATTGTTTGTTGCAACTGTATTTCAGACTTAACAATATTAAGCACCACTCTGCATTACGGCCATTGTTTCGGCAGCTGTAGAGAGTGTGTCCTGACAGATTTGTGAAGGGATGAACTACTTAGTTATTGCTTCCCCTAGTTCTGTTGTTATAGCTACCAAAAATGCAGCCTTCGCTTTAGCAGATCGTCTCTCTTACTCACTCCTCTTTTTTTTCCAAACCAGTAAGATATCTCAGTGATGGCTTAGGAGAACAGAGAATTAAAGCAGAAGAAAAAAACTTGGGAGATCTGAGCTAATATATTCCCACTCACAAGTCATATGAGGTGCTCTCAGCAGTGCTCCTCACACTGTTCCCATTTATGTCTCAGCCTTGTGGTCAGTTACTGTTTTTTTACAAACTGTCAGCTGAGCCATGGTAATATCATCTTTGAAATACAAGGAGAATGTGAAATAATGAAGCTTAAGGTAACACTTTTTCGCTTGAGGCTGCTATAGAACACATTTCCTCACCTTTGTTAAAGGCTGAGAGAGCTCATTGAGCTACTTTGGTTGACCTGTCACGTTAACTCTTTTTGCCATGCAGCACCTTGGATCAAATGTCTAAGCCCCTAATTGTATTTTTGTAGTATATATTTCCCTTTAATTTGTAGCATTATTTAATCTTTCTTGGTAAATATATATTTCAATTTTTTGTTTATTATCATTTCCACAGGAAGAAAAAAAGGAAGAGGCAGGCAGTTCCAGACCCTTTCATCCCCACAGGAGTTACAGAGGTGGAAGAATGTAGTAGAAAGGGTACCAGTGGATTTAAACAGAGAGCTCTGAAGAGGAATTATCTCTGAACTTAATGTGCTGGCCAACAAAGCACAACTGATAACTTCCAAGGCTATCGTGGACCTGAAATACTAGCAGTGGTCAAAGCAAATTAAGACTTTTATTAGGGGACCCCTATGTATCATTTTCCTGCAGCAGGATTATACTGCCAGCCCTGCAGAGGGAGATTTAGCCAGGTAATTCTCATTAAGGGTCAAACCCCTCTAACTTCTGCAGGTGCTTTGCCTGATTAAGTGCTGGAGAACTAGGCCCTATGGTTGGCCCAGCTGAGCTCTAACCTGTCTGCCTTTGTGCAAGCAAAAGCTTCATATATCAGCTCCAGCTCATGCTGAGGAGTCTTACTAAGCATTCTAATCCTAAGGGGAAACATTTCATTGCAATGCACAGCAATTTGCATTCTTTCTCAAAACTCCGCTATTATATTATCCATTTTTCTCTTGATTAAAAGAGATCAAGAAGTGCATGCTCACACATTACACATGCAGTCTTCCATACAGGAGGCCTGGAACCCACATTCAAATTGTGGCTGGAGGAGATACGACAACTTCCAACTCTTGATGAATTTATACTGTTCTAATAATAGTCACAATTTACTAATAATTATGAAGGAGGGAAGTTACTGTTTTTTGTTGTTGTTGGGTTTCTAAGATATTCAAGTGTTTTCAGAAGTATCCAGTGTCAGAGAGCTTTTAAACACTGTGAAAGCTCTGAGTCTGTGAAGATTATTTTAATTTTACCATGGAAGGTCAGCCTATAGCATTAATTACTGCCACACACAAAGAGGGAACTGAAGATACACTGGCACAAGCGAAATTCCAGAAGGTAGGCATGAAGTTGTCCAAGTGTCCAGGCCTCTAGTCTATAGTTTAGGTTACACAATTTATCCTCACCACCTTCCCTCTGCTAATGCCCTGGAAAAATAACCACAAAAAGTAGGGCAGGGCAGGGATAAAATCGCAAAAGGCTCTTTATGTTCTATGCAAAAGCATGGACAGYCTTTGAGACCCTCCACCTTTACCTTTACCCTTTCATAAACACTAAAAAGATTAGGGCACACGGAGCAAGAACCAATCTCTGCTACACAACTGACTTCTTTGGGGAATTGGTGCTTGCCTGTGTCTCAACGCCCCACAAATAAAATGTGAAAAATGACACTTTGCCTCAAAGGAAACGGGAAGACAAGTACACTGTAGAGTAAAAGGTAGTGAAGTACTGCAAGGACACTGTGTAAAGTGCCTAGAACAGGTTAATTGCACAGTATAAAATTGATCTGAGTATGCAAAATAGAAAACATTTATGCAAGAAGCTGAATGTCTCGGCTAATAGCAAGGTAAACAGATGACATGGTAAAGCAAACGTTGCCTGTTTTGTAGAATAGATTACTCAAAAAATTTGATTTTGGCTAAAAGTCACCTTCTTCCTCAGGATAAAGCTGTCTTCCTCTCTCAACATTGCCATTCCAGCTCTGGCCCGGGTAATCTGGGTGGAAATTTTTATACATAGGCACATGGAGCAAGACATACAAGAAAAAAAGGGGAAGAGTTGGAAATCTCAAATTAACATCTCTTGTTCTACATTTTTCAACCAGTGAGGAGAAATAACATTTTTGAGACAGGTACTCTAATGAGGTACTCAAATCAATGATATCTATCCACACAAGAATTAATAAATGAATATTTCTGGAGAGAATCTGGTTTCACACCAGCAGCTTGACCTTCTTGCATAAACTATTAAAGAAGGGGCTTTTGTGCTTTTGCGATCTGGATTTTCTACTTTCTATTGCTACTTCAAAAAAACTAACAAGCCTTTCTGGTCCAAAACTGGCTGTGTGTCCAAGCAGAGCTAGTAGTTACAGGAGGTGCAGTATTTTTTTGGATAATATCCAACTAGGAATAAAGTAAATTTTCCTCTGTTGAAGAATGGGAATCCACCCCTACCTGATTGGATATTTCAGCAAAATGGTTCCAAAGATCATTGCTACAGTCAGCCCTTTAATTTATGACAGAAAATAAGTAATAGTGCATCGTATATAGCACAACTAGAAAAAGGTAAAGGGATTTAGAACAGCACAAGAACAAAATTTTTCAAGAACTGAGAGACATCAAAAGAAGCCTCAGGCATTCTAGCTCTTTGCATGCGAGGAAAATTTGCTGTGTGTTGAATCTTGCTTCCCTTACGTCTGTATAAAGAAAAATGTGCCACTACTTGGGCCACTGAACTGTGTATTCAGTGGACTTAGAGCTATCAGCTGCAGAGTCCTCACTCTACTCCCTCCTGGAGCACACGGAATTTTCTTTGTAACTTTATGCTTTCTAAAATTACAGGAGTAGAAGACTAACACAACTATAAAACCCAGGCAATTGCTTCCCATGCCCACCGTGCTGTACAGCATTATGTGCTGTACAACTGATGGTCACAATGGAAACAATTGATTCCAGCTGCACCTTGTGGTTTAGCTGCAGGCAAACTGGCTTGAATCATGGTAAGTTTGCCACCTTAAAGTCATTTACAAAGTTTAATATAAACCACATCAATCCATAGCATAAACAAGCTCGAAATGATAAGCAGTTTGGGATATTTCAATGAACAACAAATATTAAGAAATAAATATTTTCTTAGAATGTTAGTAGAATGCATGATCTATGTTTTCAATCCTAATTTCAGCTTCTGATGAGATGAATCAAATATTCACATCCCAGCTGCTTCTGAATGTTCTAAGTGGAATTTCTTGGAGCAGTGTGAGCAGGTGGTGTTCCCACACAGCTCCAAATAAAGTTTATACGTGCTGGGGATGCTGGCTGCCTTACATACAAGCACGGATTTAGATAACTAGTTTTCTTCTAATGCACATGCTTGGTCATTTTTGCATAAGGTTGAGAGATCTTCCCAAGGACAAAGGCACAGGTATAGAAATGTTGCCTGGAGCCCTTCCTTCTTCCAAGCCTCAGGCCATAGTTTCCCAGACCTCAGCCATAGCGTTTCCTAAGCTGCATGCATGTCATGGAGTGGATTGTTTCAAGACTTTTCACAATGTTTTTTGTACTGTGGTGCCAAGAATGGGTTATACAGAGTAGGATATGAAGTTACGGAGGATATCTGTGGCTACCAGACCTGCTGGGATACACGAGAAAAGTAGGTCTTGTAGGGTTGGGGTGGGGGAATCTGGGGGAGTAGGGGTGATGTGTTGGGGTAAGCCAGTTTAGTCACAGCTCAAATCTGGTTTCTGTGTAAAGGCAAAATGATGATGTGCTCTAGCCCACATCCCAGTTCCACGTGTCCCTAACCGGAAATCATTTTGTCTACTCTGTATTGAAGCCCAAAATTAAACTAATTGTCATGCAGAACACAAAGGGTAGGGATTCCACACCTAAGAGACACACTGAATGAAACTGCTCACAAACACTTCACCTTTAGCACGTTAACCCAATCTTTCACCTTCCTAAGGTCCTCCTTGAGAACCCAATCTCCTGTAAAGAGAGACTCATAGCTACTCAAATACCTGCTCTGAACTGCACCTTAGAGGACTCTTCCGGCTACAGAGGGAATTTAGGAAGCTCAGCTTCACAAGACTGGAGTCAGCTTTTGTGACTTTTCATTCCTCTGTGGTCCATTTTGACTTGGATTTTCATCTTTTTTTAACTAGCTCAGCAGCAGAGCATGTATTTGTCATGCTGTTGCAGGCAGCTTTGGTTTTCTCTAGCCTGTTATTTCAAGACTGTTTAAGACTCTGCCAGCTGGCTACCATCCTATGTTCATGGAATCATGCAAGGGAGTACAAATGGGCAGTAGAAAGTTAAGTTTTGCCCTTTTTATCTTACCAAAATCACAGTATCTCTCCAAGCAGAGGACACAGAGTGAAGCAATAGGACAAAAACTTCACTTTGAGCTAGATAGCAAGTCTCAGGCTGGAGAAATTTTGCTGTGGTGAACTATACCACTGCCCATTCCCTCTGCTTTATGAAAGTAATGTGAAAAACTTTGTAACTGATTCAAATATGTGGCTTTTAATCTCCAGTGTGAAAATTCCATCTCACATAACTTTTAACCTCACAAGTTTCTTCACCAGCCACGTGGATCAGTGCCATTGTCAGTGTCAACACTTGATGATTTAACAACACTGGTGTTGGACTTCCAGAGCCCAAAGCAGGAGTTTCTTCTTTAAAAGTCTCGCTCTGTCTTTTCAGTATAAGTTATGCTATGCTACTGTTTGGCAGTGGGGCTGGGAGATTCATCACCTAAAGAAATAGAGCCACATATTTGCTTTAAATGATTACAACTAAGACGTCCTTCCACAACTGTGGTGCCTAGATTATTGTGTACTCCTTACTCATGAACACTGAACATATTTCAGTGAACAGAAAATATATTGTCCTGGTAATCTGAAAAAAAATTKACATTCACAAATTATCTTTCACCCTGTATTTCTCTGAGATAAATAGTAAAACACTCTTTCCTAATTTTTTTTTACTGCCATAGCCCCTAGAAGCCTTTACGCTATCTCTCACTGTGCTAAACTTTCTTAGCATCTGTTAAGAGATCTCTTACATTGTAAAAATGCAAGTTATGACTATGTTTCTTACCTTTGTACATTTAAGTGTATTTTTTAGAACTATGTAATTAGAAGGAGGGTATGAGAACTCTAACATTCAAAATCCAAAACAGAGAACCAAGTCCTCAGAGAAGACATCTGGACAATTTAATAGAAAGATGAGAGACCTCTCTACTGATTTGCTCCTTGGCTATGTTATACATCTCTTAACGTTTTCCTAGTTCTCTTAGGAGGACAGAGAAAAAAAATATTCTGTTTTGTTTCAAAAACAAGGTATTTAAAAAGAAGAGTACGTAAATATATATTTTTACACAAAGATTTTCATCTGTGTGTGTAGGTATCCTTCTATTCACAAATCTCACCCATAGGATACTCACAAACACAAATGTATTGAAATATATTATTTCCTTCAAAGAATTATTTTCTTAAAGGTGAAAGCTAATGGGACCTGAGCAAAATCCTGTGCCATGTTTCTCCAGTGAGAGGTAGCAGGTTTCAGTAAAGGATTACAACAGATGCTAGCTTGTCCTGACTTTGAACCATTTGAGGTTAGTTTTATATCCCCTAATCCACTAGCTACAGCTATGGTTTTAGTTATGTCATATCACTTGATTATTGCCATTTGAGGATAGCATCAATGTGACAAAATGAGCTTCAAGCACAAAATTTCTAACCTCTACATTTTAATGTGAATTCTGTTCTAATACCTAATCAAATTCTATCAGAAGAACTCCTCAGGAGTCAACAAGTGCAATAAAGAGTATCTGTTGCAGGCTTTTGGCAATTTTTTTATTTCCCAAGACTGGAGGTACTTGAAATTTTTCATTTTGTTCAGTGGAAATAAGAAATTGTGATGTTAAAATATATGTTTTCAACCAAAGGAACTAAAATATTTTAGGGCTTGTATTGATGGACTACCCACTGAATCTCAAGACCAGCTGGAGCAGATTTACCAGGGCAAACACACCAGCTCACACAAAAAACATGTGAGTATGATTGGGATATAGCACAAAATACCTCTTCAAGGCATCCAAGATACACAGAAGTGCCACAGCAGTAACAAAAATCTATCTGATTACCACAGAAGAAAGAGATGCTAATTAAAAAAGGATTGATTTTGACCAAGGATACAAGAAGTCACTAGATTCAGCATCCAACACATTTTGCTGGTAACAGAACAATTAAACATGACCATAAAGGTCTACTCTCTTCTCTTTTTTTCTTTTGAAACTAGAAATATTTTCTTTCACTGGTGTCTAGAAGATCCAAAACACCTCTCTGCAGTCAGTATTCAGGAGACACACAACATATGGTTACTGAAAACTGGCAAGAGAACAGTTTCTCATTCTCCAGTCAGGGATTCATTGAAGATGCTCAGAGGACTATCAACACAGCAAATACTCCCTCTTGCTGATGCACTTTTTTACTGTAGTGACCTAGTTAATCTTTTGATAAAAAAGGCATTTTAATCACAAAACTCATTTATTCAAAATTAAGTATTCAATATGCTTTGTTCAAATTACTGCATATAACAGAATAATTGAAGAAGAGCCTTATAGGCATGAACCCTGCTTTTCCATTTTGGGGGGATTTTTTTCATTCATTTCTCTATATTTTTACTCCTATTACACATGGTGCATTTTTACATCTTCGCAGTCACTTCTGTGTAGTAGTCGAGCTCATTCTAGAAGTTCATATGACACTATGATCAGTAGAAAAAAAATAGTGCTTCTATCTCCACAAACTGAATATATATATAATTTATGGAAAAAGATTTTGAAACAAAAATCAGAGTATTAGGCACATGCCTTGCTCTCTGAATTTACCAATCCTTGCCTGCCTTTTTCTGAAGATAAGTAAATTAAGGCTTTTTACTCCCATCTGAATTCTTTTTGTTCTGAGTATCTTCATAGTTTCAAGTTACGGCCCTGTCTTATTGTACTAGAGTCCATACATTACCTTCTTTCTGACTGAATTCCAATAAAAAGGCACTAGTACACCCTAAAAACAGTTGGGAATATCAGAAATTCTTACAGTGGACTTATTGCCATTGTTGTAGTCTTAAGGATGAGTAATGACCTAGACAAGAGCATGATCATAGGAAAATTAGGCTACCCTTTCACTGAAATATAGAGTGGGAAAATTACTGAGATTATATCATTCTGGAAGTATTTACAGCTTTTTAGGAAATGACTAGTAACAGAGCTCTTTCTTTGTACAGGACCAAGAAAAAAACTCAGGGGGAAAAATACTTTGTTTCTATAGACTTAATATCTTCAAAGACAAGGCTGTCCTCAGCCCTGTAATAGGCACATGAAGGCCATTCTATGTATATTCTCAGGGAAGAGGCATTGGTGAGCCATTAACTGACATTCCATTGGCAGATTCATGAAGAACTCACTGGGAATGTCTCTGCAAACATACCCAGGGAGTTTGTGGATTCTCCCACTTTGGACACACCCAAAAGCCATCTGGACAGGGTCCTGGCCAACCACCTCTAGATATCCCTGCTTTAGCAGGGGGATTGGACCAGATGATCTCCAGAAGTTCCTACAAACCTCTGCCATCCTGTTATTATGTGGTTCAGTGATTGCCAAAGTCCTGATATATCTTGCATCCACAACCAATAGCCTCCACTGTGGAAGTGTGGGATATAGCATAGTATAGGAGGTTTGATAGACTCCTGTCAATAGTCTGAGCTGCATGCCTAAAAAGAGAGGGTGCAGAACTAGAATGAATGGAGCTAATTACCAAGTCTTTATTGTGAGATGGTAATATGGCTGAGATCTTAAGGAATAGCTTTTCTAGCTCCCTCCCATTTTATAAATGGCAGTGGGAGAACTTCCTATCTGCTCAAAGACAAAGGCAAACTGATGGAGTTCACTTGCTAGAGTATGTACTCAGATGGGAAGGAAAGGTTCATGTGGGATGAAAAAAGGCAGAGAAGTGACAAATTCTGCAACCACCTCTCAAACAGAATACAACACCTGACTGCAACAGTGCAAACAGATTTAGTGTTCATAACATACCAATCATGAACACAAATATGATGTGTTAGCAACGTTGGCACCTACAAGCCTGGGATCATTATTTTACTTAAGACTGCCTAGTGGTATAGATATACTTTGTAGAAATCTTGCCCCCTTTAAACCAGAGGAGCATTGTTCCCATTGAATCCTTGGCAGAGGTTTTTTCTTTCAGTTCCTAAAATCAACTCTCTTACAACACTTCAGAAATAGAAGGCTGAGCTTCTTTATTGACTCTACAGGGAGATCAGACACCTTTAAGTGTCTTAAGATTTTGTATGATGAATCTGTAAGATTTTGTGTGATGATTTTCCTTCCCACTTCTCTGTTCTGCAAAACAACAGCTTTTCTGTCAAGGGTTTTGTGTAGTTCTGTGTGTAAACTTATGCCTACATTGTAGAAAGATAGCAATACCTAYGTATAATCATAAGCATTCCCTTGTGAACTCAGAGGGCAGAAAAAAATGTCAATGAAAGAAAAATAGAGGAATAAAAAAGATAAGAAGGTAAGTCTACTGGATGTTTCCAGATCTCTCACAGATGTACATTAGATTGCTTTGGAAACCAAGGTAAAAAGTAAATATTTAGAACAAGACAAACTATCAGAAAATAATATTTAAGTAACAGGAAATGGGAAATTTTCAGTTCAGGGATTCCAGAGACTCCAGTATTTTTATAAATTTCTGGAATTAACTCTCGCAAACTGAACAGAAGACACAAAAGCGACATGTTACGTGATAAGTGGATGATAATGTAAGCGGTCACTTGCATTAGCATGCTGGGCAGCAGGTCCATTTGAATGACATAAATGGTAACTTAACAAAATCTGGCACAAGCCCAGTCTTTCAGAAACAAGATGCCTACTCCACACGTGGAGCAAGGACTTCCAGATGAATCATCAGTGGGAACTGGAGATTCTGAGAAGGGTTTGTGTCCATACCTTTCACCTCCAATTCCAGAAAAGGTTATTGTTAAAGTGACAAAGATTGAAAAAAGAAATTATCTGAGGCCTGGAAAACCTACCTTATAGTAAATGGGTAAATCTGTTTCCTTTACATAAAAAGGTTAAGAAATGACATGACAATAGCCTAAAATTACCTGCATTATTTCTTGTAATGGAGTCTTTAATCTAGTAGATAAAGGCATAATAAGGAGGAACTGAAGCTACATAAATACAAACTGAAAATAATCTCTGATTTTTAAGAGTAAGTGAAAATGACCCATTGAAACAGATGTGGCGGTTTCTCTGCAAACTTTAAATCAAAATTGATACTGTGATTTTTATCTTAATTTAAGACACATATCTAAATTCATAGGGTAAATAAATAGTAGAATAATTAAAAAATTAAGTAAATATATTGTATATTTTAAACAGTTATTAACATGGATTATATGCAAAAATCACTGGGAATTGTCACCGTTTTATTTGGCTGATACAAAAACATCTACATTAATATCAGTACTAGCACTATCTGTTCAAACTGAAGTTCATTTTTATTGCAATTCAGAGTTGAATAAAGAGACTCTCTGCTATGGTAAAGACAGAGCTGTTTCAATCACCAGGGGCTATGTGTTAATCAAGACTCCTGTGTTTTGGTATGATTTAGCTCTGTTGATCATTTCCATGGATGCGCATGGTAGTACTTCATCAGTCCAGATCTTCCTTCTCTCTCAGCAGTTACACTAGATCAGTAACCACATAGCTGGGAGGAAATTCAAATGCTCCATACATTTGTATCCATATGAGAAGATCTTGGTGTCTGACCCTTGCAGGTGCCTGAGATGCCACAGGACTGTTCTGTCTACAGAGTAGTTACGTTCGCTTGGTTGCCCTAAATTGATCCTTCCTCAGCTTGGACTGGAAGCATGTGAGGCCACCCGGTCAGAGCCTGACAGCTGAGCTTCCAGACTGCAGTCCTTGTTGATTTAACCTGTCAGTTCGTCTCCTCACAGCCACCTTCAACATAGACATTACTCAATTTTCAGCAGACAAAACTGCAATCTGAGCTCAACCAAATACTCTGGAAATCAAACTGATTTGATCAAACCTGCATGTTTGGCAAGTCTGAAGTAAACGGACTGTTATATTGGTGGTAGAGAAGAAGAAAATATAGACTAAAAAAGATGGGACAGAACAATTCTCAAGAGCTGTAGTATTGGCCTTTAAGTATTTGCTACATATAAAAGAATGTGAAATGTCAGACAGCCCAAATCCCATTAAAAACACTGCTTCGTCTGACCCATTTGGAGTGTTGAGACAGTGAATAGATCTGACTGCTTATTTAGAAGTATTACAGGCGTTGTATTGGAACAACTGATATAAAAACACGCGATCCCACGCTCCCACTTTTCCCACTATTTGCCAATTCGTAATTACAGTATGTAAATACACAGCAGAATGGGTCTTTGGTTAATCAAATTGATTTAATTGCTGAATCCCCACAGATGAATGTGAACAGAGTCTTCCCTTTTCTCATTTTTTGTTGGCAAAACATAGCCACACAAAAGATAAAAATTCCACCAGAAACGGGAATGGGATTTGAATAACCCTCTTACTGGACCACTGTTAGAACACCTGTAGTCAGATTCAAAAGACTTTAACAAGGTAATTCCTCATAATTTTAGACCTGTAAATTATGACATACCCTAGAGATATCGAATTAATTAGGCCTTCGTAGATTATCAATGTGTATATGTCTGCTTTTTATGGAAATCTGGCATTGTTTTTCATTTTCTGAATTACATAATTAAAAATGCAGTAACACAAAAAATGTTGCAAAGGGTTCACCAGATATTCTTGTTAGTTCATAGTCTAGATATAAAGCTCTTGTCATAGCTATGAGTGTTATTGTTAATATCACATTTAGTACGTGGCACGTTTAGCCACAACATTATCCTGATTGCTTTTGGCAGGTAACTGATTCATATAATCTGAAGAAAGAAAGCCTGAAGATGTCCTTGACAAAATAGTGTGTCATTAAAATCTGATGACTTCATGAGCTAGTGAAAACACATGTACATTTCAGAGTTTTAGGGCTGCATTGGATACATTCAT
Organism: Amblyornis subalaris; assembly: GCA_018881555.1. Taxonomy (NCBI): domain Eukaryota; kingdom Metazoa; phylum Chordata; class Aves; order Passeriformes; family Ptilonorhynchidae; genus Amblyornis; species Amblyornis subalaris. The sequence continues at coordinate 509,078 of JACAXG010000033.1, forward strand.
GCTATATGATCCAGGAGTTTGTAATTTCCTCAGGCCAGGTTAAAACCTTTCCCAGGGCCAAGCTCTATAAAAAAGCTGGACATATTCCTGTGTAAGCTTTGGCAAACCCTTCCTTCTGTGTTAAGAAGACATGAGTGCATACTCTTGCAGGGGTGGTATCCTGAAGGATTTGGGTACCAAAATCCCAGAGCTATTCCCTGCTGTAAATCAGAAGTGAAGCCTCAAATCTGATGTTTGTGATAAGATAAACTATTTTTTGCAGAAGCTTTGTCTCTGCTGTACAGCAGAGTCCCAGATGCACCTGCAAATTCATTGCCCCCACTAAAGGTATTGAGGCTTAAATCCCCAGGGTCAAACAAGAAAGTTGATTCCAGTCCTTCCATACATTGGATGAATGTTGTGACCATTCTTGTACATTATACAGAGGGAAAGAGGAGGAGGAGGAGTAGTAGTGGTAGTACTGATAGTAGTGGTAGTAGTAGTAGCAGTACATCTTTTTCTTCAACTGTTCTTTGAACAAAGCCAGCTGTCACTRCATACTGGGTCCCATTCCACAGGCATTCCTAGTGGGCCTGTGAGAGTTAGCTCATCAGAGGATGCTGAAAGAATATCATCTTGATAAGATTTTGGCACACATAGATTTTAGACTTTTCCACCATGCTAATTTACTAAGCTGTTTCTAAGAAAACTTGAAGTTTGATCTTATAGACCTTAAAGGTTTGGTTCAGTTTCACATCCATTTAGATGCCTAAAAGCAGGCACCTACTACATCTGCCTGCATTTAGATGTCTAAAAGTATCTGTCTGCATGTGAGGTGGAAGACTGAATTCCCACCATATTAATTCAAAGCCTAATAAACACAGTCAGGTGAGTCTAGAGAGCTCTTTGGTTTACCAAATGAGATGTTTCCTTTACACTGAGTGAGCTGAGCCTTGCTGACTAACAGTTCAGTTTATTTGCCTAGACTTGTGCATTGGAGAAGCCCTGATAGCCTCCCTGGCCAGTTGCTGTCAGTCCAGTAGACCTCAACTCCTATGTTATATCTGTCAAGCCTGTGYAGATATCTTACATACTCCAGGATGCCTAAACATCATTAGTTGAATACCGTTGAACATCTGAGCCGAACCCCTCTGAACATCTGAGCTGAAACTTTTATATTATAAAAGAGGCTTAGCCATTAGTATACTCATAGACACTTGCATTTAGATAAATTAACCTAGATTTCTGAGTCTGAAGGTGAACCCTACCTGTGAAACTCAGGAGTTAGTTACCAGCTGAGACAGTGTTGTCAGAATCAGTTTTCTAGTTAGGCACTGATATGGCTTATTCCACGGCACCTATTGCCCTTATTCAACTCTGTCCATAAATTCTCGGAGTAAGCTTAATCAATTCTAGACTACCTGAGCCTAGAAACAGATTTACAAAGGTCACTCATATTTCACAAATAATGCCGCTGCTAACTTTTGATCTCAGCAGTTCATGAGTATACTGATTCAAATGCTTACTATACATTTCTTTAAGACTCAGGATAAAACTGCTGCCAGATTTCAATTCTAAACAAAATAAAATTCTTTACATTGCTTTTGTATTTGCTTTGTGTGATAACTACCTTTTCAGCCTATTACTAAACTCAATTAGAAATTCTTACTTGTGCTGCAGTGCTTTGCTGAGACTAATGAACAAAGTTTCATAAAATCAGCTTGTGACCATGTGATGACTATTAAAACTTATAAAACCCTTAACAATTATCATAAGGAAATCAGCATTCTATGGCATTGTTATAGGATGCATCGTGAACCAAAGTACTTCTAGCTCATCAGAGCTTTGCCTATTCATGCTGGAGCACAGACCCGGTTTTAAGAAAACAGATGGAAAAACAAACCTCTGATATTCCTATTCCACTTTGTGCAGCAAACATGTTTAGAAAGAGGAATTACATTGACCTTGAAAGACTACTGCACTGTACTTTGCACTCAAATTTCTTCCTTTCATATCTCTCTTTTCTATCTTTTTCTATCGGTGCTATTTATGAAAGCAAGTTGTTCATGTTTTAGTTTTTTAAATTGCCGCGCACTGTTAAGAAAGTTTTACTCCAGATAAATTAGCAGGTTTCAGGAGGCTTTCATGCTTTTCTTCCCTTTCACACTACTGGTAACACTATACTATTACTTGCTGCCAGCCTGGATACTAATCCTTTTCATTGGTTTTCCGCCCTAGTGTCTCTTCTGGCAACAACCAGAATTGGCCCCTCATAATTGTCCTTCTCCTTCAGATTCTGGCTGGAAAACCAAGAGTGTGGTAGCCAGGCTGATAATTATTTCACAGTGGGACCTTCCAGTACTGTTCAGAGATGCTGAGAAACATTTGCTCTGGAGAAAACCAGACATGCCTGGAGACCTACACGTTATCCTTTTTCAGCAGTCAGAAGCTTTCCTAACATCTAAGTGTCTATGCAATTCTGTTTTTTCTACTAATGTCCAATATTTTGTTTTATGTCTTAATCCCTCTGTATCTATGTTCACAGCACGCCTGTTTTGCATAGTGTAGCAGACAGTGGGACCAGGATCCTTCTTCATTTAGGTATTTACATGTGAGCTGTTCACACTAGGCTTTTCTTAGAGAAAACAGATGTCCATTTTAGCTTGTGCTCCACAAAGTCCTCAAAGAAGGTCAGATAAATTGTGTCTTAAAACAATGCATTAGTCTCCATTGGCCACAAAATAATTTATTTTAACTAACAGAAACATATAAATATATCTGCACTTCAGATGTCTATATCTATACATAAAATGAACATAAACAGTCTAGCATAAATCATATGATCTTTAATAATAAATTTTGCATGCAAGTGAATACCATAACAAAACGTACAAATAAAAGGAGCAAATTTGTCTATTCCTTTATACTGCTTTGCTTTCTCCATCCTGCCAAAAAACACCTATAACTTAACTGTTATTTACTTTTTTTCTGGTTTTGAGCTTTCATTGTCCAGTGAATACTTCAACACTGAACGTATTGTACTTAACCTAACAGCCGTTCAGTGAAGGAATCCAACAGCATATCCTAGGTGCCTAGAGAAACAGAAACATCCTGGCTATAAAAAATAATGCCCTTGAAAAGCTATTTGGAGAAACATTTCGTTCTCTTTAGTCTTTCAGAATGAAGATGTGTTGTATGAGGTATTTTATTCATGCAAATGCTTCATTTTGTTTCTTTAAGTCTTTATAGTACTATTTGTTTTCAAATGAGTTTTGTGGTTGCTCCATACAGGGAATGCAAAAGCCAGAGTACATGTCACCATTCTGTGGCTTGCCATATACTTTTCTTTAATAAGTCATCATTGAAGATGTGAACAAGTATAATTTCACAATGTAAATATTTCCCTTTCCAATTTGTGTGTTTGTATGTGTGTGCCAAAACCAGATTTTTCTAAAAAGTAATAATCTAAAACCCCACAAATTTGGCACAGCATGAAGTTATGCCAAATAATACTCCCATGGAAAAACTGCAAATGATACAGACCATTTATATTTATGAATCCTGAGCTTGAAGAAATACCTATGTTTTTATTTCACTTTGTTTGGAAGCTATGTTCAGTGATTTCTGGCTTCCTGGTAACATAATGATGTATATGGATCATAAATGTCCCTCCTGCTGTTTGTCTGCCCAGAACAGACCTTTAGGTAAATAAACAATCTCAAACATAACTAAAGTATTGATATATTCCAAACTTCAGGAAAACTTTGAAAATGTGAATACTGGAAAGTGTATCAGTTACACAGAATTATAGAATCATTTAGGCTGGAAAGGACCTTTAAAATCAAAGAGTCCCGTCACTGACCAAACACTGCCAAGCCTGCCTTTACACTATATTCTTAGGCATTATATCTACATGTCTTTTAAATACCTGCAGTGTGGTATTTAAAACAGATGGAAAACATAACTACTCAGTTTAAAACTGTTTTTCCCTATTTATTCTACTTTCCCACTCTTGACCATGACATAGTGATTGGAAAGAAGAAATGCCAGTGGAGCCTGCTGCCATCCACCTGTTGAACACAGCTCTACCATATTTTACAGGTTACAGCCATGTTAGCCTGCAATAAAAAGGGAGAAGGGCACTTGTCAGACATGTTCCAGAGGAATAGTTGGAAGAGACAGGCTCCAGCAACATGGATATCTGCTACGCCTCATCTTCAGCTCAGGTAAATTAGAGGTGTCTCTGCATCATGCTTATCTGCGACAGTGGCAGGAAGCCATGTGATTTTTGGAACTGCTTTTCACTGCTTATTTGGTTAACTGGACCTCAAATAGAGCACTAAATGGAAGGATTTTGTTAGTGCTCACTAATCCAGCAGGGAATCAGAGACTTCTGATTCAAAAAGGTAGAGAATTCATCACTTGGGTGATGAATTTTATTGTTAAGAGGTTATGATTACACATAAAAAAGACTYAGCCTACTTTTATTGAGTTTCTGTTGTGTCTGAACCAGTTTCATCTGATATTAACTGGATTTATGTCTCAGTTACTTGCTAGAACAAAAATTCTGTGGCATAAATGGCCTTCCAACACACTAGAAAAAAATGGATTAGAAAATACAAATCCACTTTCTAGAAGGGTCAATGCAACAAAAAATAAAAATCTTTAATCCTGCTTGCGTGTTTTATGTGCTGGAAACCAGTCAAGTTTAGCYTGTGCTAGGATATACACCTCAGTCATAAGAGCAACTACACAGACTAACACAGCCTTTGTGGGATCTGTACAGCTGCAGCTCCCATTCATCTACTGTCTGAAGTCACCTCCTTTATCATTAACTTAGTGCCTATGCACTACCCAGACTACTACTGTGAGAGCAATAAAGACATATTCTACAAGGAATACAGCTGACATGCTGTAAATATGTTCCAGTTACTGTGTCCTTTCAGACAGTACAATGGAAAAGCTAAATAAAGGCAGAGGTTCAGCCATTCCCCAGTTTCCTCAGGAGTAGAACTTGTGATTCAGTCCATGCTGTTGACTCTCAGTTCAGCTAGATCTAGGCAGGCTAGACCCTTTAATCTTCAGGTCTCACTGTCGTAAGTGAGACTTTAGTCACAGAGCTTTTTGGGAAGAGACCTCACACCCTTTCTCCCCAAATTCCAGGCAACACTGGTGTCCAAATAAAACCTAAGAAAAAGAAATTACTTTGCCAGTTAGCCAATAAAAACGTGAAGCTTTAGGGGAATATATATCAGAGAGATTTCACATTTGCATTCTCTCAGTCATACTTCTTTACCCTCGCTCCTCTCAATTTGTTATGTTTGGCCACATTGCTGGATCTGCTCTACTTCAGTTCTTTTGGACTCCAGGAAATCTGTAATTATTATTTAAGAACCAGAGTTTTGTCAAAGCAGTACAGCCCAATTAATCTTGTTTCTTGTAATAAATCTAATAAAAATTGAGGTTTGGAAAGTATATTCATGTTGTGAACACTAGAAACAAACTTAACAAACTGAGGCAGACTTAAATGTCCTCTGACCGCTTAAAGCTTTTTAATGAACTAATTTGCCCCGGAGCAAACAGTCACCACCATTTTGGACACTGTGATTTCCAGATCTAGTAGCCACAGAAAAGCAAAGTTCCAAGAACAACGTGATTTCTGAGGACACTGATGTTTAGATGATTGGCTCTAATTATGAGACTTGGTGATTATTTTCAGGACTTATACCACAGTTATTAAAATTGTTTTTATTAAACAGAAGACTGCCAGAAGCAAGTTAATAGCTAGGTTTTGGGTTATTCTCTGTTCTTAAAAGTATTTTCATTATCAGATAATCAGCTAGCAAGCCGCTTGCATTAACTCTATGTGTATATTGAGATCTTCCTGTGACTGGTTCATGCAGAGTCCTCCCGAGAGATCAGGGCTACTCCCTGCAAGAACAACATTTACTAATCAGAGTAAGGCACCACAGGCCAAGACTCAGGCATAAAGCTCCGAATTCCCATCCTGTGAAACAGTGTCAGGCATATTGTGCATGTATTTTACTGCATGGAATTCTATTAAAACAGGTACATCAGGGTGTGGCTCCTCTTGATAGAAATACAGTGAACCAATTAACTTCTCTCGCGTTTTATCCAGATAAAAAGTGCAAGACTGGGAGACTGTTCAACAGAAACAAATAGCACTACTTCCCTTCTGCCAGCCAGAAATCTGCCTATCAGAAATGTATTGCTATTAGAGGTAAGGAGAGAGCGTTGGCAAGTATAAATACCCTTCAACAGGAAGTCCTTTAGCCTCTCAGAAAAGAAATTTCAGCTCTGACAAAACCAAGACCACATGAGCATCCACAAAGATTTTTGAAATTAATCCTTCCTGATTTAAAGTGCAAGACAGCAAAATTTTTATTGAATYGTCCTACTGCTCTCAAATTATAATGTGCTCTACTAGATTGCAGGTCAGTCACACCAATCTGGAGGATATTATTTTTTTTTCCTTTCCCCCCCCACTTATTCTTTTCACTCCGACAGCACTATTGATGAAGACCTCAGGAAAAAAATACCAGCGCCCAAGACACTTTGATGGCCTTTCCACTGTGTAATTATACTTACTCTTGATAACACTAAAGACATGCCTTATTGGTAGTGGCACAGGCTGCTTTCCTTTTCACAGAGAGATGGATTGTTTCTGCAGGCCTTGATGGCCTTCAAATTATCTGAGCACAGAAAAGAGAGCAGAGTGAATTTTATTTTAACTCATTTTATTTCTAAATTTATTTCCCAGTAGCTAGAAGGTGATGACTGCCCCAGCAGTCAAGTCAATTGTTATCTGTGGGACTTGATTATGTTTAGACCCAGTCTCTCATTTTGAGCAAGACACAGTTAATGAGGAGAGAAATGAAAAGTGCATTGAGTCACAGTGTGTTTGTGGTAATTTGTGACACATTCACTCTACTCAGTTCTTTGTTTATTCCTTCCCCCCTCCATGCAGGTCCTGTAGAAAAAGGAACAGATAAGCGAATTCAGTGGTAGACAGTTAAGGGTGTTGAAAGTAATGAATCTATATCTCTCTATCTCTTTCCCCATTGTTGGCAGTAATTGGAGCAGTGTTCATCTATACAGTAAAATGCCAGTGAAGCCCATCTTAATGAAACATCTTTTTTTCCATTATTTTGCAACACATTTTTCATTGACACTGCTAGTTTTTATTTTCACTATATGCCTTTTTTTTTTTTTGCAAGCTCTTTGCCGCTCTTCTAAATAATAGTCCATTAAACAGTTCACAGTGTGTGTTCTGTAGAAATGTAAAAAAGTGATTGGATGATACTAATTAAGGAGAGATTTTGTTTCCACTTACTGCAGATCAATGGTGGGTTACATTAAAGCTGCATTTTTGTGATGAGTTTAAACACAAAAGAACAGCTGTGCTAAATACATATTTCAAGGCTTACAGGTAGGTCAAATAAATCTTTCTTTCTTTGCTTGTCTATTTTAAAACTATAGCAAACTGTATGTGAAGAATAGTAGTGAAATAAAAAAGGCAAATTTCTCACTGCAGATATTTTTCACTTGTGGTAGCAGAAACCGCTAATTCAGGAATGCCAATTGCAATGCATTGAGATCCTGTTGGCTTTTAATTTACTCTATAGCCTACTATGCATTAATTTTAATGAGACTTTTTTTCTTCTACTTTCTACAGTTGCCACTCTAAGGTATCCCCTCTATGATTTATGGCAGTGCTAGATACAGGAATAAAATATATTAGTGAGAAAATTCTTCCTGTATTCAAACCCACAATTCTTCCTTTAATCCTAAATTATTCTGAGCACAAAATTTAACCAAAATCTCCATACAGAGATATGTTCATATGCAAAGAAGAGTGGCAGCTCATTCCACTCAGATCAATTAAAATAAAAATTCACTATTCATTGGCATTCGTTGATCAGCATGAACAACATTCAGAGGAAATTCACCTGGTTGCCTCCAAGTAACATAATGAATCCTGAACATATATGACAAGGAACTAAAAGAGAAAATGCTTTTCAGGCACTTGCTCTAAATATTAAATGCACAAAACTGTTTTAAAATCAGTTCACTCTATTTTAGAAATGTATTTTCTTTAATATAGGATTCTATAAAAGGAATCTATAAGCAACCTGTTTTTATACAGATCATTTCAATATCAAAAGCACACAAGAATAGTTGTTCACACTTTCCTTGCATTTCAACAGTCTAGATCCCAATTCTAAACCACTATTAGCAGACTAGAATAACATGAGACACACTTTGTATAGCATGTACTAAGGAGGGTGCCTGATTTTCTAAAACCCAAGGTCACGTATAGATTTACTATTATCCAACCAAAGTTTGTATGGAATAGATAAAAAAGTCCATCTTTACTATTTTAAGTTTACACTATCAATTCAGTACTGTGTGCCTTTTATCGAATCATCTTGAAGTAAAAGTTAATTCAGAATTCATAACAACTTTGTTGCACATTGAAATGTGGGTGGTCTCAAACTCTTGAAAGGAATCATGTATGCTGGAAATGTACCCACCAAACTCTGGATTTACTCACTTTTCAAAGAGTTGTATTTGTGATAATTTTAAGAAAGTCTTATTTGTGTGTACTGCTCTTGACACCTCCTGCACAAAGACAAGAATATCCATGGCTAGTGTGAAAGGCCTCCTGTAAGTCTGAAGACTACTTGTCTATAAACACAGGGACAGTAGCACCTGAGCTCCATGCTTTACCTCACAGTGGATCAGTTACCTGTCTTTCCATGGGTCATAGAGAGCTGATGTTTTCCCATCATTATTATTGAAATGCTTTTTTCCTTTACACAACTTGAAATACAAACAATGCCATTTTAAAGAATATTTTTGATCCAGGAGGATGCTCTGTTTAGTCTGTGTGTCAGCTGACTGATCCCATGAAAGAAAAGGCTGTTCAGTCACAAAATCTGAAAGCTTGTAGGGTGCGTTACAGAATTTAAAAGCTGTGCTGAGACCAGGCAATGTTCAGCAAAGGCCTGTTTTCAAGAGTGACATCCACTCTTGAAGTGAAAACAAAGACAGTCAGAAAGCATTCTGCTAGTTGCGGGGCACACTTCCAATGAATAAAATGGTCTTTAAAACCTGCACTACTGTGCACCCCACGCTGCTTTTACTGCTGCTATGAACTGGATAGATTAGGGTGAGCAGCACAATTTTTAGTTCAGTTTTACTCAGTGTCTCTGTAGTTGTAGAATCCACACATACAGAAACTCTTTATTCAAGCATGGGTTATCACTGGTATTCTCACAGCAATTTATACAAGGAAGCTTCTCCTGGTATAATTCATTAAAAATTAATCAACCCATTTCTGTGCAAATCTCTGTGACATGTGTTCTTTGATGCAGTGAGTGCTGAATAGTCTTTTCTTTATTATGAAATGACACAAGTGGAACTTTCTAATTGGCTGTCAGTGATGTCATATCCAAGTAAATGCACAAGTTGGCTTATTTCTCTTATTATGAACATTCTCCATGACAGATTCTGAGTTTCTGGAGAGCTCCTGTCCCTCTTCGGTAGTTAACATCACTTTGCTGGAAGGATTACAGTTATGCCTCTGTAATAGGATAGAAACTTGCCAGTGTGTTTTTCTGTCTTTGTTTGCATGTGAGCAATACTTTTCCTTTTTTTACTATGTTCCCTTACTACTGAGTTTCTATCTTTTCTCACAGGGGCAATGTGGAACTTACTGAGTAAAACAAGCGACAACTTTCTTAGGCATCCTTTCAGGGCTGTCCTTTTGGGAGGTTTCACAGATTGTGTCAAAATCAACAAGAAATGCGGTCACACTCATATCTAACTTGTACTTAACAGACTTAATATAATATGCAGAAGTTTCAGCAACACAACCACAAAAGGTACGTAGCCAAGAGACATGTGGAAAGAGCGAGATTTTGTTCTTGTGGTTTTCAATTTATTTATGTATTTGGTTAACAGTGCCTCGTTAATGCAGAAGGATTGCCACATCTCCAGCCTTGCCAGGAGGKTCAGCTTTCACTGCAGGAGGATGTGCTCTCCAAAGAATGTGCTTTGGCAGGAACAGTCCAGCTTACATTTGCTTTTCTCTGTTATCCATGTTATGCATTACAGACCTTAGAAAAAGGACAAATGTTTTGCTTTTAGGAGTCACCTTTCAAAATCATGTGGCAAGGTGCCACATCCTCAAGCTATACTCCATACAGCTCTTCAAGCCAAGATTACAAACCCATGGCTTCTTTACTACCTCGGCTCCTAACTACTTTCACACTACTTCATAAGCACGACTCCTTTCACATGCAACCTTCAGCTTACATGCAGCTTGAAGATCCCTAGCCTCCAGAGCTCTTCAGTCTGACAGGACAGCCAGGACCACCCTCATGAAGACCACAACCTCTCTTGCACTCTCTGATCTCACACGAACTCTTATCACATCTTTCTGATCAGTCCCAACGAGATTTGTCAGGGGAGAGAAGTATTGCCGACCTATGCTGTTGCTGGAGAGAGTATAGATGTAGGCATTCTCCAGGATGGTCTGCTGAAAGCAAGGCCATAATCTCAGCTTCAGCTTTACACCTGCACTCTCCCCTCATGTTACCTTGTGCTGTGTTTAAGGTATATGAAGTAACAAAAGATAAATAAACCTGAAGACTCCATCTCTTTAGGTGATCTGCTTAGCAGATGCTCTCCCAGATGCCCCTGGTTATCACTAATCACATACACAATGACAACGCAACTTTGGTAATTCTTATTCTCCAGGGTTTGGAAAAAAGTTATAGAATGTAATGTGCAGTAATCTCAGTTGACAGAGCTGGCATGGTGCTATTCTGAGGCTGGAGTTTAGCAATCAGAGTTTGTCACTACTTAATTAAAATATCAAAAAGAGTGAATGCCAAATACAGCTCGAGAAAGAGACGTAAGCGGCTTTTGCCAGTATCAGGTTGTCCCATCTTCCAGTCCCCGAATATTCCTTGGTTTGCTTTGTCTTGTTTTAGGAAAAATAGGAGACAGATTTCTTTCCCTTTTTACTCCCCTTTTCATTCCTGTTCCTTTTTTTTTCCTTCTTTCTGATAGACAATGGCTTAATCTAAAGAATAAAGACACCATATGATTATATCATCTTCTAATCCAATTATGGACCTTTGATATGGCCCCTTATCTTTTTTGTTCATGCAGTGATATACAGATCACATGGTTCTTTAAACTTAAAAATATCTTTACTTTTCAGTTCATGCCTTTACCTTTCCTTTGCATTTCCCTAAAACACAAATGTGTAATATTTAATTATTTGATTCCTATCTTATGAAAGGAAGATTAAAAGAGACATCATTGAACACAGTAATGTAATCAACAGTTAACTTTCCTAGAATAATTTGATTGCGATTTCATTTTAGAGTATAGGGTGAAAACCTGGCTCCAGTAAAATTGCAGCATTCCCATAAGAGGACCAGAATCTCATTTCTGATGACCAGAAAATTTTCAGTATTTGGCTCTATTGTCATTTGACAGCAATGGAACTGCTTTGTTGCTTTAATGTATGTTAAACTTCAGGGGAATACTCTCCCAGCTGATCTGCCAATTAGTAAAGAGTTGGAAAGAGGAAAAGTCTTTTCCACAGCCTAGAACTGGAGCAAGAATCAACAGTCCAGCTAGGCAATGGCTGTTACAATGGTGTATATGGAAGAAGTGATAGTCACCATTAGGGCTGTTAAATGCACTCCCATCACTCCTTAAAACCTGCACATGCCTATTGGTGACAAAAAGAGTATTAAACACATGGACTTGTTTTGTTAAAAAGCATCCACTTGTTCATCTATTCTGCCTTCCTACAGAAGTTTGAGATTGTCCTGTAGGCTAAATTTAAAAGTTTAACTCTGGAAGATGCAGAATTCTTTACAAGATACAGAGGAGGCATCAAATAAGTTTTGTGATCCTTGGTTTGATCTTTTATATTTACCATAGCTCATCATTTGTTTGAGGAAACCCTTCCTTGCTCCCCTATCTTTGATATTGGCAGTGTTGGAAAGTCTAATATAAACGTTTCTTTCTTTATTTTAATTTTTTTTTTCCCCAGCCGCTCTTTACACATTCTTCCCCAACTACACTGGAACAAGGCAACAGCCTTTTCATAGTTTAAAGAGCTAAAGCAGTTGCACGCACAATCAGCTGGGGTGGGTTATCAGATGGATGAGTGGGATCCTTCCAGATACCTCCATTAGAAAAGTCAGCCACGCGTAAGCAGTGAAGCTACAGTACTGGACCTCCCAAAGCCGGTTGCTGAAGTTGTTGTTGGTTTAATAAAGAAAATAACAGTCCAGTCGAGTTCCTTTTGCTCTTGTCATGAAGATGGCAAGAATTAAGGATCATGATAGGGATTGCAAAAGAGATATTTTCCTTGCCCTTTTCCACGGAAGGTAGACTCCTGCAAGACCACAGAAACCCTGCAGCTGGATTTTCCGATGTACTATAAGGCATTAAAATTTTCTTCTTGTCATAATGACTCGTCAAAAGGACTGAATGGCCACCAAGGCTGTGAGCAAGAGTAGCCAGGAGAGGACAGCAGGTCAGTAGTCATCAGTGACAAGTGGATTCTGAACAGTTTGCTGTGCCATGGCTGCCTTTCTTCCCTTTCATGTGTACTTCCTTTCTCAGCCTATCAGTGCTCAGTTAACTAGTACAAACAGTGGCAGCTTTCATGTGTTTTACTTAGGGATAGTATCAGACAAAAATTTCTGGTAGAGTTCTGTGCACATGTGGACACAAATGTAAAATAACAGAAGTTCAGAAAAATACGGAATAAGTACAAGTAAAGTACAGTACAAGAACAGTAAAGTACTGAAGACAGTACAAAGATTGGAATGCTATGTTGTTACACATTGGAAATGCAAAAACTATGGTCATTTTCTTTCTATATTATCTCCGCAAGCTTGGGGACAGCCAGCGAAAGCCCCATTGGTGCTACTGCACAGGCAATTGAATGCATAGRAACTGTGTAACAGCTGATTATTAGTAAATTAGAAAAAATCTCTTCAAGTATAAAAGTATTTAAGAATCTTTCTAGGTATTTTGATTTGTTATTCCACGATGGCACTTGTTATGTGTTGGAGATTTCACTGAATATCCTCCAGCTGTTCTTGTTATGTGTATTTTTCTTTTAAACCTCTGCTTTCTATCCCTGCTGCATGCCACTATTAAAACAGATCTACAAAAAAAAGGGGTTTAGTGAAGTTTATAAACTGTGTTGCAGATGGGCTCCGCTGATTCAAAGGTGCTCCTGAGTATAAAATAATTTATGACATCAGAATTGCTTTCTTTTTGCTTAGCATGAGCCCTTCCCTGTAGGTCCCATAAGACAACATGGTCATGAGTTTTTGTAGTCTTCTCCCATCTCTGAGGAAAAGCCTTCTCCAGGGAAGAAAGATCTTGACGAAAGGTCCACTGCTTCTGGCATAATTTTCAGGGTTTGGGTAGCAGGGACCTGCAGGGTGCACTGTGGAGCAAGCAGCTATGAGCTGTCCTTTGATAGTCACAGACAGGTATGGTCAGCTCTGAAACTGATATGAGCAGCCCATCAGGTTTTCAAAACCGCAGCCCTTCAGGGGAGCACCCCACATCCCAGCTCTGACATGTTTATGAAAAATCTGCAGTCATGAGGGGCATGAAAGACATGGGGAGATGTCCTTGGGGACATGTGACGGGAGACATGCAGAGAGAGAGAGAAGCTGCTGAGGACACAGCTGGAGATATACTCTTGGAAGGAGGCACTCCATGATGGATGGAAACCTTCCAGGCACTGAGGTCATGGATGACCTACAGCAGGGAAGAGGCATTCCTCAGGAACTGCAGCTGTGGGCAGGGACATCCTTGAGAGACTTTGATACTAGGTGACTCGTATCAGAGTGAGGACACCCTTCAGAGTTAGGATACCCTTAAGCGGTTGCAGCCATGGCTGACCCAAGCTAGGGCAGAGGAAAACCATTAAGAAGTGAAGAGAAGCAGACAGAAACCATTAAGCACACAACCCAAAACCTTCTGGGCCACACATTTCCTCATCTAAGGACCTGGGATTGTCTGAGCGTAACCCACAAGCAAAAACACAGGAAACAGAGATCAGGACAGGAGCGAGGAGAGATTTGGCCTAAAGTGAACCTAGAGAAGGGAGGAATCCCTTTACCTTTTGGAGGTGTTTACTTAAGAGTTTCTCACTTGTTGATGGGTTCTTATTTCAATAAAAAAATCATTGATTAGAAGTCTGTATGATGTGGCAATAAATTAAATTTTTAAAAAAGTAAAAAATTACTGAGTCTAGAATGTTTTCACACTACAGGCACTGTGATGCAGCTTGTCAGGAAAGACATGCATCAGTTTTAAGATTTTTTTTCTGTTTCCTTGGCTAACATTCATTCCATGTTTCAGCTGATGTTTAAGCAAAATACGGAGCTTTTCTTATGAAATAAACTGTGTTTGAGCGTCACTACTTCAAGTTCAGTTTAGCAACATTTTATCTTTATCTGAAAGTGGATTTATACATAAATGTAAGTGAAACAAATTAAGAAGTTCTGGAGATTGGAATTTTCTCTCAACCAAAAAATACAGTCATGCTGTAACAGGGTAGAAGAATCACAGTAAACTGGGTTACCTTGAGAAAACTCATATGCTGTTAATGAAAGGATTGTAGTGTATCTTGAAGTATTTGTCAGCTTCCATGGACATGAAATGCCTGAAAACTTAATATCACCATAGAAAAAATAGGTTCAAATACATAAATCATGATCAGTTTCCCTTATCTGGCAAAATTAGGACCTAGCTCTAAAATTCCTCCATGGTCGACATTCAGGAAATCATCTCTACTTATGGTAGTAGGAGTCAAACATCAGTTTATAGTTAAGCACCTGCTTAAGTGCTTTTTTGGGTTATGTTCAAAAATGAAATGTGTTCATGTCCCTCATGTGTAGAAAAGGGTCAGATATAAAATTAGAAGATAAATTAAGATTCCAGTCACCTTCTCTTTAATTAGTGAGTACTCAGATCAGAACTTCTATATGGGACCATCTGGGCAGTGACATTTTTAATACAGTCATTTATTTTTCTATTTCATCACTGGATCTCTTGCATTAGAGGTCTATGTGTTTAAACAGTATCAAAACAAAGATGACAAGGTTATTCATTTACTAGCTCAAGTTACAGAAATTATCACTGAGGAGGTGTTTAATGAAGTGCATTTACTATTTTTGAGTATTACTTGCTCACAACACTTTGGTTCTCAAAAATATCAAGAAAATATTTTTCCTGCTAAAAAAATTCTAACAAATTATTTACATAAAACAACTTTTTAAAAAAATTATATTATTTTATTAGGGTATGTTCCTTCAGAGTAATAGAAATTAACAAGAATATATTATTCTCTACATTAAATGATGGGTTTCTAATGGGATGAGGGTCCTTTTAAATATCAGTGCTTCAGTTGTCAGAGAGACGGACTGAAAATGTGAACTTTAACAGAACATCTGCTTTAAAGTGCATATGCTGTAATTTATGGCCATTTCAGTATCACAGAACTGTTGCCAAATTTAACAGAATTCAGTACTCCCACAAAGATTTTAGCCTAAAAAAATACGGCATTTAAGAATAAAATTACAGGTGTGGTATTAGTTATGTTGAGACTGAACAAAGATGCAGGTAAAGTGCCCTTGAGACAGCAAACATCATAAAAACCAAGGAGCTGGGTGTTTTCTGGAGAGGAGATGGTTATAAACAGCTCACTCTTCAATAGAAAATGTTGCTTAATAACAGGAAAAATAAAAAGGTGAACTTTTAAACAGATTTCTGCAAAATTAACAAACACAGCCTCTTCTCTCTTGCCAGTTACAGGATGGTGCAATGCTCTCGCAAAGTTTTAGAATTGGATGAGGAAGTGTCACAACAGTATGGATTGACATCTGCCTCTGTCAGGTTTTTACAGCTTGCACAAAGGAGGATGAAGGCACACTATCACATAGGGAAACCCACCATTTGACAGAAAAGAGAATTTTCTGACCTGACCAACAGTGCTGGGACTTAAGTGAAGGCTCCCCAGAGTGGACGGTCTAAAACATTGATTCATTAGTCTGTTTAATCTTTATGGCTGCTAAGGGAAAGATCCTCCTTGATTTACAATCTGACAGACTGTCATCTCAAGAGGTCCCTGATCACTGTCCCTTCACCAAATTGATAAAACAAAAATATAAGCCCTACTACCCATGATGCATAGAATTAGCATAAGGTTCAAGAGGAAAATGAAATAAAATTCACAAAGGAATGAACTAAGTATAGGGAGAAGTGCCTGTCAGGGAGCTACTCATAGCTCCCCACTTTGGGAATATATGTGCTGTTTTCCAGGCTCCATATGTAGTGCAGCCTCAAGGGACTGAAGGAGTGGAAAAGCAGCCTAGAAGAGCTCGGACCACCTACAGGCTTCCCGCTCACCCTCGTACCAGCTACACAGCGCTACATTTTGTGTACCAGCGTAAACTGAAGATACAGGCCAGATAAATTAAGTATTGTCACCTATTGCCACTGAAGATGAAGGCATTCTAGAACGACATGGTGGGGTTCAAACTAGATGATCTTTAAGGTCCCTTCCAACCCAGGCCACTCTGTGATTCGATGATTCTATGACTAACCAAGATGTAGACAGCTACTTTGTAGATGCAGAAAGTTAAAGAGGACAAATTTCATTCTGTATGTATGCCACTATTTGGCCATAAATTACTCCTGATAGTACTGTGGTAGTGCAATGTGTACAAAAGGGAAGATGTGGATAAAACAAAAGCAAAGGAATGTGATTATATTCACTGGGGTGAGAATGAGCTATTTCTGGGGGTAGCAAGGGCCATCTGGGAAACCAGGTGCTGAGGTGGATCCTAGGCCAAAACATCAGCACACAGTTGGTGATCCTTAGGTCAGGATCAGACTTACTGAGGGAACCTTGGGTCAGACACAGTCCAGGATGGGCAGGCAGGGCTGTGGGGAGGGGCCAGGCCATGACCAGGCCAGGACTTGGGACTGTGACAAGACCTGGCTCAGCAGGGACCATGGCCAGCCAGGGACCAGGGCGGTGGGGAGCTGGAGACCAGACCCACTGCAGTGCCACTGATTGCCCTGGGGTGTAACATGGGGGCCTGGGCCCTGGGTAGGGTGCAGGGAGCCCAGGGGAGTTAGGCAGGACTAGGAAGGGCTGGTGGTGCCCTCAGAGCCCTGACAAGCTACACCAGTACCATTATATCCTTTTGGTAAGGGGGCTGGGTGGGTAAGATAGGACAGGTGTCAGAATGAAAAGGTCATAATGCATGGAGAGATATCCACTTAGGGAGAACAGGGTGAGGCCCCCTAAGAGGCTAAAAGTCCACTCAGCAGAAAAGAGCAGCCAGGCTTACATTGTCACCAGGCAGAGAAACCTTAGGGTGGCTTCTGACACAACCCAGGACTGATCCTCGCTGAGATTGTCCCAGAACAAAGCTAGGTGAGGACAACAGTATAAAGCCTCCCTTGCYCAAGGACAACTCATCGTAAGCAGCTTTTCCACATGGTGGCAAATTACCCAGAAATAGAACAACATAAATGCTCAGAAAAAGTCAACTCACATTTTTGCTTAACATTTCCTGTTGCTCTTAGTAAGTGTCTTCTGTATTGCCAGAGAATGAGGGACCCTGACACTGTAACCAGAAAAAAATTTAAATCATACAAATACAATCTGAACATCCAGAGCAAATTAATATTCTTAATTTCCTGTTAAACCTCAGTGCTTTACTTGCATTTATCTCCCCGACTGTATTTCTGATTCTCAGGTACCGTAGCCTATATTAACAGTCACTTTGGGTTTAACATCATTAAACGTTCACTGTCAAGTCCCCACAAATCCCACATTCCCCTTGTCTCTCAGGCTTAAAAAACTCATTTAACACTAATGGCTAATTAATTAACTGGATTTTCCTATATTTAATGAAGACTACCCTAAACCATAGAACCAAACCCCACTGAAATTTAGTTCGCCAGGGCAACCTATAATTATACCAAACCAGATTTAACCACTGTTCTAATTCATATTTATTATTACAGTAGAAGTATGTATTGTTATTATTATGAATATGCTTCTATGGAAAATTGCACAAGCTACAGTGTACAAGAATATCGTATCATGAATGTATTCTGTCAGGAAGAAATCCAGAAGCAGGTGCCATGGGCATTAGAACTGGTTTTGACTCTGAATTAATAAATATAAAAAAACAGGGTGAAAAAGAAAGACAAATGCATTATTTAACAAACTAATAAACTCAAGGAAAAAGATCTTGCTCAATTTTTATATTACATTGACGAAAGTTTTMGCACACCTCCAGATGGGCAATTAACTTTATTTTAGTGTCAGCAAACCGGTTTTCATTATTTTCATTGTCCATATTGGCTTCTGTAAAATTTATTTTTGTTCACTATCTTTATTTATAGATGATTGAGTATATATGAGTTCAAAAAGAAAATCAAAGTGCTGTGTGGCTGTTACTTGATGTAGAGTATGTTAGAAGAGAAAGATTACTGTGGTGAATTAGCAATGAGGCCCAAACTGGGCATATAGCACTGTATGGTTATGAACATCTGTTTCAGGTGTGTTGGTAGGTCACAAAGGACCGGCATCTGCTCCCTCTGGTCAATTGGAGCTCTTCTACTGACATAAACAGAAACTAGTTTGGAGCTTCACACAGCTATAGAAGAAAACATTCTGATCAGAGAAAGCTCATTCTTTTAGAGACTGACGCTTTTTTGGTTTTACAGAATTAGTGAAATATTATTTGCAAGTTTTTTAATTTTTCCAAGGACAAAACACAAACAATCAAATCCTCACCCATCTTTACTCTGTAAAACTTCGGTTTAGAAGAGTTAAACCTTTCAGTATGTTTCACAGTGCCCAGCTTCTCTAGATATTCCTATATCCTGAGACAGAAATGCCATGTAGAAATATGAACAGTCTCATCCCACGGTCTTCTGCATCTTCATGAGTCTGCAGAAGACAATGCAGAAATACTGATGTAGATCTTTGCAGAAAGCTATCTGTACAGTTCATGATGTATAACTGCATTATAGTGTCACATGTGTGGAAYCCACCTTCATATCTCTGCACAGTCCAGTCTTGCACCTTCAAAAAGCCACTCAACGGAATAGGAAGTTAGTGCATCGGAGATAAAAATGTACATTCAATTCCTAACACTGATTGAAAGTCCACCTTAACAAGGTGGACTCAAACACACCCATGGCAAAAGTCTGTTCACGATGAGTATGTAATTGGTCACAATACTGTACAAGAACCAGCTTTCCAATTGGTTTTATCATTGTGGGACTGCAATAATTATATTCATTGGGATAATAATGATGATCATTTTTCACTTGGGCCCTACAGTGAAGAAACTGGTAAATACTGCATTTATTTCTGCATGTAACTTTGTGAGAGCACTTAGTTTTTGCTCAAGAAAAGTACAAATCTTTTGGAGCACAAGTAAATATTTGAGTCCATTCGGAAATGCTGAGGTTGGGGCATTCAGACCCCATTGCTGGTAGGCAGGTGTATGGAGTTAGCACTGCATATCTGACAAAAACAAAGGAGCAGCAGCAATGTTTAGAACAGGCAATAAACAATAATAAGTGAGCAAATACAGACTTAAATTCCAATATGGGGTAACCAAAGCTATGGAAATGTTAATGAACTGTATTCAGCAGAAATAAAGTCAGCAGGGAGGAAAACACCAGTACCTGGCTGTGACTTAATCGTTACTTTACAAGTGTTTATGTGCTCTGTGTCTAATAAGTGCAGATTGGGAGTCCAGGACTCAATTAAAAATACTATAAACAAAATAGAGGAGTACAAAGGCAAGGAGACAGCATGATAAACCCACACTCTAGGACATTGTGATTGGGAAAACATCATACCATATATGAAGTGTCTCAGGAGTCTCAAGATCTAAAGGAGAAGCAATGAATGTAAAAAGGGAACACCTAAATGATTCAGGAGTAGAGTTGAGAGAGTCTGTGACACAAGGAGTAACAGTAGCTGAGGAGAAGACAACAGGAGACCCCTTATCTCCAAGGCCAAAGCCTCGTACACCTGACAGAAATTTGGCATGGCTACAGTATATATTTAGTGTTGAAAAGTATTTACTTCAAAAGTATAGTTTGCTCCAGAGAATGTAAGGATTCCTCCAAGCTGTAATTTTTCCTTTTTTAGTACCCTATGAGTATCAGTACCCAACTGAAGACATGGTTCAAAGGGCATCATCTTCTAACAGGCCTAAACTTTCTCTATGCTTCAAATAACACACATATACACACAAATCAAGTCAAATAATCAGAAACATGAAGTGAGCAATAACGATTAATGACAGAAACAGGAATCAATGAACTACATGCCACTCTTTGAATTACCCAGTTAGAATTTAGATACTGTCAAATCGGTGGTTGTAAATTCTGATGACAAGGCAATTTTGTTGGCTCTTTTAGAGCCCCACAACCACCACAAGAGCAGTGTTTCAGGCAGTGTATTAGTTAAGCAGGACAGAACTACCAACCACCTGCAACTCACTATCTTTGGCAACCAAGTTATTGTCACTTTTAATTTTGAATGTTAGCAATAGCACTGGTTTCATCTCACAAGACAGTTGGTGTCTGTTAATAAAGCCATTATAATTAAGATAATCAGTTGTTGCTTCTGTTTTGATTTAGCTGCAAGAAAGCAATAGTTAGAGATGTCACCTTTCTTAAAATGATCTAAACTGAGATGCATATGCAGAAGCAGAACATGAGACACCTGAGAAGTCTGAAGTCCTTGCAGGCTTCAAGGTCCTTCAGCTGAACAGGGAACTCCTAAATGCAGCTTTAAGGATAAAGACTGCAGCCATTTTTAAGCATTTATGTCTTTGCATTTATCTTGGTCTGCTTTTATGGATGATGGTTCTGTCTCCAAGATACACTTTTACATACAGGACTACCTTGTGACCACATTTTTGGTGTTCCCAAAGGAAGAAAATTTCCACTTCTCAAAACACTTGTGCATAGATTCAGGAGAATGGTTCTCTCAGACCCAAACCCATCCTAGCAATCTCTGTTGTGGGATGTCCTCCTGTGATGACCTCACATACCATTAACACTGAGGGGGCGAGATGACCCTTGTTAAGAAAGGCCATGCTGCCATCAGCCTCAGGGCAAATGAGAGCTGTAGCCAAACATAGTTCAGAGAGTTTTTAAGCTGTCAACAAGGACAGTATGGACGCTGAGTACTCATGCTGAGATATCCAGTAAGACAATAACTGTTTCATTATTATGTTGTGTTTAAAACTATTCTCTCATTTTTCTTAATTAATGTTTGGATTGCACGTGTGGAAAACTCTATAAAAAGAAGCCGTCCATTATTTATTTCAGCCTGGATTTGTTACAATGCCTGCAAAAACTGTTCAGAGATGCTACACAGTGATACTGATACATTATCCACAGACTCCCCCTCCTTATATTCTTGTATTTTACAACCTGCAATTGCATAGAATCACTTATTGCCAAGTGGTCATTTTCTCACATTTGTTATGACAACAGGATAAATGCCAGCATTTGTCAACATCTTGTAAATGATGAGTCTTAATGAGGCAATCTAGTGTTTCACCCCTCTGAGGAATCTCATAATAGGATGAGCAAAATATCAGGTTAAAGGAAGTGGGAGGTAATCCCAGGGGATAGACCTTTTCTTGTAGAATATATTCCTCAAGGTTTTGCTTGGAGTGGGTTCTAGGATGCAGGCCAATTTGGCGTAGCCCCTTGTACAAAATTTTAATTGTATTTTTATCAAATCCAGCAGAAATGCAGTCTGCATGTTGAATCTGTCAACAAGTAGTAAGTAGTGCCCTGTGAGAAAATAACAATATGGGCTTTGAGAACTTTCACCTAATACATGAACCTAAAGTTACTCTTCCTAAGATGAAGAATATACCTAATGTGCATGTTCTTGATCTGTCCTGCTTTTTTGTTTGTTTGTTGGGTTTTTTTTACTTTGATTTTGTAAAATATATTTCTGCCTTTTGTGCTTGCTAATTTATTTCAGGAGGTTTCTCTGAAAAAAAATGCAAAGCACATTTCAGTCCAGCATTTTCTTTTTAATTATAAGCCAAAGGCAAAGAGAATTCTTGCATTGCCTCTGAGTTTTTTAATGTGTTGCTTTTTTAAATATATATGTATAGTATTCTGCATGTCAGAATACTATGCCTTAAAAACTCGAGTAAATAAAGTGTGTAAGAGGACCCTACAAGGGTAATACTTAATTAGAAAAAGACAGGTTTTTCAGAAACAAGTACTATCACTTCATCACTCTATAAATGATACTATAGATAATCAAGAGACATTGTGTTTTGATAACAAGAAACATACACGATTTAGGATCCAGCCAATTGTCTAGCAGAATTGGAGTTCATTAGAAATTTGTTTCTTTGTGTCTTGCAGGTTTTTTATTTATTTGGGTCAAACTGAAAACTCAAAGAACCTCAGGGATCTCATGAATTTGCGGAATTGAAAAATAAGGACGCTTTAAATTATAGGACTGTTTCGGCTTTAAAAAAAATCCACTGGAAAATGTGGATGTTTCAACATGTCCAACATGTTCTATATAAAAATAAAATATAAAAGTATAATATATTGTATAGTATATAYGATATTTATATATAGTTATATATTATAACTATATAAAAGTAAAATATATTGAATTTCATTGAAATCATTCATGCAAAGTTATGGAAACTACAGAATTTCATTAGGGTCATGTAACTGCATTTCAATATTTTATACATCATGTAGAAAAACCGTAAGGCTAATAACAAAGTGCATCTGTAAACTTATATTCATATCTTTTTGAAACAGAAGTGTGTGTGTGTGTGCTGAAAAATTAATTTCCTAAAATTCTCCTAAATTTCAATTCTTTGTTCTTATTCTAACTGAAAATAATTCTGAAATTTCAAAATTTCTTCTGGGACAGACATTTCAGATGTTACTACATAAATAATGAGGGACCCATGTTAATTCTCTAAGATGTCTTAGCTTCACAGCATCCATCACAATCTGTGGAGTTTTCTTCTCACCACATCTCCTTTCTTCCCCTTAGTGCCCTCTCCATCTCCTCGGATCTCCTCTGCATCCTCCTCAGTGTCTTGAGGAAGGCAATGTATTTATATATTCTGATTTTCACTTTTGCTGTTCATCTGCATACTGGAGACATGATTTTATTGGATTGGATTGGCCCTGACTGTGCCTTCTTCTGCCAACAGAGCCAATGTTGTAGTCTTTTCCTACAAATTGTTTGTTTAACAACTGTTAATGTTAATCAGAACAACTGCAGCTGTCTTTGGTTTGCATCCATTTTGTTTTAATTGTCATTTAAGTGTTAACTTAGAGTCCAAGAAAGGAAGGGAGACCTGTGTTACACCTGTGCATTGCTAACAAGCCCCTGGAGCAGCATACTATTTTGAACTTTAGTAGCCACTGAATTTTAAATAGACCAAATTGTCAGTGTTTACAATTGTAGGTTCCTTCACTGAGGCTGTTTATACAAATATAAGTGAGAGGGAAAGACAGGGAATGCATGCAGGGACAGAGAACGACAGGGAGAGGTTGTTCCAACCATGAACCTAAGTGGAATAGAGTTTTCTGGTTTAGACAAATCCTGTGAGGAGACACAGACTTTGGAACTCTTCTTGTCACAGAACAGATTTTGTGACTTGCAGAAGTTATCCTAAGAAAGCACAGGTGAGTCTGGTATGTGGGCCTTTTGCAGATGAATGGCGAGGACTGGAAGCAGTGCTACTACCACTGATGCTACAGAAAACATCCATGTAGTAGTCAAGGACCTAAAATAATCTTCATAGGAAATAAAATAAATCATTGGTTCCTTCCTTCACTCTGTGGGGTTCAGAGGTAATTACATACGAAAATTTTTGTTTCTTGAGGCAAAAATCTAAATTTCACATGACAGTAAAGAGTTTTGATACAAATGAAAGCATGACACTGCAGGATGTATTATCTAAAGGCAGACCATAGCCTTTATTCCCACTGTGGCTCTTTCTCCGTTAAATAGAAGTGGCAAGATTTCAGAAATAATTTAGAAAGGAAGATACAGAAGGACTTGGCCTTCTGACAGTCCTCCTCAATCTCTTCATAAGCAAAAAAGATACAACATTTTCGGAAGGGTACCAGTATGAACCACCAGTAATAGGCCACCCAGCCTTCCTAGCACTCACACTTTCTCTTGTTGAGATATTCCTAAATCTTCTCTAATTTTATAAATGCAAAGTACATTCACACATAAAATATGCATTTATAGTAAAGATTTGGGAGGAGGGAATAAAAGCAAATGGGATTTCAATTGAACCTATCATAACTGCTACTTTCACTTTAATAAAAGAAAATAATAAATAAATATTCAGTCATTCTTACATTATATCATATTGAATTTTCTTTATTTAAACTAAGGCAGGATGGAGAATGAAAAGACAGCCTCCAGATTATAGGAGACTAAACCCACTTACCTTTATTCCTGTATAAATTGTTTCCTAATATTCCTGAGACCTTTTCTCCCCCCCGTTTTCCCTCCTGACCTTTCATTTCTTCATTAGTAAGGGCTGCAAATTAAACAATTCATAAGCATATTTTTCAGGAAACTCTTCATTTTACATAACAAACATTCTCCTGAACTATCAATAGGTAAATTATTGTCGGACTAGGGAGCAATTACTCGCAAACAAGACTAGATTGTGCTGAATTTCAGTTAGCTATACAGCCACAGGATAGCTCCTTTCTGACCAATGCGTGGCAATTTTCATGTCCCTATCAAGAGGCAGATAGTTTCGAGAGAGGACATGTGGGAAGAATCACCTACCACTCACACATCTGAAGTGAGCATATTGCTCCTCTCTAAATGGAGCTTCATCATGCATCAGTTGTGGCTCTCTCACAGCTTTCCTGCCTTCATTAGGACACTTGGGCATTTCTGCAGAAAGGCAATCTTCCTTTAAAGGTGTAAATAATAAAAAATAAATAAATGAAAGAGAAACTCTGAAAAATTCATTTTTGTTGCTGTGTAGTAGTGGACATCCAGCTTTTATCATGAGCTGAAACAGTTGAACAAATTGTAATGCTAAATGTAACATGTAACATGCTTCTCTGTTCCTTAGAAGTGATTGTATATACACTATAATTACCTATGACAATACAGCTGTACATAAGTGAAGAGTTTTTTCTGAGTGACTGCAGCTCCGAACATAAACCAACACTAATAAAACTATACCATAGAAACCTTCTCCACAGTTCCTGCCTCATGTCCATGTTTCTGTTTCTCACCTCTAACCACCATCAGCTCCTATAAAACTGTTGTGGTTTAACCCCAGACATCCACCAAGCCTCACACAGCCACTCACTCACCCACCCACCAGTGGGACTGGGGAGAGATTCAAAAGGGTAAAAGCTGGAAAACTGATAGATTGAGATAACAACAATTTAATAGGGAAAGTGAAAGCCATGCACACAAAGAAAAACAAGGAATTAATTCACTGCTTCCCATGAACAGGCAGGTGTTCAGACACCTCCAGGAGAGCAGAGTCCCCGCATCTGCAACAATTACTTGGGAAGAAAAATTGCACCACTCCAAATATCCCCCTTTCACTGTATAGCCCCCCCTATATACTGAGCATGATGTCATAGGGTTTGGAATATCCCTTTGGTCAGTTGGGGTCAGCTGTCCTGGCTGTGGCTCCTCTCAGTTTCCCATGGACCCCCAGTCTCCTCACCAGCATGGCTGTCAGAAAAGTAGAAAAGGGCTTGGCCCCGTGTGAGCATAACAAAAACATCTCTATGTTATCAGCCCTGTGTTCAGCACAAATCCAAAACACAGCCCCATGATAGCCACTGGGAAGAAAATTAACTCTACCCCTGACAAATCCAGCACAACAACCCACAAAAAACCCTCAGTGCAGCAGTGTCATTACATCATTGTTCAATAATCCTTACACGTGACACTACCATCAATCCTTAAAGCACATGGCCTCCAATGGCCTCCTTTTCTCACTGGTGGGTGCACTCAGGTTCTCCATGTGTGATGAGATGCTGCTCATTTTTTCACATCTCCATTGCAAGTCTGGTTTCTCTATGTTAAAGAGTCAGACATTTCCAAGTGGTAAGGGAACACTGTTGGGAATATTAGCTAGAGAAGTTTTATCTTTATACTTTTAAATTTATGAAAGAAAGGCAGAGAGGAACTCTGACCCAGACTCTCACAGATCCACTTTCCACTGAGGCAAAATTGGTTGGCATGACTTGCTCCTAACAAATAATTCGATCAGGCTGTATCACCTCCTAGAGAGTCTCAAGTGACAACAAAAGGTGACAGTGTTGAATGATTCCACTTTCATCTATTCCACATGATTAAGGGGTTTAGTCTAATAAATTCCACTATATAAAAATAAGTATAAATGATGACAGAAAAGATGCGGCTTAGTCCCTGCATAAAGAGATTTGTTTGGGTTTTTCCCCCCTAACATAAATAGAGGTCTTTCTAGGAAGGTGAGTTTGTGTATACTTATCTTCAATTAAGCTCATGAAGCTTGCAGGGAGGCTGTAAAGCTCTGTAAGCTCTTAAGACTGGACAGCACTACCCCATGAGCACAGCATTCAAAATCAGTGGAGACAGAGAACCCCTAAACATAACTCCCTTTAAATAGTCAGACCTTGTTAATCCAAGCTTAGTTTAACCAAATGCCCAAGTATCTGAAATACTTAAATGGCAACCTGTCTCCAAGTCTGAATGTATCTTTGATTTGTTAATCTGATTGTAAGGGGGGGGTATCCTGTATGAAATGGAGTTTGCAAACAGATTTGGATTAATCAGCCTTACATGCTACAAAACAAAGTAGATTCCTGCCACTGTATTTATCATCAGGAAGGGCTGGCACCCTCTCTCCCTGGCTGATTTATAGAATTGCACATTTGGCATAGCAGTATAATATTCAGATGGCGGAGTTTTCTAATAAGGATGTGCAATGAATGGAAATAAATGGAATGTACCTGAAATTATGCACCTAAATTTTGAGTACATTATGTCCTGGTAGCTTAAAAAAATAAACAAATAATTACTGGAATGCATTAAGTTTCTGGACAACCTGACTCATACAGAGCAAATTTTTCACCTTTAAAAGATTCATTTGTTCTTATTTGGCCTCTTAGTCATGTGTGTATTCTGTTGTGGTTCCAAGCAAATGTTACACGTTAAATCTACTAGATTCTGATATGAGGCTGCTTGTCCTTTTGGTTCTATTCAAAGGATTTCTTATGTTTGATATCTCTGGGACATAAATGCTGGGGCATCTGTCCATTTCCAAAAATGAGCTATCACACATCTGGCTGGTGGTAATAATTGCTTTATCAATGACTCCTTCTCTGAGTCAATAACCTCAYTTGGACTGTAGCAGGACAGGTTTGGTGTGCAGCCTAACTTACATTATCTAATTTTGTAGCTCTGTGTTTCTGTACTATATGTGAGACTGTCAGACAGACCCAGTGCTATATCATTTGAGTTCTTACCAGAATAAAATACATTTCTGAAGATGCATTCTCATGTTCTCTTTACAGAACAGGAAAATAATTCTTTCGTACGTTTAATATTTTAACAAAATTTAAGGACTGGAATTAACAAAGGAAGGTTTGATGGATTTCCTTCTTGCCTTGAATAAACTCTATGTATATTTACGTACATACGTAAATATTGTGCCTCCTTTTGGTGGCATAGTTGGCTGACATCTGGGTTAAATGCAGTAATATTGCAAAAAGGCCTTGTTAGATTGTCAGAGTATTAATTAAACAGATAAACTATTTATTAAAGAATTTTCCCCCCAAATTATGTATTTTATATATTTTTCTTCTATCACATTTTTGAGGTTCAACTATTTCTCATTATGGAGAGTTATTTGCATTGAAACTATTGTCTTGACTACCATGGAGCCATTTGCTTCAGTTAAATGATACTACATAATTTGGATAGATGAAGCACTAGCCAGAAGGTTTATCAGATTAATAGTACTGGGGTATCCTGATAAACTTACTTGGGTTTTCAGAAGAACGCAAATAACCTAGGGCTCTGCACCTACCATTATTAGTGCCAAATGCAGCACAACCACATGTGAAACTGCTTATCATGAAGCAAAAGTGCCGATATACCCATGGGTGGAAATCAAGATTCATATGAGAACAAATTTTGGCTTCCTGCTTCACTTTACAATCTGGACATAAAATATAAATATTTCAACTGGAATCATAGCACTGTTTCTCTAAGACCCTTTTCTTGTTTTGTTCTGTTTTGTTTTTATTGGTTTTGATATTGCCTAGCTCAAAATGCTTACCAAGTTCACTTGGAAGCCTGGAACAGGCGCACTGGAACAGCCTGGAACAGTTTTGTCCACTGGAACAGATTGCCCAGAGAGGTTATGGAGTCTTCCTCACTGGAGATACTCAAGAACCATCTGGATGCAATCCTGTGCAATGTGCTCTAGGATGACCCTGCTTGAGCAGGGAGGTTGGACCAGATGACCCATGATGGTCTCTTCCAACCTGACCCATTCTGTGATTCTGTGAAGCGTGAGTGTATTCCATAGTGCAAGGATCCTCAGGGCATCACTGACTCAGGCTGATAAATCAAGCCACTTTAGAATATCAATATGTGGGTCAAACCCAGAAGTCACACTCAGAATCAACCATGCCCACTCTAGAAACTCTGCCTGTCTTTTTAGATTGGGCACATTACTTACAAAATCAGACATATGGCCCTGAATTGAGCTGACTTAGGTGGGATCACATTTAGTGTTTAATAGTTGGTGTGTTTAAGGTCAGTGGTGATACCTAAGAATTATTGTGAACCAGCATTTATCTACTCCTTCTTTCTCTGGTTGCTGGCAATTCAGGAAATTACTCTAACCTGCTTGGGTCTTTGTCCCTTATATGTTCAACATTTTGAGTCTGAAAAAGAATATTAGAGAAACCAACATTTGTCTGTTCTGATGGTATTGCTGTGACAAAGGTAGTAAAGATGTGACATGAATGGCTATTGAGATGACTGATCTTGTTTTCTTTGGAAACTTAATCTGCTGTTATCCATTTTACTCCTCTTTCCATGACCCACACTGCAGTCATTCATGTCTTTGAGAGCCACATGGTGAGGCCGACACCTAAAGTGTAAGGTAGCCCTCCATGTACATGTTTACACAACCTGTTTTCTTCAAGACAGCTATAGTGAAAAGACAGAGTTGTGGTAAGTTAAGGCAATGGAAACTGCTCCATCCTGTATGTGGTTTGCACGAGCATCTAGTCTCTTCAGCCAGTTTTGTCCTCTGCTTTGCCTGGAAGTAAGCTGTTGGTATGATTCTGCTCGCTTCCTTTTGATGCACTACTCACCCCATTGTCCCTGCCATTTCTCCAGCATTACCCATCTGTGATATTGGTGCATGGGAACAAATTCCATTAACAAGCTTGCAGGCTGCTGGAAGTTTTACACTGAAAATACTCATCTCTGCATCTCTCCTCTTTCTCCATTGCATAAAACTCAAAGAATTGATCTTCAGGGCCTAACCTGCAACCTCATTGATATTAGCAGCTTGATGTCACACCCTACGTATCTGTTAGCACTGTTCTGTATCAGTGTCAAGCAAAACAGATAACTGATTGTATCTGACACAACTAGGCAGGAATTCATAGCTTCACAAAAGACAGTATGCTGCTTTATCATCCAACTGGTAGAGTGGCTTGGGACAACTTGTCTTGGGATGTGAAAGGAAATATGCTTGAATCATGGAATTCTTTGCCTGAAATTTACCATGCACAGCAATAGCATGTGACTATTTGTCTAAGACATCAACATACTGTGTGGCTATTGCTGAAATACAGAAATACAACTGGTTTTAAGAACATGTTTTTTTCTCTGGTATGCTGCTTCACAGCTGCCTCAGAAACCAGTGGCAAAAACAGAAGCAGTTCTGAGGTCACAGAAAACAAAAAACCAACATCATTCTAGCAGTGCCAGCGCTATAGCATGAACTACTGGACAAGAGTAAAGCAGCTGTAGCCTGAATATAAGCTGACAAATCATCCCATTGCATATTACCTTCTGGAGCCAAGAATGCAAGTTCACTTTAGAAGGAGCCAACTGCACTGGAAATATAGGAGTAAGCACAGAATAATCTCATTAAACAAAAGCACATCCATTAAGATATTAGAGGACTCTGTCCCAGCCATGGAGTTGCAACTTACCCATCTGAGAAATTCCATATGCTCTTTGTTGCTATTTGTTATCCAAAGGAATGCTGCCATATGGGCAGTCAGTTGCCTAACAAGCAGAGAGGGGAAAACCAATTTTTCAAGAAGTGGTCATTGAGGTTTGTGAAGAAATTAATTTTATTATATCCCCCAGGGCTATTAAGATTGAAAGAACTGCTGAAGTAACAATGAGATTTGAAGAAAAGTGCTTCCTGAACTGTACAAGTCCAACCGATCAGACACATATCCTCATTCTGTGCCTGTGAATGTATTACCAAGATAGGACAATATTCCATCATCATTTATTGTGTAGACTAGGTAGAATACTCACGGACACGTACGTTGGATGCATAGTGAGCAGTGCCAAGATATTATTTGAACGTGTTTTCTTTCAATACAGGCAAGCCAAATAATCAAATCATTTGGATTACAGCATCCACACCCCTATACAGCTAAAGTTGTTCTGGATTTTTCTGCTTGGTAAACAAAGCTAGAGAAGGACTGTGTTTATTTGGACTGATTCCCTTTTTTTCACATTTACTGGAGTTCAGTATGGTTGAAAAAGAAAGCAGACACATGATATGCATAAATGTCACTGAAAATCATGTAAGCCCTACTAGGAAAACATTTTCTCTCATCCACCTTATGAAATTGTTAATGAATTTCTCATCTCTCCAGCACTGCAAATCAGGTGGCTGCTGATAATTTGAGATCTTTTGGTTTCTCTCCAATAAATGGGACAGTATATTGTACAGCTCAGAGTAACTGAGAACAATTTCTTGGCAGCTGAAACATGACCTTTCTGGTCTAAAATAGTCTCTTAGAGCTCCAACATGTTCTGCTGTCTTGTCTCTCAGTGCAATGAAATTCCTCTGAAAGCTACTCAGTCACCATTCTCTGATCGTTTTCAGTCTCATTTTCTTCTCTGTTTCACTTTGCATTGACTACACAGTTCTCCTGCTTCCACTTCTCTTCATTCTTGCCTTCCTTTCTTGTTTTCTTTTTCTCAAGTTCCTGTTCTTCTCATCACTATCAAAGTACCCTATCAAATTCAGAAGTCTGTTACTCTATTGGATGGTCTTCTACACAACAGATTTCTCTTTAGTTTTTCAGACACAGTTGTAGTTTTTCCTGAAGAAAAGAAAACAAGAAATCATAGAGCACTTGCCTTCTGTATATTCCTTATGCATGGTGCTGTACATGAAGAAGTAAGGTTTTATGTCCAGAGACTATTCTTTCTGTGGGTTTTCCATTTTTACCAGCAGATCCCTACATGTCAGACCTTCATCAAGGAGTTATTCCAAGAAAAGAGCTGATGAGACAATTTTACCTTTAAAATTTACAAAAAAACTGTACAGTGCAGAAAAGAGGAGGATGAAGAATGAAAGGGAACAACAAAGCTAACGTACAGGGTCAATAGTGGATATCTTGAAAATCTTCCACACCATTATTGCTTTAGGAGATTTCCGCAGTTTCAGAAGTTTCAGCTTTCAGCTTACTCATGATGAGAAGTGGAAGGGCGGGCACTTATCTCTCCTATACAGTGACCAGCAATAGAACTCAATGAACAGCATAAAGCTGTGTCAGGGGATGTTTAGGTTGGATATTAGAAAAAGGTTCTTCACCCAGAAGGTGGCTGGACACTGGAACAGGCTCCCCAGGGAAGTGGTCACAGCACCAGCCTGACAGAGTTCAAGAAGCATTCAGACAGTGCTCTCAGGCACATGGTGGGATTTTTGGGATTGTCGTGTCCATGACCAGGAGTCAGAATTGATGACCCTTGTGGGTCTTTTCCAACTCAGCATACTCTATGATTCTATGTCAAGATGAAAAGGAAAGCAATTAAGCAAGCCTGCTATCATTCCAGCTGCACCATCTATAGAGAGGAAACTTTGTGTATGATAGATCAGCTTCTAGAATGACAAGTTAAAAATACTAGAAAACTAAAATTATCCAAATTTGTCCTGAATAAGTTAGACTAAGAATTCTCTTCATTAGAACCAGGTAAAAATTGTATTACTTGTACCCTGTAAATCAACATCAGGACATCTTAACTGTCAGGAAGTTTGGGGAGGTAGAAAGTTCCTTTCTAAGAATTCATGACACCTATTATTTTGAATGTTATATTTACAACCCTCTTATAAACATAACTTCTTTTTTTTGTATCGTGTTGAAGAGTTGGAGAGTGCTGCTTGAAGTTGGGGCTTTATTTATTTATATATTTATTGACTTAAAAYGGTCCATAGTTTTGAAATAACGGTTAATAACTGGGAGAAAGGAAAAATTGTGTTTGAGGATAACAACACCAGATGCAACTGCAGCTAAATCCAGTACACATATATTATATATATATATAAAAAAAAGAATCCACTTGAATATTTTGCAATTGCCATTTTAATAAGACTAAAGATTACATACCTCTGTCTTAGGCATCTGTCATTTTTGTGCAGGAAACCTCTTCTACACTCCCTGAATGTGTGAATAGCTCCTAAGAGCTGTAGATAAACACCTCTTTGGAGCTTTATCATATTTGTGAAGAGATTGTCTTACATTCATAGGCACTGTCTTCTCATATTGCTAATCTATACTCCCAGGTCTTCCTGACACATTTTAGGTAGAGCTTCATTATAAAAAATGAAGTTCTTTCTTGCCCTTTCAAGGTCATACATCAGACATTGATCCACAGCAGCATCTGCACTGCAACATCCACATACACCTACACYATGACTTCATTTTAACCTGAAGAATTATTCAGTTGGCATAAGTTTGCTAATCATGTAAGACATCATATTGCTTCCATATTGTACCGTGCTTACATGGCAAGGCTTTAGTAGTGGGTGGTCTGCAGATGTGGTCTCTGAAAGGCCAAATGGCTCCAAAATGGATTCCCTGTTGTCCAAAGCTGAGACCTTCAGTGATGCTGGTAGATGCTCGGTGGTAACATATTTAGGAAAGGGTAAAAAACGCTGCACAACAGCTGTGAGGGAGAGAAGTGGGAAAAAAATGTGAGAGAAACAACCCTGCATACACCAAAGTCGTTGAGTAAAGAGAGGGAGGACATGCTCCCAGTGCTGGAGCAAGGATTCTTCTGCAGCCCCATGACAAAGGCCATGACGAAGACGATTGTCCCCCTATAGAAAAGGAAGAGCCACGTCAGAGCAGGTATCCACCCAGCAGCCCACAGAGGACCCTACACTGGAGCAAAAGCAGTTATCTCTATATCATGCAAGCAACTAAGCTAGGTCAGATCCTATTATTGATCTTAGCATGTTCTCCCAGAYGGTGGAATGGCTAGACCCAGACCTATGGCATAGTTGTAAGGCTAAATTGCATTTTTTCACATCTATGGGGAAAAAAATGACAAGGAATCTAAGAAATAACTTGTAGAAATGGTAAACAATAACAGCAAAGGAATGTGACTCATAACTAAGATAAAAGCAGTAAGAGCGCTGAAGAAAGTAGACCTTTAAAAAAGTTTTTTTAAAAAGAGTGAGATTCAAAACATAAATTAGATATAAATTACTTTTTTTTTTAAGTAGTCAGGGTAAGTGGAATGACTTGAGTAATGTCATTGATCTCTCTTAGGTAGGGAATGGGCAGAAGGAAGCATTTAATGAAACAAGCCATTATAAATTGACATTAGTTGTGATCTTCCCTATTTAGATAGCCTTGTATGATATTTATAAGTAGACTGTTACAAAGAAGGCTGAGGGGTGACCTCATTGCTCTTTACAGCTTCCTGAGGAGGTAGAGGGGAAGGTCCTGATCTCCCTGCTATCCAG
This sequence comes from Amblyornis subalaris, assembly GCA_018881555.1. Classification (NCBI taxonomy): domain Eukaryota; kingdom Metazoa; phylum Chordata; class Aves; order Passeriformes; family Ptilonorhynchidae; genus Amblyornis; species Amblyornis subalaris. Next base: position 543,211 of record JACAXG010000033.1, read on the forward strand.
TGTTAGGACACGTGGTAATGGTTCAAAGCTGTGCCAGAGGCGGTTTAGACTTTGGAATTATTTCCTTACCAAGAGGGTGGTTAAAAACTGGCATAGGCTTTGTAGAGACATGGTCAATGCCCAAAGTGTGTCAGTGTTAATGAGGCAATTGGACAACAGCTAAATAACAGGCTTTGAATTTTGGTCAGTCCTGAAGTAGTCAGGCAGTAGAATCAGATGATCACTTTAGGCTCCCTCCAACTGAAATATCCTATTTTATTCTTTTCTATTAAAACTGTACCTTGTATGAATCTATTTTCCTTACAGTAAAGTAGTCCTACTTTCAAGTTCTTTAGAAATTGCAGTTAAATAATTACTTTCTCCAGTATCCAACCAATAGTCTGGTTTCCACAACTCCTATCACCCTCAAGGTATGAGAATGCCGTATTCTCTTGTCCTACACCACAGCAGCCTCCATTTCTGTGTGCCTTTGTGTGTGATTTCTCTAGCCATATAAGGCTTTTGTTGTTGCTTTTGTATTCATTATAGGGTGCTTATTTATATAATTCTAGCATTTTTATACTCTAATATCACTAATTGCTTTCCACAGTTTCTTCATGTTCTTTCTTTCATGGTCAGATTAAAAACTGTGCAGTTTAGTGATGGGTAGAGAAAAGTTACAGAGAAGGTAAGTCAATTCAGACTGTGTACATTCCATGTTTATGTTGCAAGTCAGGATTCAACTTCAGATCAGAAAAAACCATAAAAACTACTTCCTAAAGATACATTTTATGGTGGCATGTGTTTTCAGATTATTCTTTGGAATGAGGCAGGGGTTTGGATGGGGAACACCAGTTCTGCCCCATTCCTAATCCACATTTCAGAGTGTTTGCAAACATATTATTTCACAAGAAAAACAGAATAACAGATTGATTTATTTTCCCTCTCCCCAAGTGCTACTTTTAAACACAAAGAAGAAATAGGCATTTGGAAGCAGGAAAGCAGGAAAAGAAGAATCAGATGCTTCTATGCAGATTTGCCACTTGAATTTTCCATGTTGCACCCATTTCACAGCCATTCTTTGAAAACATTCACACTGTTTTGTGGGGCTGTGAACGGCTCAAAATTAAACAGAACTAAATGCTTTAGTACAAAACAGGAGTTGGTCATTTCCTGCTATTTCTGGTCTATGCCTCGTGCCTGGAGTGTGAGGGAATGAAGGAAGAAGGAAGGAGCGTCATGGTGGAAGTGCCACGGTGCTGAAGTTCAGAATAAATCTGTCTCCTGGCAACTCTGCACATTTGCTTTCCTTTCCCTCTACCAAGTGTTATGGTACAGCAGAATACAAAGTCAGCAACAACTTTACATGTTCCTGCTGAAAAAAATATAACTGAATGCAAGACAGAGTAAACACAAAAGTGAATCAGAAAATGGAGTCTCTCCTACCAAGACATGTCCATCCTTCCATGTAAAAAGATGATGAAAATACTACTTCTGCATAATCACCTGGTTTCTGAGTCTAGAGACTTGAGGAAGAGGAGAGGCTCCAGTGCTGCTGCCTGCAAAGCACTTCTGCTATATTGCCCAGTGTTCTAGTAACAATACCAACTGCTGAGTGTTAAAACTAGTCTTTTGCATACACCTTGCACTCTCTCTCTCTTCCTAATTCCTTTTTTACACTTGCCACTTCTAAGTTTAAGTTAGATATCTTAAACTAGGACATGAATGTTTTAAGATTAACATTCAACCTAATTTTACATGAGCTTACTATTCTCTAAGCCAGTCTGGTTCTGGCCACAGATGGAGTATGTTTCCCTTTACCATGTCTTTACTTCTTCCGTCTCAGAAAGAAGCGAAGCAACCAGGAAAGTGGTTTTAACTAACACATGATTGTTATCATAGCTGGGATTAAGTAAGTAATATCCAGCTCAGTGGTGGTAGCCTCTGAAGATGAACTAACTCCCTCTCTTGCAATTGTGGTATTGAGTTCAAATCTGCATATATGATGGACAGGCAAACCCTGCTTTTCATAGGCACTGGCCTCAACTTACAGATGGACAAGGCCTCAAATGACACAAGAAAGCTCCCTGCCACACTCCATTTGTCTAAATCACATTCTGTCCCTGACGATAAAAGAAGAAAATCCATTTTAAGAATGAACCTGCTCATAATATCCACATTTTCCTAGTAAGGATTTTTCAGCCAGGAAGTAGTCCAAAGGAAAAGAYTTAAAATATTCTTAAATTTCTTTTATGCGCCAGTCTGTCAGCTCCTAATTTCATAGACCTTTTGACACAATCAAAGGCAGCTTTCCCTCTTGTCTTACAGGTACTCTGTTCCAAGCTGGAGCCAGAATTAAGCCTGTAATGTGACTCAGGTGACTGATCACATTAAAAAGAGTAAAAACCAGTGACAGAAAATTCACAAAGAACGTGTGGCCTGCTATGTTTTGCATGATTCATTGTTGGCCAGTGAATAAATTTACAAAATGACATCTTAGAGATGGGAAAAAAAAGTGGATGGCAAAGAATACAATGTATTTCTATCACATCTCCCCATCTCTATTAACAGAATGGCAAGACGGGGGTACCTGCTGCTCTAAAAGTTAAGACAAATGCAGAATTTCTTTTGCTAAAAGGTTACCTCAGTAACTTGCAGTGTGTGCTTGTTATTGCCCAAACTTTCTTTCTGCTCTGAAATCCTGTGCTACCCTCCTGTGACATTTTCTTGCATGCGCTCCAGTGAAGTTTGGATCTATTGTTTCACAACAAGGGAGCTGATCCTTCAGCAGTTACTTATTTATTGAGGTCACTCGAGGTCAGTGATGTGGGTTTTATGGGGTGCTTTTTTTTCAGAATATGGTCAGTCTGGTGTGTTGGAATTCCTTTAATTTTGCAAAGAGGGAGGTAGATGGTGGAGGAGTTTCATATTAAAATTAGGTACATATCAATCGCGTAGGTCTATACCTGCATTGTAGGCATATCTGGCAATTTTCAATGCACGTCACCCTCCTGTCATGATTTTGGTTTGATATTAATGGACTCATATAGCTTTTCCTGAGCAGGATCTTCGTTCTTTATTTTTCATGGAGGGTTTTTTTTTGTGTGTTATGCAGCAAGGAAGGGCTACTCTGCCTTACCTCTCACATTTCCTCCTTGCCTGGGTGACAGGGGATTTGTTGACATTTGCTGCATGTCCTGTTGCTATTATAAATCGGAAGGTACATTTCAAGCTTCAGCACACTCAGAGTTAAGCTGCACTGGAAAGGGACAATGAAAAATATAAATGGAAGAAATTTGAAGATGTGAAAAGGGAATTATTTGGGGGAGCCTTTTATTTTAAATCATTTAAAAATGGAGTGAGAAATAAAAAATCCTTGTAAGGATTTTTTAATATAAAGTTTGTAAAGTCGGGTTGGGTTGGTTTTTTTTGCTTTGTTTTCAAAGCAGGATGCCTCAAGTTATGATTCTAACTCTTTGTTTAGTCACCAGAGTTTTCCACTCTGAAATCTTCCCCTGAAACCATCGGCAGTACAAAAAATATAGATTTTGTGATAAACATTTTACAGAATTCTGAAAGTGCCCTTTTACATAGTGCTTATTGTCCAGATTTTAAGGAATTGAGAAATTTTATTAAAACCCCCCACATTTCTGCTTATATAATATACAATAAAGGAATACCAACTATTGCAAAAATTAACAAAGGAAACTCAAAGCAAAGTAAATTTTACAAATCATGCCAAATAAAATATTTCATGTGACCAGAAATCAATATTTCTTTTATAATTTCTCTTTATGGGAAATTTCTAGAAAAATGTTTGTTCTCCTGTGCTCTATTCCAAAAGGGAAGGGGTGTTTTAAATCAGGATATTTCCTTCAAATGAAAAACTGAGTTCTCCTAAAACTCCAATGGCCAGATTTTCTTGTCATTTAGGAGTTCCAAGTGACCTGAAAAGGAATGTGAGTACAAATCAGTTTATTTATCTGGGCTACTTACAATGATGTCTTTTTAGTGAAGTGTAATGCAGGGAGTCAATTTTATAAATGTGGCCACAATTCAGTACTACAATCCTTAAAAAACTAGAACAAATAGAAAGCATAAAATAATAGAAAGTAAGCATATAATTCGAAAATATTTTTCATGACCTATTTTAACTTGTTTCACAATGCTTTTTTCTTTTTCTCTCGGATAATTTACTGCATAATTCAAACCTCCAGATAATTTCGACCTCTTTTCCTTTATTATTAGCTGTTAAATTTTATTTAAGCTTGATCGTTTTTAAAGGGATGGGTGGGATAAAGTGAAGCTTCTAATTTTGCATCCTGCTTTAATCTCCGATTTGAGAGTGCTATGGTCTGGGGTTTTACATACTAATATATGGGCATCAGATAGAGAGATGTGATACATACCCATACCTTGGTACATCAGCCTCGAGAGGGGCCTGGATGTTTTGCAGTGGTGGCTGACCAACGCAGTCCCTTTTGGACTTCAAATCAGCTAGTCGGCCTGTGAGGGAACCTCCTGTATTTTAAAGTTGGGATGAGCTTGGGGTTTTATTTCTGGGGGAGGGCAAGGAGTTGTTATTTCTAAACGGCAGTCCTTCTGCCCTTAGGTTTAGGCTATTTTCAGACTTGGCCAAACGTTTGATTTTCGTAATTATTGTTGGGATTTCCTCCCCCTCCCCCTCCCAGACGAAAACTAAAATTGTGATTTAGATATTTGGTCCCAGCGGTCCTGCCTGTGCTCAGCAAATGGTTCCATGTCACTCGCTGCATCACAATATCGGAGCGGCGGCGCTCGGTGGCAGCTAATCCTCTGAGCCCGTTAATAAGCTTAGGAGCACGTTCATTGAAGACTGACGCGTTAGTCACAAACAGGGAGAAAATATCTACTGGGGGAAGCTGAATTGGTTTTAATCATCTGCTAATCACCAGTAATGAGACCTACTCTGGGGAAGAAAAGAAAAACAGATAGTCAGAGGGAGGTTTTGTTCTTCACAGCGGAGTAACAGGGAATGAGAGGGCAGCTGTTATTAGGAGAGAAAAGATGGAAAGAAAAGGGGGATTTGGCCAGACCAGATGAAACTTCTTCTGTGGCGCACTGTTTTGTTAGCTGAGTGTTTCTTTCATTCAGCCTCCAAAACTTCAGATCTGTCAGCCCCTCTGAAAGCCCCGGCCCACCTCTCCAAGCCGCCGAGGAGAAAAGGCGCCGCTACCCCGCCCCGCAGCCCCCCCGGCCCGGCCCGGCCCGGCCCGGCCCAGCTCCCCCTCCCCCGGCCCGTAGGCCTCTTCCCCGACCCCGCGGCTCCTCCGAGGCTCCTCCAGCGGCCGGGCAGCGCCGGGACACGGCCGGAGGGACCGAGAGCCGCAGGGCAGCGTCCTGCCGCGCCTCGAAGGGCTGGGGCGGCTGGAGCTGGGTCTGCTTTAGGGGACGATGCTCGTCCTTGAAGGTGGCTTCCTGCCCACTCCTCACCCGTCCACCTTGCAAGATGGGGCTTCAAGGTGGCTCCTGGGAACAAACCAAAGAGAGGGACACCTCTGTCGTTGCCCGTGGCAGAGCCTGGCAGGGAAGTCAGCTCTCCCTCCCACCGGTGACACCTGAGCAGAGCCATTGCTTCGAGAAGCAGGCATCACGTTCTGCAGGTGAAATTGGAGCAATAAGCAAAGCTATGACGCATAATAAGAAAAGCGGTGACATAACTACATTCCACATGCACTGTGCAGATCACCATGCTTAATTCCAGGGTGCTGGTGCGGGGACCTTTGCAAGACATGGGATGTGGCAGGTCATTCCATTTCTTAACAGTAGGCCCTGGGTATCTCCTTCACCTAGATCATGTTCACTTCTTTTTAATTTGGTTTAATTTTTGACTTATAATTGTGCATCTGGCTCAGAGAGAGGAAGAAAGCCCTTAGCTACATTTTTAAAAATCCAATCTTGGATGAGTTCTTTAAGTGATTATAAAGTTGACTAAGTGTAAAAGCTTTGCAAAGGCAGTAATTTCAGACACACTTCTGGCTGCTAAGACATGTCTGTGTTTCATTTTCTGTATATTTTTAGGGAGCTTAAGTGGGGTTGGTAGCTCACTCATTGGAAAAAAAAAAAAGGGGGGGGTTTTAAATGTCATGCTTCATTTGGCTGTATGGAAAAGCTGAGTATCAGATGTCCTGTCAGGAAATAAGATACACTGATATACAATGTGCAAACATTTTATTTTGAAGAACTCCTTCACAGTCTCACTTCATGGAAGTGAGTTGCCCAACTTAGTCACACAGCAAAGAGAAGTCTACATCCTGATTTAGGTTTAATTTCTTGGTTTAGAGCTCATGGCAACAGGATATCTGAAAGGGAAATCATGCCTAAGATTTTTTTCTGTGGTTCCAATAATTCTTCACCATCAGAAAATATGTCCCAGGACACCCAGATATGGAGAGAACATTAGGCCAGAGAAATTTTTTAACCTCTTCTTTATAATTTGTTTAGTAAGAGTGGTAGTGGGAATGACTGCCTTACTGAGGATTATCACAGCATCATATTTCTGATTTTGGAGAAAGGTTCTCTGGAGGTCTGGGGATAGGTGGTACCAAAGAGAAACAAAACACCATCAGGCAGTTTTCCTAGTTTTTTTGAACAGAAAGGGCTTGGGAAGCTTTACATGGGGGGAAAGAAAACACTTCTCTAAATGCCTGTTATATGACCTTATTCTAGCACCAGCAAAAGTCCTTTGATTTGTAGTGGCAACACAGAACCAGTTACTTTGTGAAGGCAAAAAAAAAAAAATAAGGAAAATTTAGTTTTCCTGTGTCCTGAAAGTACTGGCTCATGTGTTGCCATTTACTCCTGTTGAGTTACTCTTGATTGTGCAGCTCACCTTGAATGAAGAATATATTGGTTCTTAAAAGTGGCTGTTTATTTTGGGAACCATCATCCTCTTTGGCTTCACACAGATAGCCTGACAGGTCTCACAGAAAAAAAAACCAAACTGGCATTGGAAACCAAACCTCTTCACAGGTGTCCAAGGCAGAACAAAACCTCTTGCCTGCCTGTTCAACATCTCTAGGATTCTCAAACCATAAAGTTATGGATTGTCATGTACCCAGTGATCCCTTGCTGTAAGGCAATGTGCAGACACTGGTGTTTCAATACGTTAGATTAAAATTTGAGACCGAAAATGAACTTAGAAAAATGTCTCTCTATTCAAAATAAAACAATCAGAGATGCCAGCCATGATCATATTGACCTCATGTATACACTCCTTCCAATTTGAAAGCAACTTTTCCATGATAGTGAGCATGTCATCAAAGCCTTGAGGTAATGTTTAATTGCACTCTTTTTCTTTTCTTTTTCCACAAGTATATTTAGTATTGTACTGATGTTTTCTCAGTTAGTTCATCTGTCTCTCTATTTTATCTTTCTGTCTGTCAGGCTTATTAGCATATTTTGACAGATTAAAAGGCTAAGGTCAAACAAGCAAATCCCCAAAGAAATACTGCTAATTATTGTCATATGTTTTTTAAATACTTTTGCTTCTTCAAAGAATTTCATAAGGAACTAAATTCAACTTTGCAGTCCGTTTCTTTCATGAGCCCCTCCTCTCTTTAACATCACTTTTCCTAGTCACCCTCCAGTGCCCCTACCCTCACTTTCATTTCTTTAGGCAAGCAATTAGCTTCTTACAAAAATGCGAGACTGTATTTCAGGTAAGTTACATTTTGTGGAAGTTTACCTGGCGTACATACTGATGCACACACAATGAGTAATGTTCAATGAACYAGCAAACATGGGTTTGGGTGTTTTTTTCGTTTTGCAATGTCTGAAGAAGTAAAAGACCCTTTCTATTGCTGACAAAGTGACATAGATATCCTTCTTCCAGAATCCTGCTCAGGGACTAGTGGGTGTTGTATACAGCTGTGGTCAACAAAGGGATCCTTTACACCGTAGCATTTTCCCTCTCTTTGCATGGTGAGGAAGATCTGGAGGTAGATTCAGAAGGCCAAGGAGTGCATGTTAGTACTGGATGCAGTACAAAGTTTTCTTTATCTTTAGCTTCTTAGGAGACAAAACAGAGCAGGTAGATGGTCTGAGAGTGAGTGAAAAAAATTTTAAAAAACAAATAMAGAAGTCCAACATACATTCAGTAGGGAAGAATGATTGCAATCACATGTAATACAGTCAGCTGAATACTTTCTGTATTAGTTGTTGACCAGGGTAAATAGTAAGGTAGGAGTTGGTCAGATAAAGGAAGATATTGGCTTCTTGTGAGGATGAGACAACAGGTGGCTAAACTAAATAGAGGGGGAATGCTTTTGGAACAAGATAAACAACAAAACAATCCTAATTAGCTTAATGAGCAGACATGTATTTATCTTATGCCTCCACTTTTCTATTAATTTCCAGAAGCTTCGGTGTATCAAGACAATATATCTGTTTTTGAAAGGATTAATTTTTTGACGGGTATGCAAAGGTAGCATTGCCAAACCTTGTTCATGGCAGGTAAATCATTACATGGCCTAAGACAGTGTTCATTAGCAGCATTGTCAATCAAGTGGGAGTCCTGCCAGAGAATTGCTGATGATACGACAGGGTCAGAGGCAAAGATATTCAGTCTCTATTCATCCATCAGATTTTTTTTTTTAAAATCAATTTACAGCATGATAATTGAGTCAAGTTTATTGTGCTGCTCCTCAAACAATGTAGGATTTGGTGGTTATAAATCTCTTGGTACTGAGACCATACTAAAAAGAGAAAGAAAGGCAAAGACATGAAAGGGTAAGAAAGAAGAAGAAAAGTTGGGGTAGGGTGGGGAGATGAAAGCTAATTGCTAAGATAAATATTTTAGAAAGGGAAAGTTTCAAATGGGGAAGACCTCTCTTTAAGGTCAGAAAAGTGGTTGAGGGATGAAGTCCTCACTTAAAGAAATTCATTACTTAAGGTGAAGGGCTAAATTGCCATTCATGTATTTGTATCATCAGAAATTATTCCACTGATAAAACCAATGTGTATCCATCCCAAGGGAACAATACTGCCTTCAAAAGTATTGGTTTTTTCTGCTGTGTTGGAGAACCCTTTTGTAAAACATTTTCCCCTTCATATGTGCAATTGTGCATGCCTGTATGCACGTGTGCGTGTAAGGTCTGTGTGTTCACTAAGTCTCTGAGTCAGGAGATTTAAAAAAGAGAAAAAAATTAATATAGAACAGGAAAGTGTCTTTCTAAGGCAGAAACAGGAGTGCTTTCTACAGGGAGGAAAGCCCTCTTCTATCAACCTGGGCATGGCTCTGATTTCCAGTGCAAATGTTCAGTGCTGTATTTCCAGCCCAGGAAAAGGATTTGTAAGCCTCCCTCTCGTGACCTGCACCCCCTTCACACTTATGCCAAAGAGTTAAAATGAATGCCAGTGCCATCATGCACAGGCTTTCTGTAAACTAATGTTACTGGTAAACATGTGCTTGCACATCTACTTTGCTCAGTTTGCTATTTGGCTGATTTCAGACATATGATAAGTAGATCATTCCTAAATTTTCGTATAATTACGTTTAAATATAATTTTGAGCAATTAAAATGAATGGGAGAGGAATTTATATGAAATCTGTCTCAAAATAAACCTATAAAAGTGTCGCATTCCAGGGTGATTTCTTAAGTTCCCTTTCATACAACAACTGTGCTCATGAGTTCTCCTCTCAGACCCCCGACTCTTTTCTGGGACTCATCAGGCTGATGCTGAACAGATTTAAATCCTCCCCATAAAAGGTTTAGTCTAAGTTGCTTCTCCAGTACTTGTTTGAACATTAAATATGCAAATAATCATCATTACACTTCCAACAATTACACATGTTTGCGAGCACCATGTCAAGTACTGGCAGCAGTGCAATCATTTGTAAAGACAAATATTCCATTCCAAGAGATGTCATGCTGCTTAGAAGATTTCTTTTTGTATTAGTAGCCACACTGCTGCTTCATAAAGTGTGCAAATGAACGTGACAGTGCTGCCAATAGCTGCCAGTTCCTTCCTCTCGGCAGAGCAGATGTCAATCAACCATCCCAAACAGACAAGGCCTCGGTACTGCCACAGACATTAAACATGTAGGATGGAGAAGGGAGGGCACAAACAACACAGGCAGTGCAGGGGCTCGGCATACTCCTCGCTCTCCCTCTCCCTCCTCCTTCTCTCCCTCTCAGCCTCTCTCCCTCTCTCTTTCTCTCTGAGGAGGCCCGAGGCCGTTGGAATATTTTAATTTCTGATTTCTGACTATATTATCATGTGTTTGTAACAGACGAATTGTAATTTGTAGCTCTGAGGTGATATGAAAAGCTGCCTGCGACCGTAGGACAGATGCAGGCGTGTGTGGCAGACTTCTCTCCTCGCTGCTCTTGCCTCCTTCTCTCTCTCTCCTGCTCTTTATGTAGTAATGGATAATTGTCAGCATTCACTTTTATCGCATCCAAAGTAGCAGCTTAGAGAAGATGCAACTTTGGTCAGGACTAATCTTGCCTCCTCCTGAAGTGGGAAAATCCCAAGTATTTCAGGGTCCTATTGATAACCCTTGTGCTTTTTTTTCCATAAAAGACGGATGACTCTGGCAAGCTTGGGAGACTGCAGATAATGGGATTGACTTGGTACTTAAATCTCAGTGAACCAAGACAGCATAAGTAATTAGTGAATTGGATCCATACTGGGGTGCTAATGATGGCTAATACTGCCCCACACCATTCTAAAACCCACAAGATACACATCCATCTCATTCAGATAAAACAGAGGGGACACTGTTTTGTGGGCGTCATTTATTTCTTCCTTAGCACAGAATTTATACTCCTTTAAAAAAATAAATCTAATTTTCGTGAAGTGACATTCAGAAGAACAAGTGACCGTTCTGTCAGAAGAGTTCATTATGATCACAAATACCTCTGGTGTTTTTAATTAAGAAAGGCTAATTAAGAGAAACTATGCATTTATCTTCTTATCTAGTTGTCAAGGGAAAAGACACAAACACTAACTATATGCCATTTGAATGGGAGAGGGAGTTCATATTTTTAATCTTTTTTTTCTTTTTTGCTTTTTGTTTTCAAACAGACTGAATCCTCACAAAGGAGAAAGTTCATGTAAAGAAAGTATTTCTTTTTTGAAAACGATGCTCCAACTTTTGGCAAGTGTAGTTCAACTTCACATCCTGATTTTCATCCAGGTTAGTATAATTGGGTAGAAACTAGCATTCTGCCTCATTTTTCTTTCCCCACAGAGTGATAGCATTTTATCAGGATAATTTAGATAAATGCCTTTCCATAGGGTTTGCTTATCCTTCCAGGAGCTATGATCGACAAACAGCCACATAAGATGAATGGCATCGTGTTTTGATCAAATGTATTCTCATCTAAAAGTAGAGAGGGTTTCAAGGTGAGGGGAATGTCTGTTTTCCTCAGATGTGATCGTCAGAGGGTGGTCCTCCCCCCTCTCTTCCCCCTCCCTGTGCCCTCCAGTTTGTTACAGTGGCTGCGAGTTAGGATGTTTCTGCGTGTGAGCGTGCGCATTGCAGGGATCAGACCCTAAAACCAAGGACAGCTTGTTAGATGTTCTGACTTAGTCCAACAGTCTTAGCAAATAGTTTTAAAGAGAGAGCTGAAGATGGGGAGGTTGTTTGTGGGGTGAGATTGATACAGAAACTGGGAACTTAGGTACTCAGCTTTTGTGCTGCCAGCTAAATCCTAAAGAAAACTCTTGACCCTTTCAACTTTTTATTTCCAATTTGGCCTGTTGTTAAGGGACATTAAAAAAGATATGACTCGAGGCAGACTTGGACTGTAGCTTATAGAGAGTTAAGGTGCAACATTACTGACTAAAAGCAAAAGAGTCTGCTGCCAGCGACTATTTTTTTCTTTCCTTTTTTTTTTTTTCGTTAGGATTAAGATGAAATCTTTCTTTTTCCTGTCAGAAGAGTCTTAATTCTGTGCTGGGTTATTTCAGCAAGTACCTCAGTAGGGGGGTGGGGGGGTGAGGGGGTGGGGGGGGGAGGGGTGGGTGTGTGTGACCACAGTAGGAAATGCTTTGTAAAACTTCATATTCAACATTTGAGGAGAAAAAGCTGTTTAATACAGGGGCTCTTCGTAATCCTTATAAATCTGTAACTGATTAGGAGGCATTCAGAGCTAATGTAGGATGAAAAGATGGGCAGATTGTCGGCTGAGAAGGCGGAAGCAGGGCTTGGTTGGGGTAAGGATCTGAACTAGATTAGAACAAACCCAAGTTTTAGTTGGGATGGAGCTAAAGTGTTAGCCTGGAGGCAGGCAGGCTGCTCTTCATCAGCTGAAATACTCCCACCTCAGTGACTCTTTCTGCTTCTCAAAAAAACAGAGATTCCCCCTGAAAGTAGTGCTTTGCAAATTGAAGATTTAACCTTATCCTTTCTATCTGGTCCAGAGATTTTTCTCTCTTTCTTTCTTTCTTCTGCAGACAAGCACTTTTAGCTTGTGTAGTTTCTAGATGCATGTATGTCTAAAATGACAGACATTTTTATAATAGTAATAAATCACACAGTCCTTTAAGTCAAAAACTGAATTCTGCCACCTCCCCAACCAGGTTTCCTTTTGCATTTCTGCTTAGCACTGATTTACCTGACTTCTTCTAATTTTTAGGACTTGTAATACTCAAAAACAAAACAATTAAAAATCTTATTTTCACCATGCAAGATCTGAAGTACTTTATCCTGAAGAAACCTGAATTGTTTTAGTCCACAAGAATAACCAGGATTCCGTTTATTATTAACAACATTTATTGGGAAGCACTGCAGTGTGGAAAGGTAGGGTAAGAGTATGAGAAATATTGTTAAGATGTGAGGATACACCTTCTGTAAAATTAGAATATCATTTGTTAAAGAAGCTCCCTTTTCTTATATTTCTTACTATAACTGTTCCCCTTCCGTGGCTTTAGCTTTTGAAAGAGCTTCATTGTATATCTTCCTAACAGCCTGCGTTTTCCCTTGAATATGATGAATACAGCTGCAGGACCCTACATCACGAGTTCTTGGAGTTTGTCAGATGGTGGGAGTCTTTAAAGGGTTTTCCAGCAGAAAAAAGCAGTGCCTTCCTTCTTTTGACCTAATTTGCCTAAATATTTAGTAGTTACTCCTATTTCTTCTGTCCTCCCTAGAAATAGCCCTAGAAATTGCAGGCACTAATAGAAATAACAACATGACTGGACAATGTCATCTAAAATACTGCAATTCTCAATTTTTGCTTTTGAAGTATCATTCCCCATTTTTTTTCTCACTAATCGAGAAGACTTAGGCAGAAATCAGAAAAATAAAAGGTAGAACTGATATATGATTTACTCACGTATACCTAAGTCTTTCACACACTATTAGCAGAATTACAGTGCTTGGAGTAAACGATATTGAATCTCAGACACTTGGCTAAAAGCAGGTTCATATCCAAGGTTATAGAATAGGAGGGGTCATTTTTATGAAGATACTGACATTTTCCAAACTAATATCTGCCACACATTTCTTTTTCTAATGTTTCAAAAGGAGGTCAGTTCATTTCCACATCCTTTCTAACAAGACTTTGAAAGTTACAGTAAAAAGAGGCAAAAAGAAAAAGTGTACAGAGCCCTTACATGAATCTGAAGGCAAGATAGACTACATTAGTGAACTTCTTTTTGATGCTGAGAGGTGGAAGTCAAGATAGCACTTGTTTTTCCTATCCATCGGAAAAAATAACATGAGCTGCTTGAGCATTTTCAAATAACAGGAGAAATATGGAAAAATGAATTCTGAGTCATTCTTCCCTGCTGTAAAATGCCCAGATTCTTGTTGTCTGCTGTGAGAGAGTTTGCGGTGCACGTAGATAAGCAGTAGAAACAGAAAAGGTTTATACAGAAGGATAGTGGAACCAGTACACATCAACAGCTCTTTCATTCGACTTATTTTTGTTTTCCATGATTAAGCACACATGGCAGAAAGACAGAAAGAAGCAAGTCTTATTTTAAAGGCAGCAACTCAGAATATCATACTTTGCTTTTTACATCTTATACCGGATATCAGGATGCTGCTGAAAAAGTGCCAGAGTTAAAAGTAATTCCCTCAACTTGAGCAGTCTTGAAATCTTCCAGATGCTGGCATATATCCACTGGTTTTAAAGTTTGAAAGGAGGCTAAAAGAATTTAGGGCTAGTTTTTGTTTGTTTGTTCCTGACCACTGATAGCATGAGCTAGCAGCTGGTAGAAGAATAAAGGAAAATGTGTGTGTATTGGCAGCAGACAATTTATAACATGAAGCAATTATTCTTTCAGTCTTAAACATCAGAACTTGTGTCTTAAAAAATAATAATTTGCTTGGACAATTTTACAACTGAGCATTTAGTTTTTTCCCATTTTTCCTCCTTCAAAGATGTGTTGGAATTTGTAACCAACAAGATACATAATTTATCAATCTGGTACTTTTTTTTTTAAGAGGCATTTTTCAGTCTTGTGCCTTTTAAAGCTTATTGTAATCCTAGCTTGGTAAACCTACATCTCCACCTAGTGGTTTTACAGAAAGGGGAAGCAGTCGTTTTTCAAACTGTGAGCATCCAGATAGTTTGCAGTTTAACACCAGTGTGAAGAAACTGCATTCTTTCTGAAAGAAATATTTTAAAAGTTGTGATTAAATATACATATATATATGTATTAGATATATAATAATTGAATGTTGAAATGTCTTTGCCATGTGTAATTATATAATGGCTCTTTTATTTCTTAGTGTTCCTTAATAATTTCAACTACCAACAGAAAAACAAAATTTTAGCGCCATGTCTGTTCATCCTGTATTTTCGCTAACCCCATCCTAAACCACACTCAGGCAGTGCTGGAAGATTCCCATCTTTCCTACACCCTCATCTCTAATGCAGAGTATGACCAAAGGTACAAACTAAGCACAAAACAACTTACAAGACTTTGAAAATGCCCTGGGACCTCTCCTTTGCACAGTGACGTTTTTTATAACTCTTTGGTTTGGAATACTTTATGTCTTCTGTGAGGAACTTCCAGGAAATCCGTGAAGGGAAGAGGCATGCACAATGCGTGTGACTTAGGTACCAGACCAAGAAAGATTTTTAAAGCTGTTCTGCCCTTTGTCCAAAAGATTAATATTGTATTTTCTTGACTCTCCAAAAGATTCTTTCTCCAATTTTTCTAAAATAAAAAAAATTATGAAGGGCATCTCTGAAAGATTCTTCTTCAGAATAGATGAGATTGGATTGATGAAAAAAGTTCCAGTCCCAACACTGTTGCTTATTGTCCCGTACAATCACCTTAGACCTTCCCTGAAAGAGATACCTCAGCATATTAAGAAGACCCCTTCAGGTACGCAAAGAAACTAATATCTTGCATTACCAGCAAATCGATTCCTTTTAAAAAATAAAATATAGGCAGAAATTAAATTCGTCTTCAGATCCTGTCCAAAATATCGTATTTTTCTCAGCCACAGTTCTCATTCCTCTTTCATGTCTCTGCAGAGCCAGTCACTTCCTTCAGCAGTGAAAGACTAAGTGGTTTTTTGGGGTTAAAATACTATTCTCTTAACAAAACTGTCAGTTCCATAGGACTGTTCAGAGTGCACAAAATTAAGAATGGGCCTAAACCTGTGCAAGATTAAATCCTTCACATGGACAGTAGATGTACCGTTAATTAAATGCTACTTGTAATAAAATATATTAAAGTGATTGAAGCTGCTGTAGCTGCAGTGGGCCTAGAAACTACAATAATCCTTCACTGTAATGTAGAATCCTCATGTCAGAAACATGTACAGTGCTCAGAAAGAGTATAATTAATGCACATTAACATATATAYTCAGAGACAGAATATATGAAGAGGGTGCTTTGGGACATGGTTAAATTTTTTGTGACTTCAAATTAGGGAAATTTTCAAAATCTCCAGTTCAGCCATTTACAATGATTAAATGGTATCATAACATTACTCTAAAACAAAACAAATGTGAAGTAATGTGAAAATATGGTTTTATTTCATTAATGAGCTATTCCAGCCTTAGATATTGTTTTTCCACAAATACAATAAATATTGATTTTTTAGTTAMTTAAGAATGGATGGTCACCCACAAATAATTAAACTAAATATTTAGTCTTGTATAGTCAAATGAAAAATTAGATGCTTATTTCAGAGCTGGGTAGCATGTGAAGCCCATTAGACAGTCCAAGGTCAGTATTGGATTAAAACTGAGATCTTCTGCAAGAATAGCAAAGACAAATTAATTTGGAGAAGGAGGGACATGTGGGGTGGCTCAGGCTGACAACTCTTGCTATCTGAGATGGTCGCTGAAATTCAGAGGTGAAAATTGGAGGTGAAAACAAAAGCTCATTTTCCTGTATAGAAAGTTCACCCTTCTCTTGAACAGTGAGACCTGCAGGGCACTGTCAGTCAGCACAGTTGAATTTACCAGCAAGAGACCCGAGCTGGGCTTGCCCTGAGCTCTGGTGGCTTRCTGGGCTCCTTCTGAGCAGTTAGAAACAGTGTCCTTTTATGCATGCTATATCTGACACATACATGTCACAGACGGATACCAAGTACTCTTGACAGCACCCAGTTAGAAGCCATTTGGGCAGACAACACAAGTGCTGCAAAACTCTGTATTAGCTTTTAGGCAGAAAATTTGAGCTGGTTGAATAACAAGAATGAGAGATGGCAAAACCGCCACACCTCATTTCCTTGTTACTGTAGCTGACTTCTGACTTCTTTACATTTCAGAATTAGATAAAAGAGTAGGCTATGTAACTTATCAGAACAGAAAAAACCCTGACAATATTGTTGATTTTTTTTTCTGGTATATGTGAAGCCTGAAAAGTGGCAATTCAGCCTCTTTAGGAAGGAGATAAGGTCGGAGTCCATCTGGGCTTGCCCAGTCTTGCTTGCCAATTGTTGGTTGTGCTCTGTCTAATTGTTTAAATCCATGCCAACTATCTGAATTTTTTAAATAATCTAAGTAGTCAATTAAAAAGCTCAATATGATTGAGCACTCTTCATTGGCTGTCACAGCAATAAAAGGGCCAGAAATGTTTAATGATATATATAAGAGGATGAAGTATCTAGTGCTATGACTCAATAAATATTTTTGCTTTTTCTCACTGTAAAATTCATAGTCTTACAATATGGGTAGCTCTAATAGAAATCTAGAAAACCACTTTCTCAGTAGAAAAAACAATTGGTGGCATTTGACGAAAACTCATGTGACTCTTTAGGAAAACTGGAGGCCCCCCAAATATTCCAGAAAAATAAATATTCAAAATAGCAAATTTGTCTAAGTCCAGAGAGTTGCAAATATTTGAACCACTGCAGATTTCTCATCAGTTAATGAGATTTCTCATCAGCTGCATCTTCTGAGAATTATGTGAAACTTGATGAACCTGATGAGGTCCCTTCCAACCAAGCTTATTCTATGAAACATAAATAGTTTACAGATCTAACCACCAAATGGCAGTCTTCATATTACATTGTCTTGGATGTAAAAGAAAGAGTAGTTGTGAGCTTGCTTCAAGAAAGCTCTTTGTTTTCCAGGTCAATGAACAAAACTCTACGTGATTTTCTATACCTTTACAGATCAAGGAGCTATGCCTAATACCCTACAGCTGTAGCATAATATAGCTGGAAAACTTCTTGTGATCTCATTGTGTGTTCTCTCTTGTGTGCTAGGACTGGTTTTCTCCATATTCAGAGTTTAATTTTCAGGGTTTGAAATAAGCACACACTCTAGATGACTCATTATTTCCAAAATTTTTGGACTCAGAAGTGGAAAGACCATCACACAAAAGTAAGTTCTTCACTTCCAGACATGTATTTTCTCAGAGTTTTATTAGAATAAACTGATATATAAGCTCATTACACCTAATATATAAACTCTAGTATAAATTTATAAACTCTAGTTTTAAACACATTTTGCATTTCTCTTCTTTCCATRATCCCACTGATTAAATTTTTGTCATGTTATTTCTCCTTTTTTTTGGAGGGTGGCAGGGGAGATGATATGGGATGGAGAATTTTTTAATATAAGCCAAGATTTCTCACATCCATGTCAATTTTAATGTAGTTTTACCTAACTGTTCTTGGAAGTCTATGAAGCATACTATGAAGCATTTTCCTCCAAAAACAAAAATCTAGACTTTGTTCAGTCACAAGGGAAATGACCTGCAGAGTATCCAAGCACTTACATGAGCAGCACAGCACTCCAAAATGCCTTGTCCAAACAACTGGTAGGAAAAGGCATCTTTTCTTCATCCTGTTCCTCCTGCTTCTGGGGTTTTTGTCAATCATTCCCAACCCCTGCCAAAAGAYCAAGATATACTTCAGTTTTGCTCTTTAAACAAAATCAAGAACAACAACAAAAAGAACCCCACCAAACAACACAAACCCCACACATATCACTTTCATCTGTTTGTTAATATTTCATTGGTCTGTATTCTGGGTACATCTAATATTACTGCACTAAGGCTTCTGCACATAGTGAGCAGTGCAAACTGAAAAGAAAATAGAAGTACATGGGGGAGAAAGTGGTGTTTGTAATCTTAGTTGAATTGAAGTCCAGGATGGCATTTATCTGGTGATTTTGGTAGAGCGGGTATTTCACTGTAACTGATAACAAAACCTTTTGACTAATTTAATTGGAAAACAGATTTGGAACCATGGAAAATATTTTCCTTTTTTCTAGTAAAGCTATATGTATGCATATATATATTTATGTATATAGTTGAGTAACTTAGAGAAGGAGAGAACATAGATAAAATCACCTAGAGAACCATTAAATGATATTAACAAATACAAGTCATTGACATGTCTCCCTTGTGTACAATCAAATTTATAGTGGAGAAAAAGGAGAAGAGGATGCTAGGAATATGTAAGGTACTCTTCATAGAGAACACAGAGTAAATATACAAAGATAAGACATACACACAAAAGAAAGAGAGAATGAAAAAAGTGTGAAAAAATATGATCATCCATCAGATGTAACACTTATTAGCTAAGCATATACCCAGAAAAAAAAATGCATATATTCAATCTGACATAAAGGTTTAGCTTTAAACCTGCTAATACTAACTGTAGGTTTAGTACAGACGAATGTCATTCAGAGCTGAAGTCATGCAACATAGTCCAGTCCACATCTTTGCAGGGACTGCCAGAATTTGCTTCAGATTTAAAGATACTGCTCAGATTTCAGTCCACCATTTAGCAAGGAGCTGATGAAGCAAACTTGGAGATTCTCTTCCGTTTTGGCCTTAGTGGTTTTCTGTGCCATTAATAGATAAACTTGCAATAGTTTTGTATTCTGAAACAGTTTCCAGGTTGTTGTACTTGACTACTGTAGTTCAGCATTTGTATTGCTCTAGAGCAGCGTCTACTGCTGATTTTATATGACTTCTCATGAGATTTTTAGATTTCAGCTGTGTGTAAAGTTCACAGGCTGAGTTGTCTTCCTCAGCTGTCGCAAAATCTCACGAAACCATTTAGACAATAAGGTTGGTTCCCTCCAGATCTGACAGCTGGTGGTCCTCAGATGGATCAGTCCTGAAACCTTGGGAAAGCCAAGCTGGAAAGCTTAGCTGGAAAAACTTAAGTGTCTTCAATAATACACTAGTAGGGTTTTGGAAAGCCTTGAGCTCCACATGATTTTGTGCCAAGGATTTTCTGTGAGTTTAGCACAGTTTGAAGTGTATGGTTTCCAGCAGTCACAACCTCCACAGACTGTGTCAGCCAGGCTTCTGGGAGGCTTCTCATGTGGCTCTACAGCATGTGTGACTTGTGGGACGCCTGTCCCCAGACATGGTACAGAAATGCTGAGCCCCCCATCAGTATCCAGCCGGAGGAGGTTCTGTTCTGTTCACTACCGAGCCTGGCTGTCCATGAGATGTGCTATCTTTGCTTAAGCAAAATTTGCTCAGTTTTTCCATTTAGAAAAGGCAAAAATATGTCTTTTTCTTTCTTCAGTTTCAGTGTTTTGAAGTAAAGTTACCACTAGGACAATGCTGTAGGTTTTGATAACACATCATTATTGTCTAAGAAAGCAGTAAGATTGTTGGAAACACCTGTTGATATTCTCAAACCAGTGACCCATATTTTTGATGCAAATACAGAATTGCTCCATAGCTACAAAAATGTAACAATAGTTTGTAATTTATAGCTGCAAAAACATTTGAAATACTTAGTAATGTTCTTGGTTGCTAATTGGTTATTTGATACAACTTCTTTCCTTACAGACATAAGCTCATAGCACTATTAAAAGTTAGAGATCTAAAAGAGGTCCCACTCAAACAGAGCACAGATGGCTGAGTGGTACCCAAGAGCTACCAATACTACCATTTATGTGTGGAGGCCATCCTTGAAATACAGGTCAAATCATGAATGTTACATGCTGAGGGTTCTTTAGCTGTCAAGCTAAGCTGTGGTAGGTAGTTACATGGAACATAAAATTCATTTCAAAAATCATGAAATATTTTAGAAAAGGCTTCCCCTGCAGAAGAAGGTGAAGAGTTGAAGTAAAACAGGAGTTTATTCATAGAAGCTCTTCTTGGAAAGTTTAACTTTTAAATATACGTGGCCCGAAGGTGTCTGACTAACTAGCTCAGTGGACTTAGGTTATACTTATTCCTTCCACTGCAACAGACTAAACAAAGGCAAGCTTGGAAGAGTCATTACTGCCTTACTGCCAGTGCTTCTTCAACAGCTCTTCACTGTCTGGTGGACACTAGCAGAGCAGGTAAATCTGATTTGAGGCCCTCTTGCTCTATCTAGTTATAATAATTCACTAACTTCCTCTCTAGGCATAAAGCTCTTGATAAAGATTTGCCCTACACATACATAGCTATTTATTTTTTTTTTAGTTTTCATTTATATACAGTAGACCAAATTTGGCTATGACTGATTGCTTCTCCTCTACAACCTGGCAGAAGAAAATTTTTGCATGTTGACTTTCACCATGCTTGAAATGCCAGGGGAGCAATGCACAATCTGATAAAGTCCTCTCCAAGAAAGTTGGGGATTTTCCGTATTTTTAAAAATTCAACTCATCTCAAGTCAGGATGTCTTTTCAGAAGATATGCTCCAGCCTTAATTGGGGTGCTCAGTCTAGGGTAAATGGGTGAAATTTAAGGTCTGGAAGTACATAAGCAGTTTCTCTCAATAATCTCACGATCTCTTCAATTCTATGCATTTAAAATGAAGAATCTTGCCGTATGCAGCCTGCAGTATGTTAAGTATTCTTGGAACATGAGCAAAGCATTTACACCCAGTAAGTAACTCTACATCACTTGCACAGTGAATTCTTTCCCACTCTATGTAAAACACCGTATAACTGAGTACAAGTGCAGATTGAGAGTACAAACATATGCATGGTCTCTCCAATGTTGCTTCAAAGCCCTTGTGCAGTGGCCATGAAGCCCCTTCAGATCTCAGCCCATGTCACTGAGATCTGTCCTATGTGAGTCTTAACACCTCACTTTCTGCAGTCCAAAAATATAGCCCTGTGATGTCAGGGTGACTCTTCAGTTCCTCTTCTGAATGAGTCTTTGAAGTGAGGAAAGACAAGACAGATCCTTAGAATCATGGTCTGCGGAAAATATTTACCATTAGAACTATTAGCAGAGACTCTGCTTTGCCAAAAAGTTTGAAAACACAAAGATGAAAAGGCTAAAAAATAGGAAAGAAAGGCAGCAATAGCATGTGGTAAGAGAAGGTAGGATGATGAGTGTTTTGAGAACACTTAATACTTCATTTGGCTTTCAACAAAGCTGTGCACTACACAAGGAAAAATTACCAGATATTTTATTCTTTATCTTTACATCTCCAAGTTGCCCAGAGGTATGGTGAACATACCTCGTTTTGGTGGGAAACACGTGGGAGCTGCATTGTGTCTGTCACAATATGTCAAGTCAAACATACGAGCTGAAGAAGTGCCTTGATTTTGCTCAATTAGTACTGTTTGCTTTGTGGACCTCCATTAGCAAGTATAAATTTGTACAGTGGTCACCATTTAAAAATCAATATTTACCAAGGGTTATCACATCATCAAGCCTAGGACACTAAGTAGTTCCGTAAACTTTGAGCAGAAAATAATACTGCGATCTGGTAAATATTTAACACACGTATCATTTTATGGTAACCACTACTTTTGATACAGGTGTTCATTACCTCTTCCTAGCTAAACCTTCCATTAAATTACATTGCACTGAACTTAGGCTTCACTTCAGCCAGATTTCAGTTAAAGGAACTGAGGGGAAAAATATAGTGAAACTGACTTTATAATTAATATAATGAAAATAACTGTAATGAATAATCACTTTAATTTTTTGCTCTCCTCTTATCCCAAAGCATATGATTCAGCATGGATTCTCTGTGGAAATACTGCATTTATGGCTAAAATATATCTAGGGAAAAATAACTCAAGGTTCCTTCTTCCTTTGGGTGTAATAAGATACTTTCTGTTTGGCAAGGAAGGCTCTCCAGTAGCTAGCTACGCTGTCCAGTTACTTTCAATATAACCACCCTTCCTTTGAAGTGTAAGTAACAGATGTTTAAGACATAAGAAATTAGATAGACTGTGATTACTGAGAAACAAGTTAATTTCGATTCATTACTTGATGTTCTCATTCACTTGTTCTGAAAATGACAGTAGTTAGTAGGGTTGTTGGTTTTTTTAATTGACATATTTTATGTTTAACAATCAACTTAAACTTAACCTATGCACACCTCTAATTTTGAAACACATCATTTGCGAGCTAATATGTCACTTTTTCATTGTAAATTGGAATTATTTGCAAAATGGCTTCACTTTAATTATATGCACGTGTACAACTTAGCCAGCTTGTTTTCTTGTAGATAATGGGAAGAGGTAAGGAGAAAGCAGAAAGCAACAGGGTTTTTTTGCCCTTTCACAAAACAAAATTCAGTTTTCTAAAAAAGAGATATTTCAAATGAGCTAGAGGAAGGGCTTGGCAGGGGGGAGATTATGTTTGGGGTTTTCTACTGGAAAGGAATAGGCGTGATTAAGAAACTATCATAGATAGCTCATTAGCTTTCAAATATGGCATGTGTTTGGTTGATAAAGGTAGTAATGTTCCCACAAATACTGTAAGGTATTTGATTTGGTACCCCACAAAATTTYGATTAAGAAAGTAAAACAATTATAAACTCAACATGGTATATCTTGAATGGCTTAAAAAATGGGTTTTTCTTGAAATTACAAACAGGAAATTCTCACAGAAATTATGTGTTCCCAGTGAGGTCCTCAGGGATCAGTTTTTAATGCCATGCTGTGAAATGTTTGTATTGGTTCAGAGGAAAAGACTTAGAATAGGTGTTTGAAAGAACTTTCTGAAATACAGTACAGTTAACTGTCACAAAGAGGACAACTAGAAAAGCTGCAGTTTCTCAATGAAGATTTTTAAGAATTGATTAATATGTTGGGTCTATGAAAGTTCACTTGCATCTGATTTCTAGTAGGGATATGGTCTAGATGACTCTTTGAGACCCCTCCAGAACTGTATGATTTGAAGACTGAGTGATCACTAACAAATTTTGAGAGCAGGAAACTGTAGCAATGATAAATAAAAAGAGGGTGGACTGATGAGAAAATGCCAGCTGAATCAATCTCCTGATAACTCACATATAAGCCACACAGTGTTGTAGCATAGCAAGAGGACAGTGGGGAGAGAAGGGGACAAAAGGGAGCACAAAACTCACCATTCTATAGCTGTAGATTAACACTGTACATCACAGAACTTCTGTCACCAGTGCTGGTCTTCCCAGGCCAGAGAAAAGCCACTAGAATGCCTGTAGGGCTTTATAATTTGCCCTTCCAATAACTGACCCCAACAAATTACACCTGTATAGATTATAAGTCAGGCAACATTTTCAGAAATAAGTATTATTTTCTATGTTTAACTCACATAATTGATAAAAAACAGATGAGCTGTTAGGTGCAAAAGCACTAAATTTCTTTTTTTCTCAACTGTATCAGTCTATCTTATAAAAAATACTACTGGGCCTTATGAAGTCTGCTTTTTTAATACCTTCTGGCCATCTTAACTATAACAACCCTATTGTAGTCATAAATTGAAGTAACAAGTTACAATTTCTGTCAGTGACAGTAATCAAGTCCCAAACAAAGTGTTAACACATTTAATAGATTTCTCATCAGAAAAAAATATTAAAACAAGTCTAGATATTTTTAATAAATTATGTAGCTCCAAGAGAAGCTGAGATTTGGAGCTAAACCAAGGAGTTTAAAAGGCTTTTGTTCTTTGTTAAATGGGAGGTAAAAAAATGTTTGAATACAGTTGTTCTCTTTGGTTTCATAATCTATGAATCTCTGAACGCTGTAATTTAATACCAAGATATGAATTTAAAAAAAAAAAAAAGTGGGTAGAACAGCTCTACACGCATGCTTATTTCTAGTTTGTGATTCTAAATTTGAGGCTGCTACATCTCTCAATTGTTATTCTGTGTTCACCTTGTAAAAAGAAACAGGCTAAGGCTCCACAGGATGAGAGTCAGGCCAGGACAATGTAGACAGGCTTTTAGGCAATCTCCTCAAGCACCACAAATCTATGTCCAAACCTCACAGTTTATCATGTGTTAAGCCTATCCAGATGGTAGGTAATATTCTGATATTAACAATACACATCCATTTCCACTTCCTTCTCTATAGAAAATTGCCAGCAAGTCTCCCTGGTGGTCTTTTAAAAGTAAAGGAACTTGCATGTATATGAGTGTACACCACATATATTACAATATCCTGCTCTGAACTAAAAAACAAGTTCATAGTAATTTATAATTTGAAATATGTAGAAGAACACAGCTTCAAATGGTATGAAATTGTGCTACTTGCAAGTACTTTCCCTAACTGTCTGTGACAGTCCCAGGCTCCTAAGGACAGGACTTCGAAAAAGACAAGAAGAATCTGATCTGCAAGTGCTTTATCTGCCTTCCTGTGAGTGCTGGAGTGATGGGGCTTTGTGTGAATAAATGCAGGACTCTTCTCTCCGTGTAGCATCACAGGCACTGCTACAGCTCCAGTCCATAGTGCCTTCAGCTGCACACCCAGAGCAAACCCATCAAATTTATTGAATGGGAAACCTGGAGATTTTTAGTATACATGCCAGGCATTTTAGTATACATACATACATTTTACATACGTTTTAGTAATCATACCAGACAGCAGAAATAAGCTCGGAGTTACAGAACAGACTAAATTGGCAAGGGGATGTAGTCACAGTTAGTTGTCCAGTGGTTATAACAAAATGTGCACCTAGATAAATCCCAGCCGTGCAGGAACTAGAAAAACTGTGGCTTTACACCTTTAAAAATTACTTGCAGATCATTAGGGCTGCCTTTCAATTTTTCCAAAGGCTGAATAGGCCTTTGGAAAGCTTTTTCCAAAGCAGTCAATAGGCCCCAGCAGATAGTGCCTCAGCTCTCTTCTTCCCTATTGCATTGCTCCCCTGCAAACACCTTCCGCTTCCCTGTCCTTCCCCTGCGAGCACCTGAGTGCCTCTGAGGGTAAGATGTGTGACCACAGTCCCTGTCCCAGGAGAGGAAGGCCAAGATGTGAGGCAAGAGACATTCAGGATGCACTGCACAGCTCTGCAGTTTAGGTGGGGTGGAAATGAGGGGGTCTCAGAGCAGGAGCTAGCAGAGCTGTTGAAACTGAGGTAGTATTTTGCTTCATCCTTCTTTGGCACCCTGTGGATGTGCATCACTTGACAGAAAGAAGAAACCTGAACCTCAGGCCAACCTCCTTGTTTAACCTTGGACACATTACTAAAGTATTGCCAAGCTATTTGCTTAAGAAAATCTTTTTTCTTTTTTCTTTTCCTTTTCTGTTTTAATCACCTAATTTCACCCAGCTCTGCTTTGTTACAGTGGGTAAACCACCTGGGGCTTAAAAGTCCTCCAGATGTCCTACTCAACCACATCGTCTAATAGCTCAAAAACTTCTGGATGGTTTCAAGTCACCTCTTCCTCATATCTCCTCCTCTACAGTACTAGCAGGCATCCCTTGCTGGCATCAGCCTGAGCATTCAGCAGGAGGGGACATCCAAGGTGGTCTGAGAGGTAGCTTCAGGCAGCCCACTTGATGTCTAACTTGAGAAGGATAGGATAATTAAGTATCTGAGTTAGGAGCATTCCCATCCTTTTTATTTAGCCAGAGAGAGGAGTAGATCCCCTAAGCTCAGCTCCTTGCAGAACCTATTTCTCTTCACTGAAATATGGAGACTGGAGGAAATTTGCAGTTCTGAATGTGTGTATTAAGTCCCTGCAGCTAAGCAATATGAATATCCTGCCTGCCTTCTTCCACAGTTCATACATCCCAAAAAAATTCAGGCACCCATAAATATTGGTGGATCTCACAAGGGATTTTCTTACATAGCTACTGCCTTCAGTGCTGCCTTTTTCTCTCTGAAGAGCTGAAAGCATGCCTTGGCATTCAGAGATCTTTACAGGGTGCAATGTATTGTTATCCCAAGCTTGCAAAACAATAGAGGTGCATATTTTTGCAACATGTCTCTTTTTTTTACACACGCTCATCATCTGGGGAAAATTTTCATTGCATCTGTTACCAGCAGTGTTGTGGTGTCTCTGTTACCCCTGCAAGGTGCAGAAAATACAGAAAGGGTGTGAATGGTCAGCAGCTTAAGTGGCACAGAAAGTTTTTCAGCTGCCTGTTACTAAAACTCAGCAGCCCTCACAGGGTTAATCCATAAGTGGGCTTCTGCCATGTCTTGACACAACTCGGAAGTTTGCCAAAGAGCATTAATTAAATTTCATGCTTTCCATCAGACTTATTAAATGTACTCATCCCTACCAGCTCCCATACTGACATGGGCTATTATTGTTGTTATTATTATTACTTTACAATTAGTGTGTTTTTCCCTAACCACCATTAAATATGGCTGGAGAGTGTTTCTGAGTTAATACTTTAAGACCAGGCTAAACTATGCAAAGCACTGAGAATTATAGAAGAGACATTGATTTTAGGGGTCAAAGTACTTTTGCTATATTAAATTTTTAAGGAAATGCTTCTTCCCAGCTCTGTCTTAACTTTTTCTAGACTTGAGGAATGCCTTGATCTGAGATATATCTGCATTTTGGAAAGGTGAGATATATTTTTGAGGGGGAAGAAAAGGGAATGATTACTACAAGAAAATGTGTGGTAAAATATTCTGAAATGTTTAGGAAAAAAACCTGTTGAAAATATGCAAATTTACTCAATTCCTGCCTTAGATTTATATTATTTTTTTTCAGTTATCTAAAAATTGTGTCATTAATTCAGTGCAGCTATTTGAACTTGTTAGGATTCTGCTGGCATGGATTGTATAGCCTGATGACAGATCTCAGATAGTGAGACTGTAAATAGGAGTGTACACTTGTTCAGCCCTTTGCAGTTCAACCTGTGAGACCATCCTCATGGTGGATGATAGAAGTTGCGGAGAGAGATCACAGCACTATGCTGAGATCAAGTAAACATCATTCAAATCCCAACTCTCCATCACTTGAAAGTCTATTGAAACAACTATACCAAACTATCTGGTATTTATAGACTTTAGTAATATGGAGTGTTCATTAAAGACTGCCTGCTTTAGGACTTTTACCCTATGCTACTTTCAAGCTCAGTGTGGAGAACTGTCCTACTTTTCTTTTGTTGGGTTGTGCAAAAATCAACTTGCATTTTGCCTTGGGAAAGAGGCTCAATTTGTATTTGCTTAGCCCTAAGACTTGTGCAGAGAAAGCAAGCATCATTTGTCATGTATCTGTCATGACATTATCTAGATAATTCCTTTTGATAAGCAGTATCATTTTTCTGGAGCAGTATTGAAGAGGACTTTACCCTGAAGTGAATTGAGAACAGCTGATATGGTTGGACAAATACATAAGTTCTGCCTGGTAGCAGGTAAATGCCTTCCATATGAGAGACAGTCTATGTTCTTCGACTGTAAAAAATATCTCAGATTATTCAAGAAATGATTCTCCAGACCTGATATTTTAAAGTAGGTTCTTTTCCAAATCTGGCCATTAATACATTCAGAAAAAGAAGGTATTCCTGTTAAAACAGAGCATTGTCCAGAGGGAGCTGGGAAACAAATCTGTTTCTTTCACAGCAGTTACACCAGTACTTCTGAACTGTGTGGTTGGATTCATGTTTGAACTCCAGCGTGGCAAATGCAAGAGCTTCAGTGGACTGCAAAAGCCGAACAGAGACACCATGATCCAGCAGGAAAAAACTCAAGCTGTTGTTGCAACCCACAGTTCATTTCCTAATGAAATATTCTGCCATTGTCAAACAATTGTCAGACAAAAATCCTACAAAATACAGGACATCTAACCCCAGGATTTCTTTGTACCAGTATTAAAATTACTGCAACTTGCTTTAGTGCTGGTAGGAGATTAACTCCCAAACTGCCAGTATGAACAAAATGGTAGAAAGCACTTTTTTTTAAACGTGTTCAAACCCCTCAAGATGCCCCAAGAAAGCTAAGCAAGTCTTTCTACTCTCCTTTCTGCTCTTGAACGATTACTCCCTACCATAGCTTTTGCTGTGTCCTGCATGCCCACTCACAGTCCCACACATGAGCAGAACAGGTGGTACATGAGGGTGGAGGATTGCACTGTTGATACTCTCAGTGAGTCAGGGTCATGACATACCAAGGTGAGGGAGCAACAGCCCACACACCCTTATCCATCACCTCTGACCCATACACAAAGGCCACGGCTGTAGGAGCATTTGTCAAAGGAGAGTGAGCAACTGGGGAAGCAGTCTTCCCAGCTCCCACAGTTTTATTCCACGTCTTGTATTTTTCTTAAACTGCAACCCCTGAAGGCAAACTACACAACCTGAAGATTTCACATGTCATTAAAATTACATGCATACAGACTCACACATACACACATTCTCAGGTGTTATGTTAGTGGAGCAAAGCTTGAAAATACAGCAAAAAGAAAAAAAAAAAAAAGCCCAACTCTATCAACAAAGCAAAAGAAAACAGTATTTTTTAATTATTTAAACATTGTGAGCCAGCCTCATCATTTCTCAGCATTTGAAGTTGGCAATCATTTATATTGCTAGGTACATGCCTTAATACAGGTAGGACTTGTCTGCTTGAGAATCTGAAGGCAATATCTTTTATGGTCACAAAGCAGCCAGCCAAGTTGTGATTTTATTCCTGCTCCCATTTCCTTACAGCTCTCCGATTATTTTTTCTCTTGTCCTGTTCTCTCCTCAGCACTCTCCCTACTCATCTACCCTCCATCTCACAAAGGAGAGAGACCTTGTGGATTTGTTATACTTGGTGTTAGAGCATGGGCAAACTCTGGAGGGATCAGGCAAGCTTATTTTCATCTTTTATAAGCAGCATCTCCCACCCTCTCTGCGCTGCAGCCTGTGGTGACACTGACCTCTGGTGATCACAAAAGTAACACTCACACTGAAGTGACAGCTGCAATTTTGAACTACGGTGGGGTTTTTTGCCAGAACAGTGTCTTCCCTTAAATGAGACTATATTTTTCAGTCTGTTTTGCACTATGAAGGACAGACATGCGTACACATCCTATGGTCTGCTCCTACTCTCGTTTTGCACATGGGAATTATCATAGTCCTTCTGTTACTCAAATAAGTTTTATACAACATTTCTCAAAATACATATTGTGCACAATAGAGAAGTTTATGGTGTGTAACGCTATTTCTCGAAAACTGACTTACATATTGTGTTTCACAGGGACCTTAATTACTAAAACATTCTGAATAAGGCCGTGGCCCATGCAGAAGTGACACTGTGCAGCTTCTTGCAACACGCTTCCATCTCTGTGATTTCTCCTTGCACTTGCCAAACACGGCATTAACTCCACTGAAGTGAACGGAAACCAGGTCTCCACCCACTATTTTTTGTCCATCTAGCCAAGAAAAGCAAACAAATCCAGGGCTAAGGCTGCAAGTTCTCAATTGCTCATTTTAAATGTGCTCTATTATGATATTGGAATGATCTCAGCACACTGATGTTACAGAATCAAGTATGTGCTGCAGACCTTGGCAGAAGTGAGCATTGAGTTAAAGAAGAGAGTTTCAGCTTGACATTCACTCTATTTTGTAACCTTAATTCCTTTCTAATTGATTCTTTGGAAATTTTAGAACTCAATCCCATGCAGATGAAGTGAGACAAAATATTATGTTGCTTATTAATTGTTAGGGTAATGACACAGGTATTGGAAAGCACACTTAGAATGAACTTTAATTAAAAATGTAAGAACTGATGATACCCTCATTATATAAGCAATGTTTTTCAAATATCATCCGGTACTGCTGTAGCCTAGTAGGTATGAACAGTCCTTGATCTTTAGGATAGCTTAAAATGCAAGGAAAGGAGGAAAGGATTAATTAAAAACAGGCCATTTAAGTAAGCAAAAATTTGTTTTCCACAAAAAAACACATGGCAAGCTGTCAGATTAGATGGAAGATATAGACAGCTAGATAATAATCTCCTTGACTGTGTGTTTAACTTTTCATCTATTGATAGGTATGCTTGAGTAGTATTAAAACATTTCATGAATCTGTTTAAAACACTACTTTACTGTAGCAGAATGAAAATGAATGCGTAGTAGTCTGCTGTATGCTTTTAACAAACAGATTTCATTTATTCCTTTGAGCCAAGCAAAATTAGAAGGACCTAGGGGTCTCTGATCGTTTGCCCAAAATTAATGATCAGTTATTGAATAATTAACTGTCATTGATATCTCATTTCTAAACAAATCAATGGACCCATTTAAGTGTTTGTGTAATGATAGTAATATAATCCTTCCTCATATGAACTGCAAGCGAATAGACCAAAGAGAAAAAGCACATTCTCCACCCGAAGTAATTATGAGACCTACTTAAAAATCATTTGCCTCAGCAGAAATGTAAAGTATTTTTCTGCATAATTTACCTCCAAAATGTGTGCATTTGGCTTCCACATTAAAAACTGAAACCTGTGTGAGTGGAGGTAGTGCTTCAATACCCTTGAAATGTGAGCGCATAGGTGTAGGTGATATTTATGAGAGCGTGGTAAGGCACCCCGAGCCGTGCTGTCTGAAGGACCTGCAGAGGAGGGAATCCGTCATCGATCGTCCCCGGGCCAGGGGCCCGTGAGGGGCATCACGCGACCCGTGCAAACGGACTTGCGGAAGATGGGGCTAGAGAGGGGACGGGAGAGGCAGATCCCTGTTGTTCATCTGTCTCTTCCTTCTGGCTGTGCATTGCTTTCCTTCCCACCACTCAGCACTGCTCTTCAAGGCAGTCAAACACGGTCCGGTAATCTAGGATTTAAATCAAGAGGACTATCTTATTTTAAAATACTATAATGTGTTTGTGGTGCATGAACAAAATTGCTGTCATCAGTGAAGATAGCTTTATAGATGACTCCATCCCTGTATGTTTGAAAATACTCTCCAGTGTCAAATACAACACTTAACGTTGATTGTCTTAATAAAAAGCAGTGGCATGTAGGCTCTTCAGGAGGGTGTGGAGGGGAGGCGAGTGCTGTTTATTTCAAGGCACAAGTATAGAAAACTATAAAACTATTCAAACCAGGAATTATTATAAAATGTAATTCAGTTCACTCAGAACGTTGTGGACTTACCCATTGCTAACCCTTTAGCTGGTAGGACAATGAATGCTTGAAGCAGAATCACTTATTAGTATTATGAAGAGCTGCCTTTTTAAGCATTTAGTAAGAGGTCTGTGAACATAACAAATACCACAATTGGAAACAGAAATGTTTGCCTTGTGATTTCAATGAATGTTTAAACAATAGCAGCAACAATGACTCAAAGCAGCAAAAATACAAACTATGGGACTGAAAATCTTAATGTTCAGCTATATTTAATAAAATAATAATTATATGGGTATGCTAATCCCCACATCTAGTTATTTTTGCTGTCACTCATTTGCTCCCAGCCTTTGGCAACAAGCACTTTTTCAGATTTGCCTTCAAGTTTCTATTAGCTATTGCTTAAAGAGTTCCACCCCCACTCTTCCGGAACAGCAATATCTGAATATTTCCCAAGACTGCTGAGGTACATTCTCTGCCCAGTTTTAACAAGCCACCAAGTTTTGCCTCAGTTTGGTGTTTGCGGGTTTTTGAAGAGAACAGGCAGAGTCAGTAAGGGATTAGAGGAAGTACAGATTTCCCTCCAGTCCAAGCACAGAGTCTGTGTTCTCTCTTGGTTTTGAAGAAGGTTTATGTTCTGGAACATGGCTGTCCCCTCCTATTCTGCTGAGTTTACCAGCTGCCATGTGACAAGAGTGTATTTTAAAATGTTTGTGAGCTTCTTTTTCAGTGAAAAATCTGTAGGGCTTTCCCAGCCTTCCCAAATGTGAATATCTCTGAGACATATGCCAACATATTGGAAACTTTTTTCTGTTGCAGAAATTAGACTAAAAGCAATATGCATTTATGTCTGATTCCACTTCTGAGTGTGGAGTAAGCTGTGGGGGTGAGGATGGTCCTTGTTAAAAACTGGGGAAGGGGAAGGCTGCTGGGATTGAGTTTTTGCAAGTGACCTGCTGCTACAGAGCTCCATTTGTGATCATTCCATATTGGAAAAATTCAGAACCAAAAGTATTCATATCTGAGTAATATATTAATTTTAAAACTCAGTATTTCATAGCATAAGTAGTTTTCAAACACATACAATGCAGAATTCAGTGTACTTATTTGTAGAAGGAGCTTCTATAGTGAACATAGGATAAACATATACTGCCCCAGAGAGGGAGAGGACCGAAGAGCTCAGCTTTAGCCAATCCCCTTCACCAGGGGTGTGCAGGCATCACAGCATGTTGCAGCAAGCTCCCATCCCAACTGCTCAAATGCTCTCACGCATCAAGCCAGTGTGTTGTTCCTATTGTACCTGGAACGTTAGCAATTGAAAATGAGATGTCTGTTCAGTTGACATATCCACAATGTACAGAGCATTGAAAGAAATTAAAGATGCAAAAGCAATGTTGAAACAACCAATTTTTTTCCCCTTTCAGCTGTTTGAACAGCAAGCTGCTTCTTTCTTTCCTGTGAATCTACACTGATAATAAAAACGAATTTTTAAAGAGAAGTGGTGAAGTTTCTTAGCTGAAAATGTTTATAAAATACCTATTTATCTCAAAATTATAATGATGATAACAGCTAAGAAGCAATTACTATTTGCTTCAGTATGCGCTGCCAGTGATCTTGTTCTATGATTTTATTTATTGTTTTAGTTTCACAGTATTTGACAGAAATTGTATCATTTTTATTTTTATTTTTATTTTTATTTATTTTCTCTGCATCAAGCCTTCTGTGGTTGGCAGTCACAGTCACCTTCAGATTCTGCTTGGAACTCTACCAGGCAACATTTTCAATACATTTTGCAATAAGAAGTATTATTTAGGGCATGTTTCATTGCAAAAGTGCTAGGTTTATAGCCATACTTATCAATCACCTGATAAAGGTATTTATTTGTCATGCTAGTGTCTCAAATAAATAAGGGTGACATGTTCTTCTTTCACTTTAATAAATGGTTTATGTGTGTGAGAAGTATCAGCCTAAATAAAGCCTATGATGAACAATTTGTTTTCAAAGCCATGATCTAGTTCTTTAATTTGAATACAACACAAGTGTGATTTAGAATTAAAGGGATACTTTTCACTGAGAATTGCCTCCTTGCTTTGTTTTGTATTTAAATTTTCCCCCTATTCTGTTCTTATTGTGTGTTCTTAAATTTTATGGCAATGAAGGCCAGCAAAAATGTTTCTCTGCCTCACAGTCTGTACATATATTTTATATGCAAGTTTTACATTATTTTAAGTGAAACAGCTGTTTTTGAAGCAATTCCCCTTGGAATATTTACAGTTCAATAGTAATATCAGAGAGACCATAAAGTGAAGCTCAGAAGAAACAAAAGGAAGCAATGCATAATTTCATAATTTAGAGAATTAGGAAGCTGTAAACAAGGAGCAAGATTAATGAAAAATAAACTAACTGTCCTTAGTTTTAGTTCTAGATGATGCTATTAGTAATGTGTATGAAGCAAAGCCATAACTTCCAGTATAATTTTTTTAAAGAGTTTCTTTTTCTTTTTTTTTTTTTTTCTTTCTTAAAGATGTTATTCTACTGCTGTCTCTTGACAGTTCAGGTTTTCTTAAGCAAACCTGTAATAGATATGTTGCAGTGTGCCTGAGTTCTGGCTTTGAAACATAAAGGTAACTTGGTTTTGATTGTCATCTGATACTATCCTTTCTGGTAGGGTGAGTAAGAGATGCTGAATTAAAGCAAATTTATTCCAGAATTTCTAGAATTTAAACTCTGAGCATATGCTTACCTGAAATAAGAGCTCAAAAAAAAATTGTGGAGGGCAAAGAGCTACTTTTTCTCCAGTTCAAGAATGACGAATGCTCTTATCCAACTGACCAAGTTACCAAGCAGTTTCAAATTTAACAACCAAAGAAAGGATAAAGGCTTTTTTTTYTTTCCACTCTTCTGTTGCTACTTCAGTATATTTATAGGAAATGCAACAGAGAATTAAATCAAAACACTGATTAAAAAATGCATAACATTAATGTCAGAACTGTGTTTTTATCAGCTAACGATAAACTCAGAACACCTCCCTTAGTTTACAAGGCTGATTGCTGCTAAAGGCAGTGCTAGACTTCTACACGTTTAGGAAACACATTATTATAGTTTTCAAAATCATTACTTTTTGCAAGCAAAATTTATTTTGTTTACTCAAATCAGATAAATGTTACGGGTATTTTATTAATCATTTTTCTGCTTATGTATATTGACATTTTTCACCAGATTCCTCCAGCGCTCCAAGTTGGGATGTCAAAAACTGTGCTTGCAGAAATGAAAGTATCCTCATTATGCAAATTTTGGTTCCACTGATAGGCATGTTCTGTTTTATAAATTACATCCTCTTGTCAGAAGTCAAATTGTATTTGAATAACTTCATGGAAATTGTCACCAAGATTTTAAATTGTGTGCCTTGTATGCCATTGTTGATTTAGTCAGTGAGTAAAAAATGGACATATGTTGATTTTTAAATATGTGCGTGATTGTTTTGTCATAAATGTTATTTAAATGAAACCTAGATGCATATGTAATTTTTTATGTATATTTTTGTAAAGTTTTGCATTATATAAATAATCTTAATGTTTATATTTAATAAAATATGTTAAACAGTATTAGTTGCTGTATATTTTAGTCCTAACAAGTTTGTTTCCTATAAACATTCTTGAAAAAATTTCCTGTAGGGTAAAATAAATATACATGTTTCGATAAAAATATTAAAGCATAAAAGTTAAAGTGAAAAGTGAACTTGAATTATGAAAATCGTTTTTATCTGCTATAAAAAGACTGCCTTTCTTATTTACATTTTTATGAAATTTACAAAAAACAAACACAAGTATGTTTCACTCATATTGTTGAGAGTATTTAGTAATACTCAAATATAAGTTCATTTCTTATTGTAAGCTAAGCAATTTAATTAAAAATACATTTAAACTCATTACAAAGAATAAACTGAGTTCAGAAAAGAATATATTTAAATAATTTACAGAGCAGAGATTTTAATTTAAAAAATAAAGTATTACACTCTTATTAAAAAATAATTCAATGAGATATATGTTACCAGCAAAAATATGTCCTTTACAGAAGCTCATAGTTCAGTTGATCTTAGTTTTCAGAATGACCATTATTGCAGCTGGAGTAATCTTTGATGTTAAGAAAAGTGGAAAAATCAAAGTGAAGTGGTAAATCTGTTCATTTTTCAAACATATTAATCTTGTCAAGATAATACATAAAATCAATCTTTGCCTTTTTTTTTTTCAGAGCCTTTTATTCCCTTTTATCCAAAATATGAAAGCACTTAGGAGGATAAAGAAATGTGGATGACTTTGGAAAAATGATCTGAAAATATATTTTGTCTGTTGGTATTAAACAGTGACACAAGTAATGGGAACTGTGCATGGTCAAAACATGAATTACTTGTTCAACTATTGGAATTCATCGTATTTGTTCTGCTTATAATATGAATATACAGCAAATTTCTGGTACAGCTTTCTTAACAATTCAACTGAATTTCAAGCCCTGACAGTAACAAATACAAATTGCACCAGCCCAAAAAAATTGTTGGGGCTAATTTTAATATTAATGAATTCTTTACAACCTCAGTTCAGCAGTTTCGATTAAGCTTTAATTAGTAGCCAGAGGGGAATCCAAAACAAAAATAAGGAGTTGAATTGCTAATTAAGTTAGTTTGATGAGGTAGAGTTTTAGTAAAAGACTGGTTGTTGTTGCCTGTGCGGGTTCTGACAGGCTAAAAATACTAAAGATTATCATTATTGTAACTAACATCCTACATTACCACCAGATTTCTGCAAGGAGCAGACAGTTCATTAGAGTACAACACTTTTGTGTGTCAGTACAAGAATTAAAGTCTTGTTAATAAGATAGCAGTGCATGGGAACCATAGACCAAGACAAGAAAACGTGGTTTTAAATTTGACTGGTGATAAATTATCTAGTTATGTGATACTCCAGTATGCATCTGAATCTAATGTGCATTTATTTGTTAGGAACTGCTTGTCAGTCAATTCATTTCACAAACGGAATTTTGTTTATTAGGCTACAGGGCTTAGTGATTTTTCTTTTGACATGTCCATCACAGTCACATTTTTCTCAATTTACATGCTTTAGATGATAAGATGTTCACCAAAAAATTGTATTTAGTAGTGAATGTGTAGATGTGAGTAGGTGCAGTTTTAGATGCTCTGTCTCAAGAATCTACAGCTCAAAGTAGGCAATTTAAGAGAAATCTATAATCAGATTTAGCTGAAGAGTAACGTGTAGTAAAGTTATATAGCTATGTTTTTTTCCTAATGATCCGTTTGATAACAGATTAAAATCTTGGTAAGCTTAAATCATTATCAAATGAATTTTTACACTGCCAAGTTAACTATTGCATTCAATTAAATATTTTTGACATTAAAAGTGTGC
The DNA here is from genome assembly GCA_018881555.1 of Amblyornis subalaris. Taxonomy (NCBI): domain Eukaryota; kingdom Metazoa; phylum Chordata; class Aves; order Passeriformes; family Ptilonorhynchidae; genus Amblyornis; species Amblyornis subalaris. The sequence goes on from JACAXG010000033.1 coordinate 580,211, forward strand.
TACCGTAGCTCCCAAAAGATTACTAATTATAATCACTAAAGCTCTGCAGTGACAGCAATTCGACCAAACTGCACATAAGAAATGTGCTAGATATCTCTGTAAGGATCGCATGGAATGTCATTTGATTTCACTATACTTTGATGTTTTCTATAATTTATATTTTGTCTTTTTGCTTAAGGTTTCAAAGCCTACAAACCCAATAACGAAGGGATAAGGGAAGACAGAAAAATAAATTATATTGTTTCTATGGCATTAAATATAAGCCTGCTATCAGAGCTACATAGCACTAGTGAATTGTAATCAGGTACTTTGACTTAACACTGTTTTGTTTTATAATAAGTGTGGTTGCCATATGTTGGAAGTCCTATCTGTCTGTGTCTTAGGGGTTTCATACCTCTGTAACAAATCCAAAAACTCATTTTATAATACCTTAAATCTACCCATTGTAATGTAGCTCCACTAGTGTAAATCCACATCAAACTTTCCTCATGAATGTTGCTAGAAGATTACTTATATTATCATGGAAAGCAAAGGGAAGCATTGAATTAGGATGCAGAAGATAGAGGAAAAATAACTTTCACCAAACCTTCTTTTAATGCATAGTTTACAATTTTCTTTCACTCAGCGTGAAACTGATTAAAAGCACATGGATGTCCCTCATAAAGAATGCTTTGCACAAATAGATGCATTGTTTAATATATTTACATCCTTGAATGCTTGGAATTTGAACTTTAATGCAGCAATGTAGCGGTTGTTGGAAAGGAACATAGGGTATCCACTATACCTCTATTTGAACATACAGTACATTCCTCTGCTGTCTGACTCTCTCCCAGTTGCATCCAGGGACTCCCACTGGAAGACCAGAGCTTGTCCCAGCAAACAGATTACATTGCTGGTATAAGCTGCCAGGGGCACCGTTCCTGCCGGGTGCTGCGTTCAGCAGGCAAACAGGGTCACATGCCCAGCTCTAAGAGCAGATGTACAGGTGCACACAAACTCTCCACTCACTGCTTTATTTAGATCAAATATGAAGCACAAATAAAATCTTTTAAAGGAGCCATGATAAATATGATTTTTGTTGTTTGGATTGATTTCCTCAGCACACATTTATTGCAGATCAAGGCTATTTTTTAGTTAACTCCTTCTCAAATACCACACTGATATTTTCCTGTATGGCTCACCTACTGTGTCAAATTTAAAAGAAAGGGAAAATTAATAGGAGAAGTACAACTACCTGAATAAAATTGGCATTCAGTTAAAAGACCTAGAAGAGATTTCTGAATTAGTGAAATAAAATGCAAGATCATTAAAAATCTACGAAATTCCCCAAAAGCAGCTTGAAAGTTTAACCAAATACTATATTTAGAAGTTTTATGTTCCCAGTGTTTGTTTTCTCATGCCAGTTTCAATACTGGTCTCTCTGCTGATCTCAGTGTAATTACTACTGACTGACAAATGTGAAAATGACAGAAGAATCAGACTTTTTATATGATGTAAAAAGTCTGAAAATTATCATTGAAGGGCACTCAATTACTGCCTGTTAATAAATATTTTTCCCTTTCTGATTTTATTTTGATTTATTTTACAATCAAATGCAGACTATTTTAGTACGCAAAGCTTGCAGAATGAGCATCTTTTCATACACTGAAAATCAAAATCTTTACAGTCACATTGTGTTAACCAGATGTTCGGTTTTATAAATTGAGTTAGTGTAAAGCTACTCATCATTTCAGCCTTTAAATACTCAGGATAATAAAAAGACCAATGCTATTAACAGAATAGATTATTTGTTTTGATATGGAATGTTAGAATAAAATTCATGGAATAGGTTAAGTCGAAATGAAATGAGTTTGTGGTTTGGAGTCCTCCTGTAAGTATATGTGTGTATGTGCATGCATGTGGATATGGATTTCTGGGCATAGACATGTAATGGTATAAATATATAGGTGTTTATAATCCCTCTGAAACAATCTTCTGTTTCTCCACTCTCCAAAACTGCAGTTTCTTCAGCAGACTCCCAATCCTAGCTAGACATGAGTTTATGTGCCTCTATGTGTGTGTCAGTTCCCTGTGAGAGCACAGAGATGGGGGAGGGGGCTGCCTTCATATTATTTTGTTTAGAAATTTATTCTGTAATCGGTTTGTGCATACAAGCTGGTTTTATAGTGGTGACCTTAACTTAGGAATAATTGAATAACACCTAGCAGAAAGAAAATTTAGGCTGAATATAAAGGAAAAGGATTATAGAACTTTTAATATTCCATTTGGCTGTGGCATATTCTACAAAAATTAAGACAAAATGAAAAACTAGGCTATGTGAAACTTTCCAGGTACACGTGAGAATCATAAAGTGGACAGCATTAAGATTTTTCTTGGATAGAACAGGTGTTGATCCCTAATTTTTTATTGTCCTAATTCAATTGTCCACAAATATATCACCCACAGAACTATATGAAATACATTTGAAGCAATATTTTGGACAGAGGAGATACTTAGAGTCTTGAGAGAAAGATATCTTCCAAAAACATACTGATGGTTCTCATGAACAATAAGCACTGTTCAGGAGGGACAGAAGTGTTTATGAGCATACGAAATTGCCATTACAATGACTTAATAAGACAATCCTGGAAGAAAGTACATTTTTTTACGTGAAAACAAATAATTCCATTTCAGTATAATAGGTTATTTATGTTTTGAGCAATTCATTGATTTTAACTGCATTTGTATATATCCTGAAGTATCTTACTATACAAACTACAGGACAACTTCTCAGCCCTATGTTCAGTGGAGACTGAAAAACTAGAGCAAAAACCCTAAATTCAAAGGAGATAAATTTTTAAGAACTTAGTGGAAGATGCCTTCTGATGGCTGAATTCTGAAGGCAGTACAAAAACTTCTATGAGCCCTCAGCTGAGCAGAACCCAACAGTCCTTTCACAAATTAGCTCCACATACTATTTTTTTTAGTGTTAGTTTCTTATAACTTACGGTTTGGATGAATAACACTATTTCTAGTTAGTGAATCTATTCCCACAGTGCACCTCGAGCACAAATCAGCTTTCGTCTAACCTAGCTTAATCAGGGGTTTCAAATCTCCACCCTACAACAGCTGAATCACTCCTGAACTTGCCATGGGATCTTGCCAAACATGTACAAAAGAATCAAATTTCTGCTCAGATTCATGTTCCCAGTGATTCAGTAGGAGTTTGGGAATGTGTTTTAACAGTGTCCACTACAAAATCAATGTCTCTTCCCATATCGTTAGACAGATGGACAGGCTGGCAGACAGGACCAGCCTAGTTTGGGGGCAGGGACAAAAATAACGTGATCATATTTCAACTCATTGTTCGAGTTTAATGAGTTCTGCCATAGCTCCAGCACTAGAAGGTTATTGTAAGGGAAAAACAAAGGGACCCTTCTTTTGTCTTTCTTCTCAAACTATCAGGCCCCATTACTGAAAATTAAGGTTCAATAAAATTCGTATTCAGGGATAATTAGCGGACAGCTTTGCGGTGCAGTGGATAATATGACCAAAGTGCTAGTTCACAGCAGTGTGTGCTGAAGTGTGAAAGAGCGAGTTGTCCGTTGCTGCTTCTGAGGTCATACCCCCTCATCCTGCATACAATGTGGCAGTCAAAATGCAGCATTCTTACCTGCTGTGATAAAAAATACACCAAAGCAAATAAATTATTTCAACCCCCCCTTCCCCTCGCAGTTTTTTTTTTTTTAAACAAAGCTAGATCATTAGTAATAAACTATGACTTCATTAGAATGTTCCACATAACAGGATTACAGAGGAATGTGTCAATAACTGGCAAAGGTTTGTCTTTCATTAATTAACACCTTTGTATGAATACAAACTTGTTATCCTCACTTTTTATAGGTGAAATATTTCCATTAAAATTAGACCTTCGGTTTAAAAAAAATCTTGATGGTGTTAATTTGTACAACTGAACATTTTCCGAATATTTTTTAGATTGGAAAAAAAAACAAAATTTGAAATCAGGCAGTGTTTCAGAAAGACTGCTTTTCTCTGTGTTAAGGAATAGAAATTTTCAGAGTTCTACTCTTTTATATGTGTATATATTGAAGTGTACATATACACATTTTCTCCATATAGGAGAATATTTAAGGAAGTAACTAATTAAATATTTGTTCTGGTTTTGTTGCTTAACACAAATGCACATTAACTACTTCAGCTTTTCTTTTCCCATCTGTCACTGAGGAAACAGCTCATAAGCTTAGGGACAGTCTGTAATATTGCTCTGTTTATCCTGACACACAAAATGTCTATGAGGACAAAGAGCAAAAAACAAATTCTACCTAAAAAAAGTAGAGTATTTTCCTGAGGTAGAAACACAGTAATTTTTCTTTTTACCAGTTTCACCTGATAGCTTATAAATGTAACTTTTAGCATTACAATGATGGTAACTGAGATATTTGTGTGTGTAGTGGAATCCTGGCTAGAACTAAATTCTTAGATACTGATGTTGTTTCACCACTGTCATATTTATTTGGATCACCAAATGATTTACAAGATAGGTCCCATTAACTGAAGGATGTACACATGCCTAATCTCATCCTACCTGAAAAATCGATGGAGTGATCTAAAATAAACTTCTCTTTTTGCAGTTCATAATATCTTCTGGTTTGGACACTTGGACCAAAGTTCTGTGTGCTTGGACACATGGGCTCTTCCTATGGAATCAGTCCCAAAAGGTATGAAACACTTATGTGAAACAAGACATCAATAAATTGGCATTTTCTCACCCCTTTCCCAGGCATTGCTGGAAAGGTGCTCACCAGTACCTATCATCAGGGTGATTAATGTCAGCTGTTTTCCAGGAGTACTGATGGGGTTTTTGTTCTCCTAAATACCTCTTTGTTTCACAATTCACTGAACAATAAGCATATTTTTAAAAACAATAGGAAATAAATATAAAATTCTATCTTGTTCAGGAAAGGCAGTGTGAGGTGTTACTTTAAAAGCCTGTATGGAAATGTCCAAAAGCATATTGGATTTGTCATCCATATCATAGAGACTTTCCATGAGCCTAAATTTGAAAAATTACATCAGATAACACTGAACTCATTAAAGGAGGTAAATTTTTTTCCCACCAAAAAAATATCAATTTTATGATTGGTGAGGAAAAGTAGGACTCTACCATTATTTTTCAGGAAGTGACTCTTTGAAATTGGATGGGCTTCTAGATTTTTCAAACTCTTGAGAATTTTTTTTTAAATAGCAGCTTGCTGTGGGAAAATATCAGCACCTTGCAATACAAGACCGAAGTCTTACAGATTACAGTAGAACAGGGTTTATCAACATTACATAAGGCAGCRTTTTCATCTGCATTTCAGTGTGTGGTGAACTTAGTATGTGATTAGAAAAGCAGGATTAAGGCTGTGTCTACATTAGCAAATAATTCAGTATGATAAGAATAAATCAGTAGATCAAAGCAGTCAGTGCTGAAGTCCTGTATCTTGCTAGGTGTTGAAAGTTTTCACTTCAGTCCAGATTTAGCATGATCTTCCGGTCTGAACATCTTCACTGCACACACGGTTCGAAGTCACCCATTCAATGTCCAGATGCTTATGGCTGCATTAGGGAATGTAGCACATTCACTCTGAAGTGGAGAACCTCGCTTACCATTCTCTGAAATCCACCTTGTGGGCATCTAGTTTGCAGGAACCAAACTGAACTGTGCAACAAAACAAAGAACCGTACCATGAGGAAACCCAGGGACTATAAGCCAAAATGTGGGTGATACAGTTTAAAAGTGCCTTCCAGCTAGATGAACACAGGGTATAGTAATTCTTGGAATTTAAATGACTCTCTGACCCCTGTGCAACCTCCTCAGCAGTGTAGTATGCAGCCACTAACTTTCTTGAAAGAAAGTCCTGCAGTTCCCCCTACTCCAGTGCAAGGAGTCAGACTGAAATACCTCCTGCAGCATGTTGTGGACACTTCAGTAAGCCCAGCACTTTCAGCTCATCTCCTTCAGGAAGGGATTATGCCTTGGGTACATGAAAGTAAATTACCGAGGTCAGCAATATTCTGCCACATTACAGTGGCATCTCAGAAGAGATTTCCAACTCAGTAAGGACCCCTCCATCCATGCAGCACAAAAACTTGAACCGTCTGTACAGTGCCATTCTGGAGACAGTGAGTTATCATAGCTCTGTAACAAGCTGATAAGCCGTGTCAAGGAGTTCATAAATCATCGGCGATTATTAGCTCAGGACCGGCGCTCCTCAAACTTAAAATATACTGCTTGTGGACCAGAGCAAGTTCACCAGCAGTCATCTTGACTGTCTTTGCCCCCATGGTGAAGATGTATCCAAACCTCCCGTCAGTGGTTGAACTGCACCTTCTCCAAATCCTTAGGCAAATGATATTATTCTGTTCTCTGCTCCTTTTTTGGAGATCTCCTTCAAGCAATTCAAGCCAGAATATGGAATTGTGTCTTTTAACAGAGTGAAGCAGTTTTCTAACTACATAAGGACTGGCATTAGCTATTTTTGAATTGTGGTTCAGCACCTACAGGATTTTGGTGTTTTGCTTGGGTTTTTTGTTTTGTTTTGGTGGTTTGGGTGGTTTTTTTGTTTAATTTTTTGGTTTTTGTTGATTCCTTTCCAACAACACAGCCCCCTATAATACTTAAAAATGTCAATGTGGTGGCTTTAAAATTTTCCTAGAGCTGGTAGGATCTGACATATTTTGATGTTTCCATAATCCCAAGGCCTCACATCTGTCACTCAGTATGGACAACTAGTTTGTGTGATGAAAACAATTACAATAAAGCATGTGTAAATGAGAGCTGTGCTCCTCCTTGCAGTCATCTTGTGTTTGCTTTAACATTAATTACTTAAGAGTGAAATTTAGAAGTCAAGTCTGACTGTGATAGATAAAATAAAACCATATCATTCTGTACATCTTTTAAAGATGAAGCGGGTTTGGCAGGTATTTCATCTAACTGCTCTGCATAGTGTTAATATGCTATTCCACCGTTGTGCAGTTGCTCATTCGTTTGATGCCACACAATTTTCATAAGCTGAAAACAGAACAAAGAGAAGAAAATCGGGGTTCAAACCAAAGTCCAAACAAAATCAATGGTGTTTTCAGAAAACTGGATCAAGCCTCAGTTTTAAAATGAAATAAATTGCATTTCAAATGAATGCTGAAAAATACCTGGTTTTGTAAATCAATTTTATTAAAAAGTATGAAGATAATTTTATATATACATCTATATATATATATTACATTTAGTACACTGTATATCTCAAACGTATCTGAAGGTCTGTCATTGGGAAAGGGCTGATAAATTGCACCCAGGAACCCAAAGTCTCTTGTAGCTGTGCGAGTAAAAACTTTTTCTATCACCTCTCTCACAGATGCACTTTACTTGTGGAACCAGGGTCTGCTTACCACAGTCCTGTCCCAAAGTTATGCTCTGCAAGACAGGGTGCACTCTGGATCTATTCCCACACCCCTCACCTGCCCACCCCCCACGTCCCCCACCCCATCCTCCCACAGCTCGCTCTTTCTTGCTGCAGAAAGCATACAGACTGGACTCGAGCCAAAGCAAAGCCTCTTTCTGATAATCACAACAGGGTATAACAAAATCCAGAGCTCAACCTATTATGTCAGTCAAAACTTCCCCCAAAAATTTACAGGGTGTAGTGGATCTGGCGGAGATGGAGTTAATTTTCTCCACAGCAGCTCTCACAGTGCTGAGCTTTGTATTGGTGGCTAGAAAGGTGTTGCTTTTGTCTACTCTTGAGCAGTGCTCCACAGCCTCGGAACTGTCTCTTCAACATTCCCCCTTCACCAGTAGACCAGGATGAACAACGTCTTGGGAAGGGACACAGCCCAGACAGCAGATCCAAACTTCCCAAAGGGATAGTTCATACCATAGGACATCTGCTTAGCAATACAAGCCAAGAGAAAGAAGCCTGTGGGAAGGGTAGGAGGAGTGGGGAGTGGGCATTTGTTATTACATTTGTCTTCCAGAGCAAATGCTATGCATGCTGAAGCCCCACTTCCTGGGAAGTGGCCAGACATCACCTGCTGATGGAAAGCAGAGAATAAAACTTTTTTCTATTGGTTCTGTGTGCGGCCTTTGCTTTTGCTGTATTAAACTGCCTTTATCTGACCCATGGGGTTTTTTTAATCTTGTTTTCTCCCTGACCCATCCTGCTGAGGAGAGTAGTCATCCATGGTTGGTGGCCATCCATCCAAAGCCAATTCACCACACAATAGATCCCAGGGCAGATGAGACTGAAACTTCCTATATGCTTAATGTGCTGTAATGTAATGAGGTGACACTTCTTCAGCCACTGAGAACAGCTCTGAGGCAACTGTTCTTCAGCTGAGAAAGCCCCATCTTTTATTTTCTGTCTTACACCAAGAGTTTGAAGACCATACTGCAAATGCATCCGTGGCTAGTTTGACATCGACAACTCACCTGTGCTACAATGCACAGCTCTGCATTTTGGGCTGCAGAGAGGCAATACTAAACATTCAATGCTCTCTTCCACATTAGCTAAGATGCTATGTGGTCCCTATATGTTATGAAAAGGGTCTCCAGCAGACAGCACCTGACACATGGAGGATACATCCAACCTTTTGATACTTCACAAATGTTGGTATGCCCCCAAACTACTTCTGCTGAGCGCAAACCCAGATTCCAAACATGTGAAAGGTTCTGCCATTGTCACTGATCAGGTTTTCCCTCCTGACATGTGAAGATATAGTCCTAAAACTGAAGTTTTCAAGTGGCAAATGCCATTTTTCTCTTGATCTCCACTCACAAATCTACAGGATGAAGTGGCAAGTCTTTCCTGCAGCATCAAAGTCTTGCCAATGCATAAATATATATATATGGGGTTTCCGTCATTTAGAAGAAGTCCCGGATTCAACAGGAAGGAAAGTTTATTCACTTCAAGTTTTAACATTGCAAATCCAAAAGGTACAGATAAACTCTGATGTGAACAACACTTAACGTATTGCATAAAACCAACTCCTATTGATAATTATTAATTTAATAATCCAGCAATCAGTTGCTATTAAAGCAAGAAGAAAGCTAATGCCCTGTTTCTGAGTAAATTATACACTGTAAAGAGATCCTGAGAGATGAAAATGTTGTCTGGCTTCACTCTTATTTAGCAGAAAGTTTGAATGATAAGTGTGTCAACCTCGTGGTATTAAAATTTTTAAATACAAAGGTAGGTAAAGAAATAATGTCTGAACCCTGTGATTACAGCCCACCCACCACCACAGTGTGCAGATGGCAGGTATCCCTTGCTAGCCTGGCACTTGCTTTCAGGCACCCAACTGCAAGGAGGGTAGGAGTTACTGCAGTCCTTGCAGAAAATAGCTCCTCTGGAGCTGCTTGGGGAATTTGGTTACGTGAAACTGTAACAAAATTACCCTGTGAAGTCCTGAAAAAAAGGTAAGGAAAAAGTAGCTAGGGAAATGCCTTGAGTTACTAAAAAAGTTAATTTAATATGCATTAATTATTGGTTAATTAAGTACAGTATCTCTCTCAAAGTTTTACTGGCATTCAGATCTTTAGTGGTTTTGATTGCTTTCACTCACTGACAGGATAAGGGTGTTTTGGAGGATAGAGGACAACACCATATTTGTACCATAGATTCTTTGTAGATATAACATTAAAAAATTACTCCCGTTGAACTTTTGGTTCATTTAATGGAAACCTAAAATTTGTAAAGAGATTTATTTTTTGATTAGTAGTTAATTCTTTAAATTCTTGATGGAACATCTGTAAAGAGTTTATCTTTACTTCTATTTTTTAATTTGTTTTACGTTTACACTTAGTGAGCACAAACAGCACACCAAGGCCACAATCATGCTCAGCCAGTGCTGGAAAATCCACTAACTTTCTGATTGCCTGACTGGATCCTACGGAATAAGCCTTTCTAAGAACCGGAGATGCAGGAAATGAAGATAAAGGTAATGTTTATAGTTACAAGATAAAATTAGCTGGAGAAAAGGAACAGCAGATCACAGAACTATGATTGTGTCTCACATTGTCTGAGATGGCAGACATCATGGAGGTCCTAAGGTGGCATCAGGTCTCGTGTTGTCACTGATTTTATGAAGCCTGGAATTAATTTAAAACAAAGGAGTAGCAAGTACTCTGCAGTGTTCTGATTGCTTTCCTGTAGATAAAAAGTTATAAATAACAATACTCAATCTTGCAAGTTTTGACCTAAGTCCATCGTATTTCACAGTAACAAATAGAACTGCTGGTAATCCTCAGCATGAGGACAATTCTCCTATGTATTTGCACAACTTCTCTGATGACTGGTATAGGTAGCCAGTGAGTATTTCCCTTTTGTTACCACATAAAAACAAGCAATAAAAGAAATTCCTTAGGGGGGTTCAGTACCCCTGATGATCATCCTTCACCAATAGAAAAACCCCTCAAAAATACAGCAGTTAAAAAGTCAATGGTATAAGGGTAACTTATTACACCCATTTAGGGATAAAGGTATCTAATTTAAAAAAAAGGGAATCAGACTCTTAAATTAGTATGTGATTCAGTATAGAGTACCATTCCAGTTCAGAATATTCTATTTCTTGTGCAGTAGGTACTTGAAGTAAATATGACAGTGCTAAGTTTCATTATATGGAGCCCTACACTGCATGTTTTCTGTTCCATAACATTAGAGAAGTGTTAAAAAAATCAGTACAAAATCTACTTTGTCTGAAGTCTTCAACTTGACTGCCTGCATTTTCAGTTTATTAGGAGTCAATAGGTGGTCCAAGTAACATTTTCTATATCAGACTGTTCAGAACAGATTAGGAAAGCTAAAGTTCCTCCATGTGTGCTGCTGCATGGGTCTGTAGCATCTTTAAGGCCTATTTCTGTATTTTTATAGGTCTGTGGGAATTCATGAAGAGTAGTAGTGATACCTGAAACTCTGAGCAATGTGGCTGTTCTTAGTTTGAAACGATGACATGCTGTAATATTAAAAAGATAGTAGCTCAAGACATTCCAAACTTGTGAAAAATTGCACAAAAACAGAGATATCTGGTAAATAAGAAAGGTACAACTACAAAAAATACTTACAACAGGTACTCTCTGAAACCTGAGCTCATGGGCTTCCTTCAAGGTATGAATAAAAAGTCCTATAGCCAGTTACAAAAACTCAATTCTAAATTATTGTTTATTGAAAACAAGCAAACTTGATTACAATTTTTAACTATCTAAAAAGCTTCTCTCTGAGGTGTTTGCATGATATGGGCTTAGCATTTATTTTTTATCTTTTTACATCTTCTCTTCAGTGGGCAAAACAGAATTTGCTGTTTCCACATAAAGGTCATTAGTAGCCTGAAGGTCTATGCAAATCCTTCACACCAAACACTAATAACATTAGAATGGAGTGAGTGATAAAAGAAATAAAGAAATGAAGATTAGAAACTACTCTAAGTAAAAAAGGGGTAGGGGCTAGCAACTTGTCAATACAATGTTTTGACTGTGGATGGTCATAACTTGTGTGCTTTTATAGCCAAGTTCAGAGTTATCCTTAAGACCTACAAAATCCTTCCAGGTGAGCATCAGAGAAGTTCAGTTTGGATTTTACAGATTCCTTTCCTGGTATGATCCTGTGTCATTCTTTTTTGAAGACATTGACCATATGATGATATTCAAATGGCCAAGCGTTTACAATTTTCAGATCTGCCAAATAGCGAATCAACCTTTATAATTAAAGGTGACAAGCTGACAAGGAAAATGAATGTAAAATTGTATACGTATATGAATTTTTATGTCAGATTGCCGTCTGTGCACTTGTTTTTTCTTTGTCAATAGCCGAAGGCTCATTTCCCTGTACTAGAAGTGCATTTTATATCGAGGCCTTCAGACAGCTCCCCTTCGCCCTAGTGAATTTGCTGATTAATTTTGGATGCTCCTCTTAATTAACACCCCAAAGGAAGTCTAGATTTTCTAGCCTATATTCCATGTAAAACAAGTGAATCTGAAGAACAATGACCTAAGGAGACAGGCGTGCTGTGTCCGAATGACATTACAAGAACATTGAATATCTCACAAGTCAGGACCTGGTCAGGCAACGCCTAGGGAAAATGTAGGCCTTTAATCAGGGCAGAAATGAGATTCATATTAGTCCAATTTCATTTTCTTTATTGCTGACAAAGAGAGTCTGRGATGGATGCCACCTGACAGTTGAAACATGGTGCTCCTATGCAGGAGCGGGTGCCTCTGGCCTTGATTAATAATTGGTACCATTTTGACTTGCGGGCAGATAAGTTGATGATGGATGAGAGAAAAAGAGTGAAGTGATTTATTATAAAATTAGGATAAAATAACGAACTGGCTAATTGCACACAAGCCTCATAAAACATAGCTGTGGAGTCAGAAGTGCAATGCCAGGCAACAATAATTTCCACCTCAGTTTTCACAATGAAATCTTAAAGCAAAAAAAGATAGAGACATTTCTTACTTATGCAGCTGCTATATGCAGAAAAAGCCTTGCCCATTCTTCTACTTCAAGCAAATAAAATACTGAAATTTATATTTCAGTTTTTATTATTACTGTTGCACCAGAAAAGGGAACAGTTGAACTAAACAGGCCACATTAAACCAACTGTTGCTTCTTTGTTAAAGCTAATAAAACCTTGTAATTCTTTAATTTCTTTGCATAGTTTAGCAGGGTAAAAATATCTAAAGTTATGAAACTGAGATGCATATATATTAAAATCAAAATTCAATGCAAAAAATCAACTTGTAAACTCTGTTGGCACCTGTAGAAGTGTTCAGTCCTCTTGGTAGGTATCACTTTTCTAGTTCACTTTTTGATCCTTTGAACTTCCAAACCTGTGCTCTGACAGCTATTTTAGAAGCTGGGTCATCTACCGCTCGCTATTTTATGCTGCATATGTCCAGCAAAGTACAATTGCAGATTTAAAAAGCATATGTTATAATAACCACTGGCTGTCTGGTAAAAATATCTATTTTGTTGTTATGAATTGATGTCATTATGTGCTTTTTTCTTTGAAAGATAAGTACTTGGTCACTTTCTCTTGGAAATTTTAAAAGTCTAACCTGCTATAGTTCCTTGAAATTTTTGCTACTAGCGGTGCCAATCAACATCCAACTGACTTTTTCTGCAAGCTCAACTATTGAACAAGCTGAAATTACTAAATTAAATACAACTGCCAACAATATTGTCCCAATAAGATGAGTTCAGTCATAAAACTGAAAATTAATGTAGCATGGGGAGCTAAAATTTAATTTACATGTAATTGATTTCTATTCTACTGCTAAGACAAAAATGTGGCAATTTCTCCTGATACTCTACAAAGTCAACCAAACTGAATTTTCCATGCAGATTAGGAAACAAGATTTTCAAATAATAATGTGCAAACACTTCATTTTGGTTCAAAAGCCAGTCATGTCTTAAAAGCATTAAACTTTTTCCATGTTCCTAAAGGGAAATAAAAATGACACCCACTATTATATCTCTTAAACAAATATTACAAGGTTTTATATCTGATCCAGTCTTAACTGCGTACCCAAGAGTGGCAACTCATTTTTGGCGAAGATTTGATAAAAGTTAACCTGAATTCATTTCTAAAGTGAATTCTTAAACTACATCAATTCCCCAGGAAATTGTGTTTCAGAATTTTGAGGTGTCTTAAACATGATATAGTTTCATGAATTAAACTGAATTAAGACTGTTTCTGAATGAGAGTATCCAGCATTTACTTAAAATTCTTTTTAACTCATGTCCCTGTTTTATCTGGACTCACCTCTTCGAGTGTACCCTATTCAAAAATCTTTTCACATTGATTCAATTAGAGTTTATTTGGAAGAAAAGCATATCAAGTGAAAGGTTATTTAACAGAAAAATTACAGAAACACATTCCTTTTTTGTCTGATTCCAAAAGCATGAAATTTATATTCATCTCTGTCAAAAGCCGAAGGCTACACCCCATTGTGACCATCAGAACATAGACTTGAGAAAAATACATATTACTGTAAAAAGGGAGATTAGAGAGTGAAATTGCCTGGGTTGTCCTTGCAAATTGCATTTGTGTCTTCTCACCATCAATACCTACATTCTTTCAATATCTCAGAGGTTTGGGGAAATCATCTTAATTAACTGCAGTGCTTTTAAGATCATGAGGTAAATAACGTTACAAGAACTGACTTGTGCTCTGACCCCCACCTGCTCTGTACTGGAGAAGAAGCAGCATGGCTGGCTATGACAAGGACACTCTTCTGTCAGCCACATTGTAAAAGGTGTTCAGGCCATCATGTCCCTTGTCTGTATGAGGCTGGTGCCAGGCATGAACTCCACATCTTTGCTACCACTGGGAATCACCTGCCTGGCAGAGCCGAGGCTGGCTTTTTCTCCATAGTGCAAATATGACAGCATGGGGGTAGTATCACTAATGTCTGGGAGGTTTGTGGCTGAAACAATAACATAATATCAAAGATTAGGACAGCTGAACAATTATTCCCAGATTATTGAAAGACATCTGAGAGCAGCTTCAAGATAAGAAGGGAAATTGAAGTCTATTTTCTCTGTAGAAAGAAAATTAGAAAGACAAAAGCCCAGCTAGAACTCAATATGGCCATTGTTGCAAAAGATAGCAAAAAATGTTTCTACAAATACATTAATAACAGAAAGAGGGCCAAGGAGAGTCTCCATCCCTTTTTGGATGCAGATGGGAACATTGCCACCAAAGATGAGGAAAAGACTGAGGTACTTACAGCCTTCTTTGTCTCAGTCTTTAACAGAAAGATCAGTTATATTCAGTACTGGGTACTCAGCCCCTGAGCTGGCAAACAGGGATGTGGGGCAGAATGGACCCCCTGCAATCCAAGAGAAAGTACTTAGTGACCTGCTGTGCTACTTAGACACTCACAAGTTTATGGGGCCAGATGGGATCTAACGGAGGGTATTGAGGGAGCTGGTGGAAGAGCTCATCAAGCCACTCTCTTTCATGTATCCTCAGTCCTGGTTACCCAGGGAGGTCCCAGACAACTGGAAGATAGCCAATGTAACAGCCATCTACAAGAAGGGTTGGAAGGAGAATCCAGGGAACTACAGGCTTGTCAGTCGTCAGTCTTACCTCAATGCCAGGGAAGGTTATGGAACAGATTATCTTGGATACTATCACACAGCACATGCAGGACAGCCTGGGGATCAGGCTCAGCCAGCACAGGTTCATGAAAGGCAGGTCCTGCTTAACCAATCTGATCTCCTTTTATGACCAGGTGATCCGCCTAGTGGATGAGGGAAAGGCTGTGGATCTAGTCTACCTAAACTTTAGTAAAGCCTTTGGAGCTGTTTCCCACAGCATTCTCCTGGAGAAACTGGCTGCTCACTGCTTGGCCAGGTATACTGGGTGTACTGGGTAAAAACAATGGCTGGATCACTGAGCCCAGTGAGTGGTGGTAAATGGTGCTGCATCCAACTGGTGGCCAGTCAAAAGTGGTGCTCCCGAGGACTCAGTTTTGGGGCCAGTTTAATATCTTTATCAATGATTCTGGACAAGACGATCAA
Organism: Amblyornis subalaris; assembly: GCA_018881555.1. NCBI lineage: Eukaryota > Metazoa > Chordata > Aves > Passeriformes > Ptilonorhynchidae > Amblyornis > Amblyornis subalaris. The sequence goes on from JACAXG010000033.1 coordinate 595,771, forward strand.
GTGCACCCTCAGTTTGCAGATGACACCAAGTTGGGGGAGAGTGTTGATCTGCTGGAGGGCAGTAAGGCTCTGCAGAGGGATCTGGACAGGCTGGATCAAAGGGTTGAGGCCAATTGTATGAGTTTCAACAAGGCCAAGCGCTGGGTCCTGCATCTGGGTCGCAACAACCCCATGCAGTACTACAGGATAGGGGCAGAGTGGCTGGAAAGCTGCTCAGCAGAAAATGACCTGGGGGTGCTGGTTGACAGCGGCTGAACTTGAGCCAGCTGTGTCCAGGTGGCCAAGAAGGCCAGCGGTATCCTGGCCTATATCAGACATAGTGTGGCCAGCAGGACCAGGGCTTTGATTTTCCCTCTGTACTCAGCACTGGTGAGGCCACACCTTGAGTGCTGTGTCCAGTTCTGGGCCCCTCAATTCACCTCACACTGAGCTGCTATAGCATGTCCAGAGAAGGATAACTGAGCTGGGAAAGGCTCTGGAACATTAACCCTGAGAGGAGTGGCTGAGGGAGCTGAGGTTGTTTAGCCTGGAGAAAAAGAGGCTCAGGGAGGACCTTATCACTCTCTACAACCACCTGAAAGGAGGGTGTGGTGAGGTGTGAGTTGGTCTCTTCTTCCAGGCAATCAGCGACAGGACAAGAGGGCATAGTGTTAAGCTGCACCAAGGGAGGTTCAGGTTGCATATTGGGAAAAATATCTTCAGTGAAAAAGTGGTTAAGGATGAGAACAGGCTGCCCAAGGAAGTGATGGTCATCACCCCTGAAAGTATTCAAAAAACAAGTAGACATGACACTTCGTGATATGGTTTATTTGTCGTGGTGGTATTCGGTCAAATGTTGGACTTGATTTTGAAGGTCTCTTCAAACCTTAATGATTCTATGATTCTGTTTACCATTTTCTTGAGACTTGGTTTCAGGATTCAGAAACTGAGAAATATCTGTCATGGAACTTGTGTCTGCTCACTAGCTTTGTCATAGGTAGCTAGAAAAACAAAAGGAGATAAATCTCTCTAGACCTGGAAGGAGGTGGAAAAAATTACAGAAATGTGGTTTCTCCACACTACTACATCCAAGACCTATCTGTAAGAAGTCCATCAGGTGTGATCTGGACTCTGGGCAACCTGCTTGAAGAACTAGAAATTGAGTTGTGAGCTAGATAGGTTTTATTGACACAGGTTTTTTACTATATGTGAGACTTTATATAGAACTGAGTAATTCCAAGGAGAGCAAATTAAATCCTATGAATGCTACCCATTCCTAAATGACTGGATTTATCCTGCTGAGAAGGCTCCCAGCTCTTCACCTTCATGATGGAACCTCATGTTCCTGTCATGATATTGCAGCAGCTCGGGGATGTGAGTGTCATGCCATCAGCATAGACCTTTAGATCAGTATAAGATTAATCTTACTGCAAAAATCTTTGACTGTCAGGCCTGGATCTGTGTCTGGCTCTGTCTCTCTCAGCAGACTATAACTTACTCTTTTAGCAGTTGCATTTGAACTGTGTTTTGTGTCAATGTGGGATAAAGAAACAAGAGGCCTGCATGTAATTTGGATTTTTCTAAGTATCTCATTTCAATCTAATGTACTGTTGTGTAATTAAGCCAGTAAGTCTATATGACCAGCTTATTTCAAGACTTGGTCTGCTATCTTTAGTCAGTGACAAATTCTGGTTTCTATTGCTTGTTCAGAGATGATAACAGTGTGATTTATAGGTATAAGTAACAAATTAGATCAATTAAAAAGACTAAGAGTGGCACCTGTCTAAGTGTAGGGTTGCACTAAATGATTTCCACATCTTTGTTTCCTGTAGGACCCTGCATTTGCAGCCTCTCCTCAGGAAGGTTAACAAAGGGAGAGTTGTTTCTTAATGCTCGCGAACCAAGAAAGCAGCCTTATCCTGCAGCCCAGGGATATGATTATTATCTCTCAGTGAAAACAACAGCCGTATTTTTCAGCTCCATGTGTACAAATGATCCCTGTGTTTCATATAGTTCTCGACTATGGCATCTTGGATTGCCCAATTTGTTACAAGCCTGTATTGTGAGCTGCCTTTGTATAGTAGAGCTGAAGTCACAGTCAGATACATGTCCCTCTTTCTTTGTGTACAAGTCTCAGCATTTTCTATTCTTGTAGACCTTTATAAAATATTTCAAAGTTTTTGCAGTCTTAAGCAATTTTCAAGTAATCTGATTTATTTTTTCTCATAGTGGCAGGGAAATTATGCAATTTTAAAATTAACAGAACCAAATTTGTGATATTTCTATTCCTTCTATCTCTATTATTGTCTAATGAAACTTAATCATTTTATGATAGGCCATATTAATACAGAAACTCCTTAAAGGCTGTGCTTAAAATGAATGATGAAATCTCTATTTTTATTATTCCAGTTAAAAGTTTAGAAGTTCATCTGCAGTTTCTTAGAGTGTGTGCTTCTTTGGACACTGGAGCCTTAATCCAGTTGACTAGTAAATATTAGACACAACATTCTTCCAAGGCAAAGTCGTGGCTGGAAATGAAGAAAACAGGCTTTTTATGGCAGCTTCAAGAGGAGACATCAGGGCACCCAAGAAGCCCAAGAGGTGAAAGGGATGTGGACTACTCAGATTCCTTGCTCTCTATTGCTGTCATAATAACAGATTCTCTGGTGTTGCATAGTGGAACAATACCCTTCATTAGCTGGCCTTGGAGTTTTAGGAACTTTCCTGGAGTTTTCCTTTTAGGCCAAGGAAAAGACTAACAGTGGTTCTCCTCTTGATATATATATTCAGGGTCTTGTGGACTAGTGCTTGTTTTGTACAGTYTTCCGCTCAAGTCAGAAGTATTTGGTTCCAACTGTTTCTTCCCTACCTTTCAGATTTGTCTGGCTCCTCTGGGGCATGGTCAGAAGCTTAGACTTCTGTGAGCACAGTCTTTCACATATTAATAGAATGTCATCTCATTAGAATGGAAATTCCAAGTGAGGAACCCAATGCTTGATCTCACAAACCGGTCCCTACAATGTCTGAAGCAGAAATTTCAGGTTTTGTGCTATTGGGTTACTATTTAGCTTCAAAGTGGTGAATACCATTTGTGCCCCTAGAGCTCTTCAGTCTAGGTCACAAGTTATATTTAGGCTGGATTGGTGACTAATAAAAATATTTAAGCTAAAAATGTTTAGATTGCTATCTTAAAGGAAATGCACTCTGAGTTAATGCTGGAGGATTAATATTCCCGTCATATTCCTCCTGAGAACCATCATCCAAAAAAAAAAGAACTTGTCACCCTCTCAGAACAGGTTGAATTAAATCCAAGAACTAAGTGATATGAATTACCTTTATATTCCTAGAGCTATTCCCTGTAAGTAATGGTGATGACACACATTGGCAAAGCAGCCCGGGGGAAATGGCTGTACTGATGTCCATAGTGTGCCCATACCGGGACTAGGGAAGGTTTTTAAGTAAAGGTCTGTTAGTCTATTCATGCTGATGAGTTTTCATAACAATTTACTATATGTTGGACCAATTTGTGCATGGTATTTGCACTGCAGTTGTAATCTTTTGCTTATTTGCACTCTGCAGACCTATGTGTAAACCTGTGTGTAGTATTACTGTGAAACAGGCCTGATCCATGAAAAATATTACAAATATATGAAGATAAGCAAAATGGGAAAAAGCAATTGGGTGCAATATAGTCAAATATATCATACTTCAAAGTTTTTATTATACAGTCACTCTTTTTCTGAGTCCTGGAAATATCCCCTGTCAGAGCATCAAATTCTGGAGAGCAGTGCAAAGAATTATCCATTGCTACCCAGTTTTCCAAAGTTCCAGAAATACTCCTAATATGTCCTTGATTTTATAATGATACAGACACTTTCTGGGAACAAGATCTGAAGGTTAATAGCTCATTTGCAATCCTATGCTGAGGAAACATATCATTCAGTTGGGTTTGAATTTTAACCTGAATTTTAACCAGAAACCTGTATGTGAAAGTCCTCAAATCCCATTAGTAATACTTTGTGGTGTCCCAGCAACTATGTTTAAAACTTTTTATAAGTATCACAAATTTAAAATGCTTTTTGTGTTCAGTTCTATGGAATTCCTACATACTCTCTTTTTATTTAATGAGATGACAAAAAATATTCCTTTTTCTAAATACTTACAGATGCTTTAATTAAAGTATTCAGTTAAAATTCTCCAAAATAAATGGAATTGCTGAATATGGCCATGCTTGATGATTGCACGTAGGTGGCCCCTCACAAAATTGATGTGAGTTACTCTATAACGTATTCTTTAGCTATCATTTAATGCGTGCTATTATTATCATTTGCTGAATTATTTAAAGCTATCTTCAGGCAAACTTAAATTACTATATTTATTTTTTAAATAGAAACTATTTATTGCACTTTGCTCTTTCTGCAACTTACCTGCTTTCTCTTGTCACATCAACATCCTTCCAAGAGATGCTTATTCTCCTCACCTCATTACAGCAGGTTTTTTAAAGAAAATCTCCAATTATAGAGGAGATTTCTTGGCAGTACATGCTATAAATGCAGGAACCTTTGAAAGAGGTTGAGAGGTGTAATAAACAGAGTTATGACAATTTGCTAAAGGAGACCAGTAATATTAAAAGAAAACCCCAACAAACGTCTGCTGCTAATGCAATGAGGTTGGATGGGTGGGTGTTTATTTTGGAAAGGTGGATTTATTATGGGAGAAGGGCCTCAGCAGCGAGGTGACTGCCCTCTCCCTGGATTAGCACTTCCTGGTGGTCCAGGAGTGGGGCTGCAGTGCTGGCCAGAACTTGCCCTGACAACCCATCTTGTGCTTTATCCGGCCCCAGCAGGCTGAGCAAACACATAAACCTGTCCCAGGGAGACCACTGCCTAAGGCAAGCAAAATTTCTATACCTTGAAGTATAAAATAGCACCCCTTACCAAGAGGGGTCATTTTCTTGATTTCCACAGGGCTAACAATTAAAATTTCCTACGAGTTAGTGCTGATTACGAAGGGGTGGAAAACACCTCTGTGGCAAGGGAGCACTGAACTTCATCCACTTACTCTGTGAGCTAAAGCAACAGGGGCTGCCCCACCACTTCCGTTTGTGGCTCTGTTTGAATTCAGTTGATTAATGTTGTATGTGTATGTCTATTGAGGCACTGCATTTAAAAGGATTGTTTACCATAGCCTTGTAATCAACCTGCCTTAGCAGCACCCTATTACCTGTGATAACAGGGCTGCTGCAATTTGGATCTGAAAGAAAACCACCTCAGATGGGCTCTCGGATGCTTTAGTGCTAGTATGCTGCCCTGTTATCTTCATTTGTAATTTGTTTTCAAGAACAGTGATTTGCATTTCAGTTGGATTACACCTTTTAATGTATCACAAACGTAAAGTGGCTGCAGTGAAAACTCACATCTCCACTAGTTTTCAAACGATGCATTTGAGGCTTCAGTGGAGAGGATTACAATTACAATTAAAATCAAAAGCTTGCTCATTCTTTTAATGACACATGGTAACCCTTTCTATACTAAGAACCCTATCATGGTGCTATACAATCATGATTTTTTTTTTAATATGAAATAGCTGCATGCGCTCTGCCTTATCATCCACTACAAACAAATGCTGTTCTTCTGAAAAGGAGGACATCCTGCACAGTGAGTTCAGAGGACAATTTACCTTGACAAAAATATAGAAGAACACACAAAAAAGGAACGGGGAGAAAAAAAAGCCCACTGGTGGGGTTTATGGTATTTTTGGTGGGGGAGAGGGTTGGTGGTTTTTTCCAAGTGGGATGTATTTTAGTAACAGACTTCATTTTCTTAATATTTGCCAAGATATGTAGTTACAAAGACATCTATTAAAAGCATAATTTTATTGGATGAATTGTAAAATATGGGGTATTTTTCTTTTAATGAGCATTACATGAGCAAATGAAGGTTTGCTGGTTTTGTTCTTACTTTTTTTATTTTCTTCTTTTGGTAGTGAATTTTAGTGGTAAATTTTCACAATTCTAATTTTTCTCTTTTTGTCAGCAATTCACAATAATTTCCATCTGTCATAGTTTGACCCGGTGTGAGACAAATTTGATTGGTTAAAAACAGGTAAAGGACAATTCTATGAGCCATTTAGTGTTCATGTGACGTCTCTGTGAAAGGAATGTTATAAAAAACATCTAGGAAGTGATGCAGGGCTTGCTCTCACTTCCTCTCTTGCTCCTTGGCTCCCTGCTGACCACAAGCATGAGAGGCTTCCCCCCACACCACGGGGCCAGGGGCCCACGGCGCAGGGGGCCTGGCGGGGGCAGCCAGTCTCACCTCACCGGTCCTGTGCCGTTCCGGACCTGAGAGGAGCTGGTCTATCACCATCTGGACCAAGGCCAAACAGAGAGAAGCTGACCCAAGCTACACAGAGAGAAAGCCGGGCCAAGAAAAGCCGAGAAAAGGCCGAGAGAAGAAAAAAAGCACTCGCTTACGGAGGTGTATTGGTGAGATCTAAGAGTGACCTTGCTTTTAAGATAAGGCAGAGATTTAAGTAGCAGCCAAGAGACTTACTAAAAATTTGGATGGCTGCCAGTGCAGAGGGCATATGGGGAGGAAGGAGCCTTGGGCCCAGGGAAGCAAGCCTCATTACAGCTGCATTATCTAGTGGGAGCATGTAAAATGTTATAAATACTTTTGTAGGCATTTCCTGCAAATATTAACCTCTTCTCTAAGCTAGAGTGAAAGGAAAGCAGTCACATGAAAGACTAAATATGGAGTCCGGTATCCCAAACGGAAGAGAAGACAAGGAGTGGCAGGAAGTGCCAGGGAAGCCATCTTTACCAGCATCGAGATTCATCTTTTTTCTGTGAGCTGTGCTGTGTGATCTGAAATAATACCAAACTAAATATCTCTTTAAATCACAATTTAGACGTGGGGGAGTTTGAAAATTTACAGCCTAAAATAAGAACATTTTTATGTTGTGCGCAGTTTGAAATTTGCAGCCTTTGCAGCCTTTGCAGCCTTTGCAGCCTTTAGAGATTATGAGTAAAGCAGGAGCCTATACTTGAGTGCCTTTAGGCTGGAACTTTTAAAGTGTTTAACCCCAACAGACTTTTCTTGTGACCCACAAACTGCGGAGTGTATTGTGGGAGAGAGGATACTCCACTGCAAAAACCTGGGCGGGCTGTGGTGTTTCTGGAAGGTTTGGAACCATGCTGAAGATCCTTCTTAGGGAATTGTCTTCCATGGGATGGATCCCACTACACTACAGAAAGAACTCTCTTTATCCCATAAAGTGGCAATAAGAACTCTTAATTATAAGATCAGAATCTCATGTTTATGTCCTTTACGTGATCAATGAGAAGGATTGGAATATATGGGGGGAGAATGATATTTGTATATTATACCTGAATACTTACATTATTTTTTATTCTTTCTATTCCTAGTAGAGTTAGTAAATAAATTATTTAATCATTTTCCAAGTTTGCAGCCTGTTTTTGCTGTCTTCTCTCCTCTGAAGAACTAAGCGTGGGGATCTGGAGTTTGCCTCCAGGTTAACCTTTGACACCATCTAAGGCTTTTTCTATCACTTTAGAAGGATTTGCAAATAACAGAGATTTATGTTCTTACTTGGGTCTTACCGTGTTGTTCTTGGTCTGGAAAATGACTGAAAATTCTTAACTTGAAAATTCAGATTTATAGTGAGACTAAAACTTACCCAGACCATGCATGGAAGAAATATCTGGGTGAGAACCTTTGCTGTGGTGTTCAAAAGCTCCAGCTCCAAGCCAAAATCTTGCCTGGGCTCAGGCAGCCTAATGGTTTACATGTACCCTAATACTCTCTGTTCCTAATTACCGGGCTGGGACCACCCCATCGCCCCAAGCACATCTTCCTGTCTCCTAGAGAGGTTAACCTGTGTCCCAGGACAGAAGAGATTCAGACTCCACAACAGTGGGCTGAGGACTGTGTGTAGCAGGTGCTACTTACCCTCCACAGAGGACTGCCAAATCCCAGCCATCAGGTGGTGGCATGGGCAGAGTCCAAAGCACTGTCTCCGGTGAGGAGGTGAGGAATTGGGGAAGAGAAGAGCAGTGTCATGGTTAAATAGTGCAATTTCAGCAAATCAAATGAACAGGTTATTATTTTAGTATTTTTCAAAGACAACGGAAAGTCCTGGAAGGCACCATTTAGTAGCCTATGTAACAATATTTCAGGCTCTGATACATGAATTGCCTGTCTCCTACAACTCAGCAGAAGTCATGGCAATGGCTACTGTTTTGGGGCTAGAGATTTGAATGCATTATAGGAAAGATGGGAAGGATCTCTCAATTACTTCTAAACAGTCTGAAAGAATTTGAAAACTTTCAGCCTATTCTCTCAAAATTTCCTGAGTTAATGAAAACAGTATCATTTACTAATGCTAGATAGCTATATCCTTAAATAATATTTAAAATTGAATCAAATGTCTGTGTCAAGTCAAAGTGGTTTTCATTTCAATCTTTAAAAAAGATAGATTAGATTGCTTTTCCAAAATGAAATATTGAAAATCAAGACTTCTAGTTTAACATTAACAGAGGAGTAGGTGGCAATTCCTTCACTGAACTGAAACCCTCTGAAGGCAACTGTCCACTGAAAGTATGTCTTTGARGTTTTCTCTATATTTAGCGAGAAGAATGGGAAAGTCATGCTGACCTGAAGATTTCTCATACCTAACCTGACAAACATTTGGTGAAAAAAAGGTTCCTGCCTTAATGGTAGACCAAAATGGAATTTGCAAACCGGTTACACACAGCAGTCCCACACATTTTAGCAAAACATGTTATCTTGATGTTTCTCTCCACCTACTTGTGTCATTTTATATTCTGACTAAATTCAGTATTATTTTCCTGCAGGCAAGCCTTTCTTCTGAGGTGTTCAACAGTATGGGAAGGGCAGGCTTACAGCAGATTTAAAACATCTCTTGGATTATCTAAGGATCATACCACATTAATGAAGAAATTAGAATTTTTTTCTTTTTCATGTAGATATTTTTAATACTTATCACAAATAGCATAAAGGACCATAAATCTGATGACCAAAGTGCACAGAGTGATATACAAATGTCATTGAGGTGTTCCAGGGGAATTGCATTTCAAATGCCTCATACTCTTCATTCATCTCTGTGAGACGATTTTCTGGTTGTTCTGCAAAAAGGTATTATTGAACAGGTGACTCAGCCTGACCCCTTGGCATCAGTTCAGTGTTAGATGACAAAACTGTGATTTAAAGAGTAACCAGAAGTTGTTTCAAAATAAGTATGAGATTTAATTTTTTTTTTTAACTAAGCTTTCCTCCTTTTTTTGTATTGTCATATATTTGTACTTTGATTAGGTTTTGCAGTGGTAACTTTCATTATTCTCTTTCATTTTCAGTTTATGAAAAAACCTGTACCGTTTCATAAAGGGTTGTAACAAAATTAATTTGATGATCTGTGATAATGTATACTAGATTACCTTTCTCAAAAGAGCTTGGTGAAAGAAATCACATGGAAGCAATCCCACACAATTCAGTGGGAAGTGTGACCCTGTTTTCTCTGAATGCTATCTTCACATGCCCAACTCATATGTCTCATGTCATGTCCAAGTTAAAAACCTAATAAGTCATGAAGAAGTAGCCCCTTTAAATACCACTGGAGGGCTCTCACTGTTCTTCAGGCAGGGAATCTCTAGTTCTGCCCTCCCGCAAACCTGGGAGGATCTTTCATAGTTTTACCCGTGAGGGATGATCACCTGCATACAGACCCTGTATTTCTGCTTCTTAGTCGCCACCCATGCTTTGACAACCTGACTTGACTTGGACCATAAGGATTTTCCCTATGAACATTCTGTCCATTAGAGAAAGGAAGCTCTTGGAGGGGGTGACATAGTTGGTCAGAGCACAGTGCTATTAATGCTAAGGTCAAAGGTTTGATCCCCATACAGGCTTAGGAGCTGGACTCTATGATCCTTGTGGGTCTCTTCCAGCCCAGAATACTCTGTGATTCTGTGACAAAAGAAAATGCATGTATCCATTTCTAAGTCTGATTCCACTATTGACATTGACACTCAAGGAAATGAGAGGTACTGTCGTAGGTTCACCTGGATAAATCCCAGACAACCCCACAAATATATTCTTAAGAGGAGAAGCCAAAGATACACGGCAAAAACAGGCACAAACTTGAATTAGTAGAATGTATTTATTACTCCTGCCATCCCTCAGGGAGGCGGCAGGGCCAGGCAGGTGAGGCCCAGGGGGGCTGAAGCCCCCTGGGGAAGCTACAGCTCCTGCCCTACTAGTTCGGAGCTGCTCTAAGATGGAGGACACTCTGCGTCACTTCCTTCTTCTTCTTCTTCTTCCCCAATATGCTAATTTCACTAGGTGAATACAGCTGCTGATTGGTCCAAAGTTTCATCCAATTACAACCCATGACAGGTACTCAGCACAAGTTGGTGAATAATGAATGTTTTTGTGTATTGGTAGTCTTGAAAAGCATCAAAAAGGCAGAAAATTTTCATGGCTTGTGTGATCTAAGAGGAGGGGATTTTTGGAAATCAAATAAAATTTGCACTGGATATCACACTTTGAGTTAAAATAACAGTATTTGGCTTCATTTTTCATCATCTATTAGTGATATTTAAGAAGGCAATCAATTTCAATTAAATAAACATTCATTATAAATATTATAATAATTGCTTCGTTTGGACAATTTATCATTATGATTTTAACAAGGGTGAAGGTGAAACAAAGACATTTGGTACATTTCTACCTATCAGACTCCATGTTTTATCAGCAGGCAAAGGCTTCACACAAGGTTTTTCACACAAAATTTTAATCCATTTCAAATAACCAGCAATTCCCTGACAGACTATTTCAAAAATTGTCATCAGTCATTGTCCCTACAATTCAGAAGCTACTCTGTTTTGATTGCTCCATTTCAGGTGAAAAAAAATAGTACCCATGTTGCTCCAAATGAGAAAAGGTCATATTCCTAATGGAACTGAATATAAATCCAATATGATTTTCATGTTACACATTACATCATTAGCTACAGATTTATAGGGAGAGAGCTTATTAGAGACTATAACATAGCTCTTTTTCTCAAACGCACCTAATTTTTGAAGTTAGGCAGCACTAAATTTCTTCTTATAAGAATATCCAAAGTATTTTTCTTTTATTGGCTCCTTCCTTCAAGTGAAGACTGCAGAGCTGATAAATATTTCATGGGTAGAAAAACACCCACAATACAGGGTTTTACCTACAAAATCTTTGGGGAAAGGGAGAAATGGCAGGAAGGCGCTGTAAGGACAGTTCTTTTAAGAAGTCTTTGGAAAAGGGTCTCCATTTCATTTTCCACATCAATAACACCTCCTTCACCCCTTAATACTTACTTCCTTTCATTCCGTTCCATAATACTGTTCAGTCATTTTCGTAGTTTTCTTTGAATTAAAGAGTGTCTCCTGAGCTAAACCATTTTAAAGCTAAAAATTTAAACAGAAAATTCTGAATAGGAAAAAATAAAAAGGACATCCAAATGTAGCTGTAAATTTTTACAAATCTGTGATATTGAAATAAGAATTGGAAAAATATTCGAATGTACATTTGAAATTGATTTTTTCTGTATTCTGCTCTTCAATCCTAATAGACTTCTCTCCTGGATTTCAAGAACACATTTGAACTCAGAAGCATCAAGGGTGACAAAAATATTGTATTTCACTAAAGACTGTCCCATTCCAGACATTAGATGAACTCTCATGAGCAAAACATGTAGAACTCTCTTCTGAATGATAATTGCTAATAGGCAACAAGGACACAAAACAGAAACAAAAACCAAACTAAAAAAAAAAAAAACAAAAAAAAAAAAAACAACAAGACAAACCAAAACAACTCAAACCAAAACCAAAAAAAAACCAAACAAAAAACCCCCACCACAACCAAACCCAAGGACAATACAACGAGTAAAATCTGTTCAACCTGTTCAAAAGAAAAGTAAGGATATCAATCCCTCTGAAAAGTCCACTAATCACTCTTGTTCTTATACAGAGTTTTCTTAGGTAGTATGATGATTAGTGAAATCATAAAACCAGAGAAATTGAGAAAGAGTAAGAAAAAAACCCAAAACAAATCTGATCCCCCTGCCTGTCTACAAGTGGTTACGTCCTTTGAAACCTTTACTTGTCATTCTGCTCTCAGGCTTCAATGGCACATGGTAGAAAGTACTGGCTTGTCAGGTAAAAATGGAAGTCAAATATTCAAATTACAAATTTATACTTAGAACCAAAAATAAAAATCTGTGAGGCTTAAGAATGTTCCTCACCTATCTAAGCCTCTACATTATATGTTTAAATACCTGAACATTGGATGTCTAGGCTAAGACCCTTTCTACTATGCTTCTTAAGGCAACCTTTGTATACTAGATTTTCTAGACTGTCAGTCATTCTTGCTCTTTCCTTTTCATCTCTTTCTGAAGTGGAAACTACATACTGGAGTCAGTATTTTTGATATTTAATCTACAAGAGGGAAAAATTGCACTAGATTCCTCGGCTTTCACTTCTTAGGGTTGTGTCAGTCTTGTAAGACTTCATAATTAGCAGGTTCTCTACCTCGCCAATTACATCCTTCTTCAATGCACTGATTTATGGTGGGGTTTGGTTTGGGGTTTATTTTTTTTTCTTTTCCCAGAAAAAACTCCTTCATCCTGAAAATCTGAACTACCTTTCTGTTTTCCCAAATGTGTCACCTTTCATTTAACTGAAAAGCATTGATGCTGTATAAGTGAGCCTGAATGTACAATACATATCTCTTGCTAGAATTTTCTTTCTTATTTAATGTGCCACAGAAGCTCAGATTATCTGTAGACTTCACCAGCAAGATCTTTTTATTTATTTCCAGGTAACTAGTAAAGATACTGAATAGGTCTAGGTCAAGAATAATCCTGTTGCAGCTGCTTTCAGGACTTGAATTACCAAATTATTTATTCTCCATCTCTAATAACTTTTTCTGATATCTCACTTGCTAAGTGTTTAATGAACTTACTTTGTATAGTGAATATAGGAAAATATTTTAGAGGTCTGCCTCAAGAATTCAATGATGTTGGTCAAACAAGATTGAAACCTCATCAGACAATTGTATTAGATTTGTGTGACATGACCTTTTTTATACAAAGCCACCTTGACTCTCTATTAGGCTGCTAACTTTTACCTCCTTCCTAATTGCATCTCTGCCTATTCTGTTCATTAATTAGTCTGTGGTCAGTCAACCTAAATGAAATTTGTGGTGAGTTAGATTGTTCTGCTTAATTTTTAAGGTACTCACAGAAGAATTCTGTTGCACCTCATATCTTTGAATTTCCTCCACCATTGCAAATTATTTTAAATACCAATACACTAGTTAGGATTTTAGTACTTATCAATATAATTTATGTGGTTGTACAAAATTGGGCATGTCTTTTTCACCTGGTAGAGATATTGTTTCTAAAAACTTTTATTTTCTGAAAATTACTTTTTTTTAACAGAGTTCCAAAAACTGCATACTTACAGGAAGGCAGTTGCCATCTATATCTGCAGGAGAAATGTTTGAAACTTGGGAAATTACTTTGTCTTTTACTTTCTTTTTCTTTTTTTTTAATGGATATTAAGGACAGAAACTTAAATAAGTCATATATTAAGGTTAGCCTTTTAAGCTTTTAAAAACTGGAATATGGAAAAGGTTACCTTCTTAGTGCAGTCTTTTATAGTCCTGCTTTTCTTTGTAAGTATATGTCTTACCTTTAAGTGTGGTAAAATATAAGGTATGTCATAAAATATACAGTATGACTGAGATAATGTTACTACAGGAAATGATATTTCCTGACTTTCGAGTACTTGAAATTGTCACCTTCCCAACATATTTTCTTTATGTATGCAATTGCACTCTCATTTGTTCATTTTTGTATCTGTGAGCACCCAGTAATATGCTTGAACATGAACACATGTTAGAAAAAATTGGACAGATACTAGATTTTTTTTTTCACTGAAAGACTGGATGGGCATTGGAATAAGTTGCCAGGGAAGTGGTGAAGTCATCATTTCTGGAACTGTTCAAGAGGTATCTGTATGTGGCAGTAGGGGATATGGTTTTCAGGGTGATTATGGTGGTGCTGGGTTGATGGTTGGACTAGATGATCTTGAAGGTCTCTTCCAACCTTGATGATTCTGTAATGCTGTGAACGAATGGGGTACCTACTTAAGTGAAAAGTCAGGAATTTACTTCGACTTCTGGAGGTACAGTTCCATACAAGGGTTTACTTGTACATTCCACCATTCTCTCTTCAGAGGCTCTGGGTTTCATGCTAAATAAAGGTGACCTGGTCTTTTTTTTTTTTTACCTTTTGTGCTGCTGAATGTCACACATAATTATGATGCAAGAATATTACTACATTTTCATTTCTAGGTTGTCTTTTGTGAGAATTTATTCTCTCATTGCCTTTTACTGCAAGGAGTTAGGTAGATACAAATGACTGTACTGAAATGAATTTATAAAGAATAAAAAAAGACTTGGATATACCAGTGTGACTTCAGCAGCGGGGCTGGAGCACTTACATCACACGGAATCATAGAACAGACCAGATTGGAAGAGACCTCCAAAGATCATCTTGTCAAAGTTTTGTGAGAACAAAAAGAGGCTGTGGGAGCTGGGCTTGGCAGATCTGGAGAAGAGACAGGTTTGGAGGCATTTCTTTACTATCTTCAACTATCAAAATAGACAAAAGGGATCCAAATGTTCCTTGTTGTTGCACAGCTGAAGGAATAGAGGCAAAGAACACATGCTTCAGGAAGGGAGTTTCCCACTGGGTATGAGGAAAAATCTATTCCTAGGAGAGTGATGAGAAAGACACACCATTACATATACAACTCAGCTGGACAAGTCCCTGTCAACCTATTCTACCTTTGAAATCATCACTCTTTCAAATAGGGTGCTGGACCAGATGACTCATAAGGGCCCCCTTTGACAGCGTTATTCTGTGTTTCCAGAGCTGTTCATAACCCAGTGGAGACCTGAATGGTTTGAAAGATCAGTCTGTTCAGCTGACAGGAACTCACCCTTAGCATAGCCCCCACACAGGCCGTGTTACATTTCATTTCAGGATTTGAGTGTATGGTAGGTAAGGAGAAGGCTGACTCTTTCTGAAACAAGCCTCTTAAGCCTCTACCCTCAGTTTCTTCCCTTTGCTTATGACCCTCAACTTGTCTTTTGCCATATATTATACTTCAGTTCTACATATCCTTTTCTCTTAATTCCTTCTGTTGATGAATCACCTCTTCAGCGTCTCCAGGACTACTCACATGAGTCAGATTTTTAGGACTTGAGTGAGGTTTTTTCCTCCAGGATTCCTGTTGGCCTAAATCCAAAATGTCTTTACATCAGCAATTAGATTTTCATTTGTATCTGTACCTCACCAAGTAAATGGGACACTCATCCTGAGAGTGATATTTCACTACATATGCAAAATAAATGATAAGCATTAATACTAATGATCCTTTTGTCTCAAACACTTAGACTGTACATCTACTACAGAGCCACCTCACTTAATTTTCAAGATGACAACAATGTTGGCACTTGATTTACTTCTAGCAGAATTTGATAATGCTCAATTAGCCTTTTGCTCTAATTAATTTTTGGTGCTCATCAGTATTGCCCTTTAATTTACCATGAGTACCTTATGAGAAAATAGTAAGGAGTAGGCATACTGTAACAGCTTCTTTCGTTCTGCAGCCCCTAGTTCATTTGAACCTAAGGGAAAACGAATCCATCTGTAATTAAATCTGGCCAAGGATGTCAAGGAAAATGAGGGCTTCTTGAAATACATCAATAACAAAAGGAAAACAAAGGATAATGTGGGTCCGTTACTAAATGAAGGGCAGACCCTGGTAACAGAGGACACAGAGGAGGCAGAAGTACTGAATTTCACTCTCTTTGTGTTGGTCATTTCTGACCAGTCCAGCCCTCAGGAATCTGTGACCCAGGAGACCAGGGTAAAGGAATGTTGGAGGGAAGACTCTGCTTTGGTCAAGGAGGATTGGGTTAGAGAACATCTAGGCAAGCCTGACAGCCACAGATCCATGGGCCCTGATGGGGTGCATCCATAAGTACTGAGAGAGCTGGAGGATACCTTAGTGAGGCCACTCAGGATCATCTTTGAAAGGTTGTGGTGATCAGGAGAGGTGCCTGAGGACTGGAAGAAAGCAAATGTCACCCCAGTCTTCAACAAGAGCAAGGAGCACCCAGGGAACTACTGGCCAGTCAGCCCTACCTCGGGCCCGGAAGGGGGATGGAACTCCTCATTCTGGAAGCCTTCTCTATCCACGTGGATGGCAAGAAGGTGATCAGGAGTAGTCAGCATGGATTCACTAAGTATATATCAGACATTATTCATTTAAAGTAATTTGTAACATCACTTCTCTAACAATTAAAAAATAACATATTTAAATCCTATAAAAAACCCCATTGGATTTTATTAATTTCAGTGTATATTTTAATCTATTTTCATAGCTCTAGTTAAATACAATGTATTGAGATACTGCTTTTATTTACCCACTTTAGTATCTTTAATATCAGTTCTCTTCCTTTATGCCATTAGTACACTTCCGAAACTTGTACTTAATACAATCATAAACATTTTTATTCTGAACACTAGCTTTTGAAATAATCATTATGGACCTGCTGGCTAATTTGAATTCTTTTTATATTGATATAATCTGAGAAGTTTTGTTCCTTATTTTTAAAATATCTATTTATTATTAATAATTAAGACCAAATTTACTTTTCTTTTTAATTAATATTAATTATTTTCATTTAGTTTAATGTTTAAAATATTTCTTTTACCTAATATCTCTTATATTTAATAAATTACTTTTAAGTGTTTTGGAATGCAGCTTAGCAGACTACCTCTTCCAGTTCCTTCAGGACCATGGGCTGCCTCTCATTGGATCCAATGGTCAGGCATCTCAGATGGTCACAAATCTGATCTTTCCCTATGATGGGTGGGACTTCATTCCACTAGTTCCTGCCTTGAGATTCGGGGCCTCGAGACATATGGGAAGGGGAATTGCCAGTGAAAACTGTGGAAAAACATTGTCAGCCTTCTCCATGTCAATTATCATCAGATTTCCTGTCTCGTTTACCAGTGGAGTACAATTTCTTTTGTTCTCCYTTTGTGACTAAGATATTTAAGAAGCCCTTGTTATCAAAAAGCTTGACAAATTTGGCTCCAGCTCTGCCTTTAGCTTTTCTGATCCCATCCCTATACTCCTGCGCAGTATCCCTATATTCTTCCCGAGACATGTGTGCCTTCCTCCATTGTGTACACATTTCCCTTGTATTTCAGTTTGACCAGGAGGACCTTACTCAGGCATGCTGATGTCCTGCCTTCCTTGCCTGATTTCTTGCAAATGAGAAGTGTTGTGCTCTCAGAAGTATATTTTTACATAGCTGATAACTGTCTTCTGCTTCTTCATTCCTGAGGGCAGTTTCCTGAGGGCTCCCAGTTACTACTCACTTAACGAACTGAAAGTTTCCTCTTGGAAGTTTTAAAATCTTGACTTTACCTTTTGCCTGGCCTGTATCCCTTGAGGTCATGATTTTCATCAGGGCATGATCACTGCAGCTCAGGCTACCATGAGTATGGACTTCTACTTTAAGTTCCTCTGAGTTGATGAGCAACAGGTCCAACAAAACATCTCCTCTCATTGGGCTTTTCTGGATTAGGTTATCCTCAATGCACTCCAAGAGACTCCTGCTGCATGCAGCTTGCTGTGACACTTTTCCAGCAGGTTTCAGGTATTGGACCTGGTGTTAAATTCTGTTGCAAGTTACATTAGAGTTAAAGAAAATTTTCACATTTTTCCCATCTAAACCCAAAGATATGAGCACCTCTTAACAAGATATTCTCAGCTATTCCAGTTTAGTTCTGATAGTCAAACTGCAGTAACACTAATCTTATTTAAATAAGATGGCAAAGATCAGGAGAGGAGAGATACATTCAAGAGATGTTCAACTGCCCTGTAAAAACAGTCAAAAATAATTACTTCTATAGTCAACGACCCTTCCAGAACTGAAGAAATATATTGTCTTTCTGTGACCTTGGCAATATTCATCATGAGTCCAGAAAGTCTTAATATGTCTGTGACAACATCAGCTCCAGTGTGAATTAGGTTATTAGCCTCCTAAATTTGTGTCATTACCAACTGTTTACAAAGCCTGTGTCTTTTAAAATGGTTGATTAAGAAATATTTTTGACATTTTGCAGTTGAATCACAGCAAACCCAAATGCTGTTGTCTTATCTCAATTTTTTTATGAAAAATGACGCAATTCATCACTTCAATTATTCACACCTGAACTAGAGTACCGAATTACTCTACCTGAATGATATGCTTCATCTTCAGCATCCTTTTCTACAAATCCATTAACATCACTGTGTCAGATAGAATCCAGACAACACATTTACATCCCTGTGCATCTATGCATAGGTCATAACTGCAGAAACACAAACATTAGCTGTTTCCAGCTGTCCCATCTATGTGTAAGCGCTTTCCTTTGGATTTAGAATAACACCAACCAGAGATGCCAAGTGCTGACATGTTTGACTCACTGAAACATAAACATCTCTTCTGGAAATAAGCTAACTGTAAAATATCATAATCATTAGCTTATTACAGTTACCCAAGATGTTGTCAGGGAATGTTCTTGTTCCTGAAGGACATGCCGTKTTTGCATGTATATCCCTTGTCAAAGATGTATAGTCTCTTGAGAAAGAAGCTAGTCTCTGAATGAGTAATAATGACTCAAACATAAACTTTTTCTGGGCCTTTAAGCGTTTTTAAGTTAATAAATATCAGGATTCCAATGTAAAATTTACCACTTAGAAAGCTGGTTTAAAAAGAGGCTTCTGATGTGGCCATGTAAATTTGTGATGATTTGTTTGGTTTTTTTCCTTTTAAATTCTTCTTCTAGATTCTGGAGAAAAAGTATTGCCTTCTAGTAAGTCCTGCAGAGGTTAATACATTCAGCTTGAATAAAAAAAAGCATAGTAACATTTGACACATAAAAGGATAGAGGAGCACATTAAGAGAATGCAAAGAACTCACAGCTGAAAGGCAATAGTTGCATAATATTACCAGAGAAATGAGAAGTGTGCTACATATTAATAAATATGTGACCTTTTTATCTTGATTATTTAAAAATCGTGTTATTTCAAAAATGAATAAACATATGCCTTGTTTATCCTTACATAAAGCCATAGTTTTACTTGATGGACTATAGAGAATCATTTCTGAATTAGTAAAGTGGAATGCAGCTGTACAGGTCACTGTAGCATTTATCACATCAATCTGTTCCTCTCATTTTTTAAAATATCACACGTCAGGACAATCATGTCTTAAGATAAAGCCTTAGCCGAAACAAGGGTATGCAAGTGTATTCGTTTATACATAATGAAACTCTAAATTCCTAAAAGACAAATAAGATTAAAATTAAAGAAGAAATAAAAGGGAAAAGCAAAGCCCTATAAGTAAGATTGCATTTAAGTTTGTTATATAGTTTAATGAGACACAATTTCTTATTTAAAGTTGTAAAGATTTGATTAATGTTTTATTATCCCTATCATTAATAACCATAACTGCAACTTCAGAGGATTTGTATTAAAAAAAAACCAGGCAGCAGCTGAAATTATGGAATAAAGAAAAATGGTCCGCAATCTCTCCATTTCATTTCTGTTCTATTATTAATTATTTATCAGATGCTAAAAGCTCTGGGTCAATTTAATATAAGTATTTTATGTTAYAAAATAAGTGCTGACGGTCAGTTAACCTAATATAACCTAAATGACTCAGCTTATTACGAGATAATTTATCACCTTTCCAGCAGGAGCTGAATTGTCCCAGGAATCCACAGCTCAAACCCAAGSTGCCTGGGAGCCCCATGAGACTGCAAAGAGCAGTGTTTCTGTGAGCCAGCTGTGCCAGGCACAGGGCAGAAGACACTGTCCAGGTTCCCTGTCCCTGCTAGGGACTCAGAGTCCAGAGGTACAGGAAGAACAAGGCTGCTTGAGCAGGGAGAGCTAACTGATAAGGACACTCAGCACTATAGACTGATGTGTTACATGGAGAACTTTTCCAGCAAATCTGGCAAATTCTGCTTATTGAGGAAACTGTAGTTACACTACCCAAATCCATTAATAATGTGCCATAGACTTCCTTGTCTCCAGTTTCTCATTTGCCAAATTGATAGACAAAACTCTCTTGCCTAGTTGCAATAACTGCCCTGTAAAGCATCAAGGTTGTTGGTTTTCATAAAGGATATAATTCATACTGCCACAATGGCAAATACAACAGTTAAAAGTGTATTATATCATTAAACTTTCCAGTCTTAAACATCTATTACAAGTAACCCAAACAAATGGATCTCTCTTCTTCTCTCTTCTTGGTTACTTGAAGGGAAGAAGAGGAAAATGGCCTCATACCAATAATTTGGCAAGCTGAGGGTTTTTTTCTGGAAGACTAGCAATCAGATACCTCAACTCAAAGTAAAACCATGATTGAAGGATGTAGATCTCAGGAAATATCATGCTGTGATAAAGCAAAAGGCTTATGGGATGTGTAACATCTAAGGATAAACAGTCCATGTGTAAATCATGCCAATAAGCTTTTTTCTTACCCCACTATTTATTACTATTTCTATAGCTGCAGCTACTGTTTGCATTCCAGTCGCTTCTAGTGGCTCCAGCTAAAGTTGAGCCTCCACTGTAACAGATACTCCGCAGATCCAGCTACTCTGCTATTATCCTGCAACACTTTCAACTGTATAGAGAAGATACGCAAAGAGTGTGATAAATGACTTATTAGTGCTCCTGGTCCATAAATCAGCAGCCAAGTCTGTGGTAGAGACAGCAAGTCACTACAGCCATCTCATATTGCACTTCTGTGGTCTGAAATCCAGGATCATTTTTGCCTGGATTGGGCACTTTTACCATCTACTCTCAAGGACAAAAGCTCACTCATGGAACTGAGTATCATGCAGAGAACTAATATGGTGTAAAGTCTGAGCAGGATGTAAAAACTAACCATTTCTTTTAAAAAAGCCAATGGAAAAGCCATCAGGCTTTAGAATTGAGCTATGTTCCTGGTAATTTAGTAGGGACCATAGGTTCTTAAAAATAGTGGAGGATGAGAAAAAAAAATATGAAAAATCTGCAATACTCTGAAGCAAGAATTTTAAAAAATTCAGACCAGTTTGTAGGACATTAGTTTGTTGATTTGCTCTCTATTAATAGTGGCTCAAGCATCAAACCTCTTAATTTCACTGCTAACAAAACTAACAAAACTTACATACAACATGCACAAGGAGAAACTTGACTGAGCTCTTATCAGAAAGGACACCTTTCCTGACTGAAATAATCACCTAGCTAATCTACCATCATAAATCATAGCATATTCCTATTTCTTGGTCTTCGTTAGAGGTCATCTTCAAGTTACTGTGGCACTACATCATATGGTGGGTACTTTAGTTTCTTTTGAACAAGTAGGCATATGTTAACATTTATATTTTGTTTATATCTTGATCTTGGTTTCTTTATTTGAGTCCATTCTCTTCAGTATGTATTCAAATGATAGACAATGCATCATTCTTACACTGATCCATTCATAGCTATTGTATTAAGAAAGCATTGTGTACCCTGAATAGGTTAATTGGTTGGTAGCTTAATCTAAATGGGAGACTGTTGAAGGCAGTAAGCTTTTTTTCTTAACCAGTGAAATTATACACAGAACTATTTCATTCATTTGTGTATGTGCTTCTCTTTCTCTTTTTCATTTTGGAATGCTATTGTATTTGCTTTTATTTGCATGGGCTTCTGTAAGAATGTTGCTATTAACTTATTAGATTGGAAATAGGTTGAACTGTTTGCTAAATGCTGCCTGTTTTCTTTCCACTGAATTCTCTGCATGCAGTTTAGAATTCTGTTTCTAATAAGATTATAAATGAAATAATGAAAACTGGTAGGATTGTTCTGCTAGCAAGTTTCTTTAGTGATTAATGAGCTAAATAATAATGTTTCTCTATATGGTCAAATTCTGCCTCCAGCTTCACCAGTGAGAAGCCAGAAGTAACTCCCTTGATACCAGTCATAGACTGATAGAATGGCTTGGAGCTATTCTAGATTCACTATGGTAGATTTAGTTACTGTGGTATAAATGATCAGAGAATTTGATTTCACATGTGTCAATAGTTTAAGTCTTGTTTGTGGTTTGTGGGTCCTTCTTCAGAAAATTATATACTTGTATAGCTTTTAAAATCACACAGCCAAGAACCTTCCAAGCAGGAGCAAGGAAGTCTCACTTTAACCATACAGCACAAAAAAAGAAGGGAAAGCTAAGAGAGACTGACTGTGAAGCAGACTTACACATGTGAGAAATGATGAGTGATAATGGCTTCAATCTACCATCCTCACTCTGGCTGCAGGGCTCCTTTCTTACTGATATATGTGCACACTCTACAATGTTTTCCAACGTAGAGCTTTACAGTTTATAAAGGGGCTGGATTGAGCATCTACTGAGCAAGGTGGAAAGAAATAGAAGTTGTACACCATTCCTCTGTTAGACTCAGTAAAACACAGTATTTTTTCGTCACTGGATGCAAAGAGCAGACCTAGAACAAGCTATGGATGACATGTGTTTCAACATAGCAACTCTTCCCTACACAGACCAAGCAATTAAGTGTAGATAATCATGTGCCATCTGCCTGAAGCTCCATTTTCAGATTATCTATCAGGTAAGCTTGGCTAAGGTTCACCTTGTTCCACCAAAAAAGCTTAATGAGGAATGCACATCCATTCCATTTGCCCGTTCCCTAGGGCTTTGCAGTRTAGAGAGTGGGTTAGTACTAAGATAGGTGGGTAAGGAGGTAAGTAGTTTCTGGTGCCCCAGAAAGAAGGGTGAAATCAAGTAAACAGACTAAAGTGCTATAGACCTCAAGACCCCCAAAAAACACCCTGTGCAATTCTTTAGCTTTCTCTATAGTGAAGACAGACATTCAAGGATATTTCCACATAATTTTCTTTTAGGGGTAGATAGAAGCAAACAAAAAGCTCAAACTCAACAGTCTGTTTAACTTTCATTCTTTCCATTGCAATTTTTATTCAGAAATCCAGATGATTTTTTTTTCTTTCTTTCTTAAGGACAGGAAAACCAGAAGATACCTCTCTTCTCTAACTCTGGCATAGTTTTGGACAATTAACCACGGAAGATTAAATTGTAAAAGTCTTTCTACTAGGTGATGGATTTTTTTTATATACCTATCTTTCATTGCTGTGTGTAGATACAGAGGATCAACAGCAGGCTTTTCTTCTCTTAAGCATACACTCTCAGTCAAGGACTTGATTAGCACATTTTTGCCAATAAAATAGGCTGTCATTAGCTTTTAATAATCGGAATGTTTTTGCTATATCAGCATGCAATTTAGACACTTGAGGTATTTTAAAAGCTCTATTCAGGAGCTCAGTACCACTATTACATTTGGGGCAAATAAAGCTTTTAGAATAATGTTTGGAAAAGCAGCACCCTGTAAATATAAGGTGGTGTTGCACCATATGGAGACTGGCTTTATGACATATGGTTTGAATTAACAAGTTTAAAACTGTTAGGATCAGTTTTCTTTCACTGAAGGAAAAAAAAAAACACAAAACCACAAGATACATACAGTTAAATAAGATTCAGTAGCGGATACAGACCCAGCTTGTGCCAAGATGTGCTAATTCAGTTCAAATACTGCTTAGGCTATACAAGTTGGGTTTGGGGTTTTGTTGGGTTTGGTTTTTTTCTGTTTTGTTTTGTTTTGTTTTGTTTTAAGCAAACAGTACTGCCAGTTGTAAATGTGTTTTATTACTGTTAGTACAAGGACCATTGTCACCACCACCATCATTATGATTGTGGTCCTCATTAAAATAAATGATTGGCCCTGGTTTTATATTAAAGCTATTTGAAAAGATAGGGCTGAACAACAGATGAAAACAGAGGATGGAAGCGGGTCTTCTGATCTCACCTAATTGAATCTTTGTTGGCTGAATTGATCTGAAAAAAAGTTCAAAGATCTGGGATCCATATTATAAAAACATTGTCTCATTTAATCAAAACACTCTTTGAAGTGCCATGCTTGCAGACCACCTGTAGCTTTGAAATCTGAAGTAGTTGGAAAGCTTCCCTGATGGTCCACAGATATGATATGTCTGAGAAAAATAAAAACAGAAAAGGGAGAGGTCCTTGTAAATCTCTTTTATATCCAGGTTTCTTTTAAGCACCTTTTTATGCTTGCATGTGCTAAGTCACATGGAGCAGCAAGCAAAGCACTCAGCATAAGCAAGTGCATATCTTTTTCAGTCTTGTTTCACAATTTTAATTCTTGCTACATTTACAGACAGTTCCAAAGGCAAAATTGCCCTTGGTCTCAAATAAGTGCAGCAATTCTGTAAGAACTTCCTTTCTCAAAACTCATTCTGCATCTGAGAAAGTTCAGCTCTGTACTGAAACAAGAAACGACCACAGCATATATTAAAATATTGGCAGCAGAAAAAGAAAAAGGAAAAATCAAAATGAAACATTCGGGGCCAGAACCTCCTCCATGCATGCAGGTTATTGGCACAATGGAGCTGAAACACAGCATTCATGGATCCTTAGCTTCCAAAATGTAACAGTTCAGACCTTCATGTCCTGTGGGTCAGACTGGATGAGCATTCTTCAATACTATTTTCCTAGGAGTTTCTATCTGAAAAACAAACACAGTAGGGACATGACTGGCATGCGCTACTTTTCAGTAGTCATCAAGCATTATGTCTTCCCTTTGGAATCATAGCCATACAATTTAATTTAGAGAAGCTCAGAAGTTGCTAAGAACTGACAAAAACTATCACAGGATCACAGAATTACTCAACTTGTATTCACAGAGAACCTAGGTCAATTTTTTCTTCTCGATTCAAATCTCATAGAGAAAAAAAGCAAACACACTGAAAGTTATATGACAAGAGATTAAGTTTTCTCAACTGTAGATTACACTAATTTTACTGGTATTTGAACTGTGGGAATCCTCTAAAACTACCTGGAAATTGATAATCCATTTCTATATTTCTTCAGATAAATCCTAATAACAGCCAGATTCCCCACCCCACCCCTTATAATCAATTTCTCAATTCCATACATCCGTTTCCAAAATCTTATGTTCCAGTTAGGAAAAAAAAGAGATCTTCTATATATGGTTAGTTTCCTTGGCTGCACACTGCCATTTAAATGAATCCTTATCTGGTTTAGAAAATCCTATCCTAGTGCATCCTAATAATCCTAGTACTGCAGCTCCCAACTGCTTAGAACAAAAGGGACAAAAGCCCAGTATGTTGGTCTACCTGAGGTACTCACAGCACATGAATTCCTGGGATGTTCAGAGCAAGCAAACATCTGTGCTCCTCCTTACTATGTAGATTATATAGTTATTGAAAAGTAAATGGTTAAGTCTCATTGTATGTAACCTAAGTGTCTCTCTCTCTCTCTGGAACTTCTGAAAATAGGGTGCAATGGCAGAACTCTTATTTTAGAGTAATATGATCAAATAATAGTTCTTTTCTTCATAAAAGAGAAGAAACCATACTACTCTTTGGGTGCTGCTTTAGTGAAAATGTATGGCAGAATTCTGTGTGAATGCAAAATGTTGAGAAACATCAGGGAACAATCCATACGTATGCCAACTATAATGGGAACAGCATGCGGTCCACTGATTGTCTATCACAACACAGTTAGCAATTTTCAAATAAGCCATTGAAACCTTATCTCATTCTACAAAATCCAGCACTATATCACAGAAGAGACTAAGGTGCATAAGGTAGAATATGTGCATGTGCTGCCATGTAATTACACAAATATTGTGTAAAGGCAACGTTAAAAATATTGCTTATTATTTCATGAAATCATTGGGATCTTTGACTTTCATATTCTTCTTCTAATTGTAAAATAAAGCCCAGTAGTTAAAATAAAGCAAACACAATAGTCCTACAGGGAAACACATACTGGATACCTGCAATATGATGACTCAAGCAAACAAAGATTTCTATTCTGCATCTGCCTAATTACATGTGAAAAAATTGAGGTTTTGCCATTTCAGAAGAAATGTGGCCCATAATCCCTTGTCCTAGCATGTACATAATATATGTCTGTATGTGGCTTCTTATAAATACATATATATGTGTATGTGTATGCGTGTGTGTCTTGCATGTCACAGTCAACGTGTGCATTTCAGAATTATCAAGCAATGCTAAAACAGACTTATTAAATATATAGAAATAATATGTGAGTCTTTCTGTATGAATGTGTAGACAGATACATAGATGGATAATTTTGGCAAATTGAGTCCTCTTCTCGTGCTGATGGCACATCTGCCAGCAAGTGTGCTGTGTGACAGACATTTGCCCTTCTCTACATCAATATCTGATAGTTAGGCAGAAAAGAGGCAACATCGTATTAGCATATCTATTTCCCTCTCTTTCCTCTACAGGTGCTAAATAATTAGTACTGGTTGAATTATTCATTGCAAATAATATTCATTGTGAATTTAGCCAGTTTATTTTTTTTTGTTTTGCTTACAAATCATTCAAGAGGCAATCCTGAATTCTGCAAATATATTCGTTACTCATAAGTATTCAACAAATAGTTGGACAAAGCTCTTTTGACCTAGAAAGACACTGGTTCATAAATCAATTTCTTCAGAAAATTATAATGTATGACTTGCCATCATAATCAGATGCTGTAATTTCTCTGTTCTTGCTAGTAGAGTTTTATTTTTTTTTAAAAAAATGCTAGTGAAAAGTGCTAAGTAGCAAATAATCCACACCTGCAGTAAGTTTTCTGGCTCATAACAGTTTATGAGGCTTTTGAGATTAGCAAATAGAAATTGCAGAGAAGGAAGAAACTTGTGAATATGCTAGTGAATCTATTCTTTGTTTTGCACTGCCAGTATGTAATAGTTTAAGTCTAATCAAGTGTATTTGGAAAATAGGAATTACATTGTGACTGTCTCTGTAGTAAATGAGTCCCAAACTGGAAAGCAGCTGTATCACAAGCAGTGAATATCATGATAGAATAGCATAGGCAAAGCTTTATAGTAGGCCTGATTACAACTAACTGGGGTAAGGATGGCTACTTACAAATGCACGTTCTCTTCAGCACTCTGGATTGGTGTTCTTTAGTCAATGCCAAGGCTGGGATTTAAGGGTTTCTTCAAAAGCAGTGTAAGTTTTCCACTAGTGTATGTGTATACAGATATACATGTCACCTATCATTTTAACCTAGACAGAAATCTCAGAAACTTTAAGCTGAGAGAAACTTTAGCAAAATAAAAGAAATGAAAATGTGCTTATAAGACAACTTTAGAAGAGAGGTTACTGTTAGGCCTCTTACAAGTGAGGTATCCTTAAAGCCGTCATTAAAAAGAAATTTTTCTCTGATCCAGAGTTTCTAAGCAGATAGAAATCAAGGGCTGTATACCAAGGAAGGCCATTTACAATGTCTTCTAATCAAAAAAAATGGAAGAAGTGGATCTTAAAATATCTGCCAGTCACTCAGCACTATATTCATCCAGCACAGGAGGACAAATTATAACAAAGTCTCTTGCACTCCAGCTCCCTCTGTCCTTATGCATTTTTTGAAGACTTCACACTCTCTCTTACATATGAAAAGAACAAAATTCTCCTGATTTTTTTATCACTATGGATCAGGAGAAATTCTGCTCAGTTATGGACATCCTGCAGGTTAACCCCTGCCGAGTCTATTTGCTGAGTCTTGAGAAGGTTACTGGAGCAGAAATATCACCTACCCTTCCATACAGAGTGACTACATGGCTTGAAAAAGTTAACATTTCAAGATTACACAATATTGAGTTCAATGTGCAACCTTCCAACTATGTAAATTCCACACATTTTATGAAATAAATATAATCAGGTGGCCTAATGTCAGACAGCTTCCAAAGATAATTGCTTTTCTGGAAGAAAAAAAATAATAACTTTGCAATACTCAGCACAATGTTATTTAACATTTTCAGCTAGGCCAGTTTTATTTTGAGGCCCTCTGTATTTTCATCTGTATTAGAAACACTGTTAAATTACTTTTTCTTTAAAGTAACCTTACCTTTTGGTGAAGGCTTTGGTCTTTCTGCTTATGAAGATCAACAGGGCAACAGAAACACTGCAGATCCTTCAGGCTCATGGACATTATTATTTACCATATTGGGATATGTGTTATTACCCTGAAAAACAACATGGAATTAGCTTCACACCTATTTCCAGCTGCAATGGATATTGATACAAAAATCACCATGAGTGATTGAATGGATTCCAATAAACAAAAGGCTCTGAACATCAAAGTACATATATAACACTTTAGCTAACATCCTTATGGCAAAGTCAGGTTCAACATGAGAAGCCCTAATGATCCACATAATTTCACTGATTAGGACACCATCGAGAATTCAATTGGTAAGACAACACTTCAAAATCCTCCCTGTAAAATTCCTTTAGACAGGAGAGGAAGCTTCCCTTAATATACACAGGATAAAAAAACTAAAATGAGACCATTCACATCCAGTGTTTCCTTGTGGCACTTGTTTGTCTTGGACAGCACAAATCCTGCACTGTCACTTCAGATACTAGTCAGTTCTTGCTGTTGAGCTGAAGATGGCTTCATCCTTGATGTGTGTACAAATGAGCTTGCATAATTACTCATTTTTTTTAAGGAAGCAGGTGAACAGTATGGCTGTGGTATTGCACTCTATTTAACTTGACCTCATTTGGGCCAAGATGGTCTTTTCTGCTCTTCTAACCATCTTCTATTTGGGCCAGGCATTTCCTCTATTTTCTGCATGGTGACAATGAAAATGGATGCATCAGCCAGTCTTATTTTGGACTTAGTTGTCTACAGTTTCAGGGAATGAGAATCTAAATGAAGGGAGGCTTTGAAGATTGGGGCTGCCATTTTCAGCAGCAACTGCACTAAGACAGAATGTGACACTACATCTTTGGGTTTTGGGCACTTTTAGATGTCAGAATAGACTGAAAGACATATCAAGAGAAATACCTTTATTCAGTCCAGAAACTAGTTTCCAAGGTCTCAGATTTTACAACTTCTAGCTCACTCCTAATGAAAGGATATAATTGTGTACAGCGTGACTGTTTTGGACAGAAATTAAGGAACCAGATGTAGGCAGCTGCAGGTTGAGGCTTTCAGACAAGAGTTGACAGAAGTAGGTTGAGACCAGAAGCCCACACCAGCAACAGCATGAAATTGGTTAATTAATTTCTGACTTTGGGACACTTCCATAGACTTCATCCTGACACACTGCATGTTGTCAGGCCTACAGAGTTGAACCTCAAGAGCCTTTTACTCTGGTTCAAGACATCTTTGTGGTGTTTCTCCTAAAGTGAGGAGCAGCAATGGCATCTCCAGCTGTGCTTAAGCTGTGTTAAGCTTAAGGACTGTCCAGCTTCTAATTGGAGCTCATTCCTATGTATTTGAGGTAGTTTTTTCTTTCCAGTTCTTTGATCTCACCAGGTCCCATCAAATGTTCAACCTCAAATTGCACATTATGCCACTAGTCTCAGAACCATGGAATACTTTTTCTTTTAAAATCTCCAAAAACTTCTGCCATAATTTTTTTTTTACTTTTGACTAGTTAATTACTGCGAAACTGGAGACAAGACTTATGTTTGCTGCACTGAGGCAGGTTTTTGAATCAATTTCTGTTGAGTTAAGGCCAGAATTTATTTTTTTTTTATCTATCCCTTGTGATTGCTTTACACAGTGAAGCTGTATGTAGTCTTGTTTTTATTTGCATGAGCTCAGCAATATTCTATTTTTCTGACTGCACAGTATACTGTTGCATTCAGTCTTGTCCTGTATAGGGGGACTTTCGTGTGTTCCAGCCCTGAGCCAGTAGCCTATTCTCTACACAGAAGAGTTTTTAGTTGTTTCAAGTGTGAAAGAGAATGTGACTGTAATTTGCTTTCTGCTTTAATAGATGTTTATATCATATAGTCAGTTGATAACTTCATGGCTGAATTATTGCTCAATAGCCCTCTATGCATTTCCTTGGTTTTTATTTGGCTATCCCTTACATACTTTCTACCTACAGGATATTTTCCTGTAATTTCACATGTACATTTCTACAGAATGGCCCAACTCAGGCCAATAACTTTTTATCACTACCAAAAGCCTGCTGAAAATAGATCGAGCTATTTATTTTAGACATCTTAAAAGGCTGATTATCCTATTTGGACTAAGTTCATTGAGTTCATTAAATTCATATGTAAATTGTGAGAGTGAGACATCTCTAAAGCTTCCCAAATGTCTTAAGTACTCAATCATTTGTATATCTGAGAAACAACGAAAAAAGATAATAGAAGTGGGAATTATTTGGTATTTTATCTGGGGAAACACAAATATTATGGGTCTTCTATGACAGGAAATAAATATTTTAAAATGTCTACAAAATATTTACAAAAACAATCTCAGCTTGAATTTCTTTTCTACTCACCTGAATCATTTGAAACAACTCCAGGATCTTGGCTGCTAATGCCGAAAATACTAACATAGTAGATTTTTAAATATACATTGTGGTCTACTTACTGGCTTTTATTTGTGATTTCAAGTCCTGTAAAATAAACATGGAAATTATTCTTCAGTGGAAAGCAATGACCTAGTATTTTGTATTTCACACGGAACTACTGGAGACTCCACACATAGACTACAGCAGTGCACAGTTATACAATGAGCTTACCAGAATCTTATACACAGGATATGTGTGCTTTATTACACAATGAAAATACAGATGTGAAAGCCATGGCAGCAATTCATCCTGTTTTATTTCATGGTATGCATTATCATATGTACAGGTAAACAATAAATATAGAAGCACAAATGCTAGCAAAACCAACTGCCAATACTCAGATCCTGAAAATGTCGCTAACATACTTATTGCAATTGTTTATGAAAAAAGGTTAAAATTTTTTGATTATATGGGAAAAAAAGGAAAATGAAATTAAATTAGCAAGTAAAAGAAAAAAGAAGGCTGATTCCTTCAGACAGAGAGGAGCTGAAAAATATCTCTTACAATGAGAAGTCAAGCAGCTCAACCTACTCAATTTATCAAAAAGGCAGATAAGAAAGAATTGAGCACTGTTTATAGAAGGGCATAAACAATATTGGGGCTGGGGCTTTTCAGTCTAACTAATAGAGATATTAAAAGATATATTAGCAGGAAGATGATATTAGCTTCAGCCTTGAAATGAGACCCAGTATCCTAGTGAAGAAGGTAATTAAATACTGGAATGGCTTAGTAGGTGTAAGTAGGGTAGCCATTGCCTGCCATCTTTCAAATTAAATCTTTCAAAAATGTTTCCACCAGAAAAGCTGCCTGAGCTTTCTGATGACATGGCTGTGTTGTTACCCTTCTCACCTTTGGCACCTGTGAACAGACACCTGTGAAACTCTTTCTTCATTCACTTTTTTTACAGAAGACTGGGAAGCTTTGCATTGTCATCAGGTAATTTTCGATTTCACCTTATGACACAAGCTGCAATGAAACTCATGCTGGTAGGCACAAACAGTTACCCCCAAATACTTGGAAGGACTTGTCAATTGACCAGATATATTCCTATCCTTACGTTTGCTGGGACTGCTGTACTCGGTGTGAGAAAAGTATTTCTCTACGAATGTGTATCAGCTGAGTTTATTTCTCCCTGCAACACTGGATATGGAATTCTCAGGGAACTGTCTTCAGATTGTTATGGRGTTTGGGATTTTAATTATATGTCCACATGTAACCTAGTAGTTTCCTTTATACTTCCACCAACCCAGACAGTTCAGGAAGGCCAGGATGTAGCTGAGCTGACAAATGCTAGTAGATGCCTCCTTCAGAGAGAACTAAATAGCTCCCTGGACACCTTCAACTGTATGGACTAAATCCACCTTGCTGTGGAAACTTTTTTACTTAGCTCACACAGAGATAACAACATTTAGTTGTGAAGAGACTGGTTTGTCCCTGCCTTTGGTAGGAATGCACGAGCATGATGCATTTCATCATCTGACATTGCAGGGCTCTGGAAATTGTGAGTACCCTGCTATCACCGGTTCTCTTCTGGAGACACAATTTCAGTGAAACTCAAGCTGTTGGCCTCAGTGAAGGAACAGCTACAACTCTGTGAAACTTAATGGTGTGTAATACATACGAGAGAAGATTAAATGATGTCTTCCAGCTTTAAGTGTTATTGTGGTTGTTCAACCCTGAAATGCAGGTTGTTGATACCCTCTTTTTTTGGAGGATGTTGCTACCGTGAAAAGAAAGTGGAATTAAAATTAACAAAGTGTTTCTTTTTACATTTGTTTCTTTGGAGATGCTGGCATTATGGTCCTGTCCAGAACATAGCTAGACATGCCCTTTTCCTCTTCTAGAAATAAAAAGCTCCTCTTTAGTAGAGTTTCTCTAGAAGATTTATCAGCTCTGAGGCTTAGATTCAGTTTATTCTTTGAGCAAGCTGTACCAAAATGTGCTTGTTGAGAATGTGCCCCAAGAAATTAATTGTCAGAGACAACCCCTGGGAGAACAAATGCTTCCAAAAGTACTTAAAGTTATTTACCATCTAGATAAATTTTTCTGTTTTCTGAGCACAGCCCAAACACTCACAATTAACATTAATTATATTACCGCTTGTAAAGTGACATGATTTCAGGGTGCAAAAGCTCATACAACCTATTTTCCATGAAAATCTGAAGCATGGGATTTGAAAAACTGTAGTGGAAGTGGGGGTTTTGATTCCCCAGATAACACAATCATGATCTCAAAATCAGTACATGACTCAGCTCTCAAATTGAGTGTTTCTGTAGAGGCTGTTAGCTTGATTGGCACCACATTGTCTCACTCACAAGAATAGTTTGACCAAAAGCTTCTGAACACAGACACGTGCAGTCGTCATGCCAGAATTGCACCTTTGAGCGTTTCCCGCTAAATAGTGTGCCCTTTTTGTCTGACCTAGGTATGTAATTTGTCTGATGGCTAGGTATATAATTAGTTCAAAAATACCTATTTTGTTAGTGCTGAATAACATGAAAAACATGAAATAATGACAGAATATCTTTAAAAGGAAGAAAAATAGTATAGAAGTAAAAAAAGAGAGAAGAAGTAGCGAGATGAGAGAAAGGAATGAAAGAAAAGGAAAGGGAGACCATGGTGCTGTATCTTTGGACTAATCAAGGGAAATATTTGATATTAAACCAGGTTGAGGTCATCTTCAGGTATATAATATAATGCCAGGCAAGGACAGTTGACACTCTCAGCCAGTAATTTCAATTAAATGTAAAATTTGACCAAAGCACAATTAAGAGTATTCTCTTTGTTTTTTTCCTCCCTCTAAAGTATTTGCTTTGCTAAATATCCTCAGTTACAGAAGAAGACAGGAAGCAAATAAATCAGTGATGTCAAATGACTTTTTAGTACTAAAAGTGAAATGAAGTCTGGAGCACAAATAAGAGGTTTGCTGTGACTTCAATCGCAAACTTTCAGATGTTAGTCAGGCCTCTTGATCTCAAGGAACTAAGGAGGGAATTTAAATACTAAAGTTTTATTACAGAGTTCTTGCAACGCTATCTTTGTTCTGCCTGAAACAAAGCTTATAAAAAAGATTCAATTGAACATTGTTTAAAAAATTTAATCTGACAGATCTTTTGAGGTTTGGATTTTGAGGTTTGGTTTTAGGTAAAAGTTAGTTTGAATAATAACAGAAAATCAATTTGGATAGGTCTATGCCTTCCCTGCTGTCTTTCTGTCAGTATGCTCCCGAATTATTTTTTAAAATAAATCTGCTCTTGGTGGTCGCTAAGCAAAAGACATATACTATCAAGGAAAATAGTGACTCTATCTGTATAGAAAGACCTTTCAAATACACATGTTGAACAACCAAGAAAATTATCTGTGTCATTTGTGGTTGTCATAGGACCACTTGTCACAAAAGCAGGTGGACCAGTTTCAAAGAGAAGTGCAGTTTCAGAGCTACACTGTCCCTTTTATTTCTGTAGGGGGTTCATTCAAAAAGACATACTCTGCAGGACCAAGTGGAAAGAGCTTCGATTAGGGCTGTACAGTATGTGACTAAAGGATTTGTTAACCTTAGCGCTTCAAAGCACACTTGAAAATAAGATTCAAATGGGCTCTTTCTTTTGTGGTTCTGTGGTGATAAACGAGTTCTCCATGCACCAATGCTCATGATTACTACTTCTCCAACATTGTGACTCTGGATGAACGTTAGATCAGTCTAAGTAATGTCCAGAACATTTCATCCATACTAAATAATGTATGTCGTGGCAGGCCTCTCCATTTTGCTTAGGAAAGAGCTGCAAGTGTAGTCATAGCTTTTCTGGGGTTGTATCATCAATCTTCAGGTGCTCCACAGAACTTGCATACTTTTTCGAGTAAAGAATGGAACAGAAGGGGAAACCCAATGGGTAATTTGGTTTCTTTGTTGGGTCTTTTTTTCTCTGTGTTTTTTTTTAGTTTTTTTGCTTTTTTATTTTTTTTTTTAATCTAGGTTTAAAGTTAGAGAATTGTTTCCTTTAAGGTTCACTCATAAGCTGCATGTTAAAAGCCATGTGCTTGAATCTGTGCAAGAAACTTACTTCCTAATGGTCAGTTTATGAATTAGTGGAATAATTCATGACACGTCCTTAGGATAAATAGTTTTAAATGTGCCTGTGGATAACATCACTCACATGATTCATCCCAATATAGCAAGTGGAACTATTCAAATACTAAAAGTTATTCACAGATGTAACTGATTAACAAACTCTTTATTGTTAACAGGAAAGTGACATTTCCTTTTTGCCCCTGGAGCCCACTGAATACATCATATCCAGTGTTCTTGTGACTCCGACAACAGTGTATCATTAGCAATATTAGCTGTAGTTATTCCTGTCTCTATCTTCGTACAAGAAAGGCCTCCTAAATTTTATTCTTCCTCAGGAGTGAACACATTCCACAACAGGTACCAGAACATCTCTCTCCTTCAAAGTTTACGTGAGCCATCATTTTCTTGTCTGTAGCTGGTATCTGTTAGTCCTGGTGACTTATTGCCTGATTCAGGGCTTTGTATCGTAGTGACTTGTTTTCCTCTTCAAGAGCTGATTAAGTCTAATAACACAGCCTAAGCAAGTAGAGCTTTGCCTTCACTGCTTATTAATGATACTGCTTTATCTATATCCCTTGGATAGCTTAGTTTAGTCAGTCTGGCAGGCTGGCTGGCTGTCTACCTATCCTATTCTACTCTCTTCTACAGACAAAGCTTTGTTCATGTCTTTTAAGCCCTAGCATAGCTCTATCAGTAATCTTCCCAGGAAAAAAAAATCTTTAACTTTGTAGTAAACATATTGGCAACAGCTAGGAAACATTTGCATTATTTTTATATAAATATTAAATATCTCTTGCATGCATCTGAATAATATGAATTTATTTCACTTTATGTAAATGACATCAGTCTTCCTACATTTGCAGTAATATTCAAAGGAAGCTGTAACACAGAAAATTACAAGGAGTTAAGATAACAATGGCTGAGCAATGAACAAGGCTCTATCTAGAGTAAAATAGTTTATTTAGGTTTCCAAAAGCTACAGCCTGTAAGAAAGGGATTGGAATTTCTGCTGAAGTAATTTAGGTGAATTAGGTTTGAGCACACTCGATTTTTACCTAGTCTCAATCAACACACAGGAGAAAAAGAGCAAAGACATTCAGGGAAGAAGACAGATGTGATCAGAGCACACTTCTCACTGTTAGGACAGAGGAGTTGGGAAGAGAGTTTGGAAATCTTTACAAAGGTATTACTAAGGCTCCTACCTCTGGGTCACTTGCGATTTTACCCTTATCAACTTGGAAATCTGAAACAAATACATTGTGTTGAGTTTTGCAGGTGTGTGGGGGGTGTATGTTTACGACACAACTTCAGCACTGCTGCAAATTTATACTGTCCCAGAGGAAGCTGTGACAGGTACCAAAACTGAGGATGTCCTACTATAGCTGACGGTACTGCTAAACAGAAGCCTGGAAATGAAAATAGAGATCCTAGGAGAAGAACTGGATCTCACAGTTTACAGTATAAGTCACATTGTTTTGAGGGATAGAACCAGAGCCTTCTGGTAGCCATTGGGCATTAAACCATTCCATTCATCAAACTGCAAAGCTGTTGGTAGTCCCTGTTTCCCTCAGATATTCACTTTGATTCTCTGGGATAGTGTTGTATGGGAATATAATACATAAGCTTCCTCGCTCTCTAACAGTGCAATAGTCTGCCCCTCACACTAAATTAGTTATGCCAACTGGAGAATAGCAAAAGCTTGCTAACTCCTCAGCAGGCAGAAAAATCCATGTTTTGATTCAGTTTTGCTTTCAGTGATCTTTGCTCCCACCTGGTGTCTCTAATTGACAGCTTCTTTGCAGAAGATGGAGACAGCAATATGATTCTGGGCTTTAGCTCTAAATTATATTTTTAAGACCTCGTGACTAGTGATTTACTCTGAAGGGAGCTCTGAAGGGAACTCTGATAAACCCTTTCAGCAGAAATGAGGGAAAGCATGGCAATAGAAATAGCCCCAGTTAGAACAGCAAAGCAAACAGGAGGATCACTCACAGGGGACTGGCATGCAGCCACTGACAGGGCAGAGCACAGCAGGCTTGTTCCATCCTCCGTGCTACACAACCTGTATTTAAAACATAGGCAAGTCTTGTCCCTCAGAAATCCCTGGCAGGACAACTTTGCTGTTAGAGCTGTAAAGCTCTGGGGCCAAACAGTGGGAGCAGGTCTAGGTCAAGCTAGATGAACCCTACTAATAGACCAACACTGTCTTGTCTTTTTCTGGTGTACAGCTGGCTGAAGGAACTCACAGACTGGTGCTACACTGGTCTTCATTCCCTCCAGGATTCCAAAAACTTTGTTTCATAGGAAGATATTCTCTTGCTACCAGTTTGTATTTGATTCTTATGCAAGTTGTGACTTCGGTGATATTTTGTTTGAATAAAGAGGAAAACAAATTGGCAAAATTGTCTAAAAGGAGATATCTGCATGTGCATAGGAGAGGGGGTAACCCACGTCACTTATGTGAGCAGAGAGCATGGGGCAGCCATCCTTGGTCACACATGTAGCGAATAAAGAGCAGAACAGCATAGAAACATTCTGGGGTATTCGTGAGGCATTGGAGGAGTGATGCAAAATGTACAGAAATAGGCTCCTTTTCTGCCAAAGTTCGAAGGTAGCATGAATATCTATTTTTTATATCCACCCACTGCATCTTCTATGGTTCAGCAAGAAGATGGAGGCCGAGCCCTGAAGCAGCAGCAGCTAATCATATGTCTGTTCTCCAGTGTTTCATCTGAGGCTAAAAGCATCACCTTACACCTGTTTTATTCTCCCTCAATGCAACATTGCAAGGCAAAAAGATTAAGAATTTGGCTGTTCCAATCAGGAATCTTTGGATAAAAATTACCCTGTAAGCCTCTGTTCCAAGCTTGAATATATATTCCTTTTAAACTACAAGCTCCTGATCTCAAAGCAGCAATTTTAAAGACGGTTCCTCCTTTCCTAATAGATTTGGTTTAGTCTGCTCTCTTCCACTGGGCTCATTCAAATTTGATCATTAAAGAACTGAGAACTCATTTTGCCTATGTAAGCATTAAAGACCACATATACTTTCCATAAAATAGGGATTGATGAAGCTTATTAACAAAGTTTTCCCTCCTTGCCCTGCCTTGCTCCCACTGATAGCAAATCTCCAGGACTCTGTGTATGGTTTTTGTGAAGCATTTTGGGATACTTAAAAAGTAAATTCTTAATAAAAATGTAAATTATTATTATTGTAAAAACATGTTGGCCCGCTGTGCCATGTAGCATTCTCAGGAGCAGCATTCTTTCACACTGGGATTTGAAAAACAGCACAATTTAGCTTGAATCAAATGACATTATGTATTTAGTCATTTATCAAAGCCACTTGGTAGAAATTGAGGAAAACATTAGTTAATCTTATTCATGTGGGAGTTCCTGGTTATGCAGCAACACTCTCCCATTTCTTAGTTCCCCTTTCCTCTCAAAGGCTTGTAATGCTTCAGCCTCCTATTGAGCTTGAAGCAAGACCATTTTAATGCTACAATATATGAACCAGCCAACAGAGAATGCTTAAAGTTAGTGCAGGATATTCCAGGCACTGCAAGGAACACCCAGGAAAAGTAAATAATAACCACAGCATGAGACATTTGCCTCAATGGGTCTGGACTTAACTCCCCTCTGAGTCAGTGAATTAGCAAGACTTTGGCCCATTAATTCAGCTGCTAAGTGATTTTGGTAGGGCTTTGGAAGAGTATTTTTCACCTTTAAAGCAGCAAAAACACTTGTTCAACTTGCTGAGGGAGTTTGGGCCAAAATTTCAGGACTATGTGGTGCACAGGAAAGGTGACAATTTGCCACCTTGCGAAAGAGAAATGTCCTGTTGATGAAATACCTAATGGTAGCATAGGCTGTCCATTATTAGGATAACCTGAAATACACAACAGCTGCCTAGTGCAGATCCCGCAGGGGTCCATAGGACTTCTTTTTACTTTGGCAAGATGACAAATTAGAGCAATGGCGCATCCTTACAAAATGTCTTTGTTTTACAGTGGCATGCCCTTCTAGTGACACACATACTTTGCTCCATTCTCCTTCATCAGAGTCTGTGTGAGACAGAATTTATCTGTCTATTCAGAGAATCCCACTTAAAGTGGCTTTCTTTTTTTTCTATGGCAACTTTGCATTAGCCCATCTTCACCAGCACCAGGGAAATGCCTCACACCTGAAAATAGATTCATAATATTTTTCACTTCACTAGACACATGACACAGCATACAGGGATTTATCATAGCAATGACACATCTTATTAGGGGGGTTGACTCTTGAACCAGCTCCCTTCCCATTTGTGATCACATAGCATCTCACTAGCAACTGCGGCAATTGTGATACTAAACAAGTATTTAGAGTTTTTAGAGTGTTTTTAGTGACACTTGCCATTTGGAACAAGGTCAAGAGACATCACACAGTCCTTTGGCCCATTACAATAACTGAAAAATGATTTGTAGATCAGAACTGGTCCACGTGCCACAGTTTTAAGAATTCTGATCGAAAAAAAAAAAACCAACAAACACCAAAAAAAACCAACCAAACCTAGACAAATTATAATCATTATTGAGTATTGTATTCCAAACCAGAAAATTCCAAAGAATTAAAAAGAAATAGCCAGGGTACTAGAAACATTCTAATGGGGTTGGTGGATATGGTAGAAAGAGGCACACAGCACACTTCTTAACAGGCAACCAGAAGTGAAGCAAGACATTTTTGGCCTCTGAAATTACTCTAACAACCAATCACTAGCAATTCCACTGTATATGCAGTTTTTCTGCTGCTTAACGCCCTACAACACAAAGATGATTTTCCCCTTAAAAGCAGTCACAGTCCTCAGTAGAAAGAAGGCAGTCTGCTACCTGGTGATGTCATTACTTTGAAATTATTAGTTAGGATCATTAAGAGATGATAGTTTTAAAGTGAAGATGACCTGTAAAGAAAGAACAAGACTTGTGTACCAGTTGTTTCATGTGTTCATATGTGTTTAGAGATAAAGTTAGATATAAAAACTACCAAGTGAACATGTTCTGCTTTCTCTGTCTCCATTCCCCAGAGGACCCACCAAAGACATAGAAACCTGATGTAAGGAATCAGGTAAGATTAAGAACATCCATACCAGGTCAGAGCCAAGAATCAACAAATCCAATACCATGTCTCCCAGGAGTGGACAATATTATTCCAGAAGGAGGACAGATTTGTCTTTCAGTTGCTGGGGTTTTGCTGTAGGGTTAAAGCTGGACCTCGGGCTCATTGTCAGCAGATGAAGGTGCAGTTCAACGTGGCAAATGTGCAGCAGCTCCTGCAAAGAACAATGGACAAGTATTTTTGGAAATGCAAGGGGAAGCCAGTGAGTTCACTAAGCAACTGGAGCAGAAGATCATCACCATGCATATGGATTGTTAAAGGATGCCCGGAGCATGCTTCCAGAGACCTACCTCTCCAGCGGAGCACCAGCAGGAGGCTGAATCCCAGCGTCTTCTGAGAATGCTGCTGCTTTGCCAGAGTGGCTTACTCTGGAACTAAGAGGAAAGGACTCTCTTGGACAGAAAGAGGTGACCTGTTTGAGTAGCTGGGAATGAAATTTGATTGAAGACATTTATGTGATGCTTCCAGTTTCTAATGCAGTGGGTCAATACACCCTTGCTCAACCCCTATGAACAAAAGGAGCAGTGTCAGGTGCTGAGGGAAGAGTGCCAGAACAGGGTAAGCACCACAACAGAAGTCCAAATATTCTTCTAGACTGCAGCATTCAACTGCTCACCCATTTCCTAAGCTAAAGGTGACACTTTTATATCTGCTAATCTTCAATGGAGGATTTTTTGTCCATAAATTTAGGAACGTAAGTCTAGGCAATGGAAGAAGTAGCTAGAACTGAAAGTTTTCAAAAGCAAAAATTTTACTCAGTTCTTATAAAAACCTAGAGTTAAATAGGAATTWACAGGAGAAAGATAAAAAGCACAAATAATTTGGAACAGTCAAATACAGTTATATGGCACTTTTTTCCTAAAGATTTCAAACCTCTATTCAGAGGAAGCAGTTATTATTTTTCCCACTGTACACACAGGCAAAATTAAGCCCAGAAATACAGAATACTGACCAG
The DNA here is from genome assembly GCA_018881555.1 of Amblyornis subalaris. Classification (NCBI taxonomy): domain Eukaryota; kingdom Metazoa; phylum Chordata; class Aves; order Passeriformes; family Ptilonorhynchidae; genus Amblyornis; species Amblyornis subalaris. The sequence continues at coordinate 636,597 of JACAXG010000033.1, forward strand.
AAGTCATGTAGCTATTGCATAATAGAAGTGGACATTTATTTCAAAACTCAACAAGTGGGATTTTTTAGCTTAGTAATAAAGCTGCTAAACAAAAATCCCAATATTTCAAAGCTTATGTTGATAGTGGGGAAGCCAGGCATGCTTCCCATATCTGTCTGGGTCTACTTTAATGCAAAAGTCAAACAGACATCATCGTTGCTTCATGCTTTCCCAGTTTTCATGCAAAGTAAATCCAGACATGCAACATAGGAAGCAGCCGCTGTGATCTCTAGCAGATCCCAGCCTGGACATGAGACCAAGGATGAGGAGGTTTTACTGGTTTGCAGTATAGGCACAGCTACAGGAAGCAAACCCAGTTTCAAATTCTTAGCAGTAAATATTCGTGGCCAGAAAACAGGACAGGAGGGGAAATATTGAAATGGGTTACAAAGATTTAATTGTGTTATTTTTAAAGGGAATAGTTCTTTGAAAAGTGATAAAGTAGTACAGCATAAAATCTTTAGCCTTCTCTATTTAAAATTTTCAGTTTCCAGTCTTCCAAGAAAAATAACCCAAATTTGTAAAAAAAGACATCTTGAAGTAAAACACTTTGTTTTTTTAATTTTTGATTTGTTTGGTTTTAATTACAAAGCTGCTTTTAAAGATCTGCTCGAGATCTTTCCCGATGCTTGGGTTTGATCACTGAATCAAAAAACTCACCTTATTGTTTGCCTAGTTATGTTAATGAGTCCCAACCCAACGAGCTAACCTTCAAATCACACAACCTCTTCATTAGTCTCTCGGAATGCTGCAAAACCTTTAATTCTTTTGCCTCTGAAAGTTTCTCTTAGCAGAACTTGAAAGAAAGACTTTTTATCTTAGATACGAACAAAATTTTAATTATTTTCTCAAGTACTTGCCTGTGTCATATACGTAACGGGAAATATCAGCAGGAAATCGATTTGACAGACACTAATGTTGCATGTTCGCCAGTTCACCAAATTACACCAGCCATGCTATCACAATGGGCATGAATGGTTCTGGCCCTGCAGTAAACCAAGGACACCTAATGTGGTCTAATTAGGACAGCAGTACACAGAAGTAATACAGTCTTAAATGAGAGTTAGAGTGTCTTTCAGCAAGTCAGTTAAGAATTTTTCTTTTTCAATGGGTTTTCACACACTTTTCTATGTATTTATGTATTCTAATATTTCTAAGAACTAAGGCATAAACATATCCGGTTATCTAAAAAAATGTCATGGATAAAAATCTTGTTATTGCTTTGTGGTTTTGTCTTTTTTATCTAGCTGCTTGCAGGTGGCATTTTTAAGCACTACATTTAAATCTCATGTTTAACTTATGCCAAAAATTTCCTTGAGACTYGGCAATACTGCTTGCTTTTTGTTGAGTAAGATGAAGGAAAATATAAAAGTTTTTGTTTTGTCACCCCTCACCCTTGAAGTGTTCTTCTGGAGGTAATCTATAAAAAATTCCATCAAAGAGGACCACAGTGCACAGTAGTTGGTATTGGTGATAAAGATTACATCTTTAAAAAACAGAAGGTATAAGATACACCATTACTGTAGGAACTTTAGGAGCAAGGAAGCAGAAATGAGCTTTCAGAATAGGTGGTGTTTTGGTGTGSGGTTTTTTTATTCCTGCTGAACAGTAATTGTGCATTTCCCTTTTCATCCTCTCACTCTCTTTATTTCATTTTTTAATATTGCTTTATAGAGAGGACTTTAGAAAGTTTTCTCAACTTTTGATTACTTTAGTCTAATGTGCAGATAACTGGCATCCCAGGCATTTCTGCAGTACTGAAATTCTTTCAGAATTCCATCCACACACATCCTTGCAATGATAAAACAGAAATTCTATAAAAGTATGAAGAAAGGGACAAAACTAAACCTTTAGCTTCATATAGGGTATTATTTCTTGTTGTTTTTGCTACAAAGCTGTAATTGGCCTAGTGAGATGTGATAAATGTCTTATTATAAACTTGAACATCAACTGATGGTGAAAAAAAATATCATGGAACTTGTGACTGAGAGAAAAGTAAAAGGGTATAAATGACTGGCAGTTCCCATTTCTTTACAAGTGTTACATTTCAGTCCCCTGCCACTACCACATGTTTCCTGTTCACAGATAATTTGTACAACATATTTTATCATTCAGTTTTAGACATAGTTGAAAGGCTTTTGCCTAAGGCTTGGAACACTTTGAAAATTGTATACCATTTGCAAGGCTTTCTTCTGCTTCACTGTGCAATTAGGTGACTGCCTTTCTGCAGACACTGGATTTATCATATGTGGAATTGGTTTTTTTTCACCAAGGTGAACTGGGAACAAAAATGCAAGTAGGTTTTCAGTAACCCACAGACAAGGGATTAGTGTGCTGGCACAAAGCTTGTAGGCTGCCTGTCAGTCCCAAACGGGATGCCGTTCCCTCACAGAAGGAGTATTGTAAGCCACAAAGTTTCATAAAAAATACTCTCAATCTCCCTGCTCTTGCATACCTTGTCTATACATGATTCAAACTTCTAAGGTGCAACAAAGGCATATGATCAAAATAATATATTTTTCTCTAATTTTTGGATACGACTATTTACAACACTATTGATTTTTAATTCCTTTGCCCCCCTCCTTCTCCTCAGTTCCACCCCGCCTTCCCCAGCTCCGTCTTGACTAAACTTTACTCTCGCCTAARTATGAAGATACTGATGTGCTAAGAGCTTCCCCTACTGGAAGTTCCTAGCAAGAGGTGTTGTAGTCAAGTAGGGATGGATCTGGGACTAGCTCCCAGTTCAGATAATTTATATGCTCAGTTCCTGTCGAGCAGAGAGTACATAATGTGACTTGAGATGCTGATTAAATTTCATGTGTATTTCTGTGTTCTAAATAAACCAAATTTTAAAGTCAGATTTGAGCAATGGTAGTTTATAACCCTCATTACAGCAGTTTGCATTTTTCCAGTGAATTCTGTGAGGAGAAGGGACACAAATTCAGCCCTTTTGTATAATGTATCTATGTGCTGTCACAAGGTCATCTTCCAGTAGGAGATCTGGAGGATTTCTCAAGAAGTAAACCTTATCTATTAAAATCGTGTCATTGTTTAATGGGAATCGAATTGTGAATTCATTCCTTGCTTTTGGTTGCAGACACCCAGCTTGTGTAAACCATGAGTGTGTAAGTGCATAAGTGAGCCGCAGGGAACACCGGTGTCGTGTAGCACAATCCCACCGGCAGAAAGGCGTGTTTCTTCACACCCCGCGTCTGTCTCAGGCAGTAACTGCCTAACTATATCAGCTGCCTTTTCTGAAGGCTTTGAAAAAGCTGCGTTCTGGAAATCAAAACTAAGAGAATTTCAATCTAAGTTTTTACATATCCATCTTAGAAATACCTGGCTGCAAATTCCCCAGCTTTTTTTGAGTGCAAGGCAAAATATTATTACTTAAATAGTGTAAGCACAATAATATGCTTCTGCTATACTGTGTTAGAAACATGGCAACTGTGTGGGCCGAGCAGGCAGGATTGTCTTGGTCACTCTGTAAGGTCTCTCTGCCTTTGCATAGGCCAGCTATGTGACTTTGGAATAAACTGCGTCCTTGGTCACTCCTATGTCTGTTGATTTTGTCTGGTTAGATTGTAAGAGTTTTCTGGGGCACAGTTTGATTCTCTCTCTCCATGGTTTTTAAACTCCTCAGCGTTCTGAAGCAAGTGGCACAATGGGTGGTGTGGCATTGCCCCTGTGAGTCTATACCCCAGCCTGCAAGGGTTTGCAGTGAGTTGCAGCACTCTAAGAGGTTACTTAGAAGTCTTCACTCTGCCAAAGTACCTCTTCTCCCACCTGAATTATCAGGCTCACCTGGGGATGTATTTTGCATCCTACTGAATCATAGGCATTTAGGGAAGAGAAACTTCACTCTCTCCAGCTGTAGCCTCAGGAGGGCTGAGTCACAGCAGAGCTGCCTTAGTGTGTGTGAACCAGCAAATATTTGGAGAGCTCCAGATCTCCCACCATCTGTACCCATGCAGATACACAAGTAGATGGAAAGCTTCCAGAGGAAGTTCCCTTTCAATCCCCATAAAATTCCCTAGAACCAGCCAGCAATCTGAGCTTAGTGCAAGAGGAACCAAGGATTTCCTTCAAATTCTCTACCTGGTTTAATTTAATCTGCTGCCTGGTAGAAGACTCAAAGAGTTTACAAAAAAAAAAAAAAAAGCACTGGGTCATGGGATTTCCCAATCTAAATGTAATGGTAGAGTCAGACTAACTCCCTTTTTTCTGTGCTATCCATTATGCTTTGTCCCAAGTGGAAAATATGGTTTGCCAACACCGAGGCATCATACACTGTAAACAATGACAAGAATAAAGCTAAATATTATGCATATTCATTGCATGCAATCCTAAACACAAACATCCCTACTGAGTAAAACAGAAAAGAAGGTCTATTTTTTTTTCAACTAAGGAGCTGCTGGGTCTTCTTAACCCTTTATTTTCTCAGTTGTGCAATATGCAATAACATACAATGGTATTTCACTTCATTTGTTATAAGCAAGTTCTCTTTAAGTGGAGTTTTTCCTTTACTACAACATAGCTGCATGATAATTTCATTGGCTAGTTTCTCAGAGCAGTTCACCATAATGACTCATTTCAAGTTTCAGAAAGGCAACGGTACAATTGCTCAGCACATGCACTTTAGCTTTTCTATAACTTCTAATTTTTCTAATCAATTCATCTGATAAGGGTTTCATTTTCTTTTATTTGCTGAGGGAGTAAGGATATGTTCATGTTCTACTTTAGAGTGCCAAGAACTCTGCTTTTTAATGTGAATCCTGAACAAACACTGCAGGAAACAAACAAATGGTCTCCATGCAGAACACCTCTTACTTTATCCAAATTCTTAACATTGTAACATAGGACACATTTCCAAACTATTATGCTCTCATTTACATGCCTAGTTGTGAAATGTAGTTAAGATGGAAATTATTGTTTTCTTGTAAAAATCAGATCTCCATCCTGAAGAGTAAACTAAAAAAGTCTATGAAGATCCCAACCTAATAGGACTAATTTCCAGAATGGTAATAAACCCATAACCATAACCCTCAGGAAGGCAGCTCAACCTGACCCACAAATTTCTTGAAACAGTTGCTTCCAGGTTGCAGGGTAACAAGGTAAGCCACGATACTTCATTCCACAGCCAGAAAAAATTCCACTTATTTCTGAAGAACTTACCTGGGCTGTAACTTATAATGGAGTCGACTCTAGATTAGATTGCCTGATAATAAAACGCAATTCTGTGGCATGCTTTTTTTTTTTTCTCATGATGCCCTGTTTTTTTCTCATTTGAAAAGCAAAATATGACAGTTTTCATTTTTGTAGAAGTATTGTTCTTGATCATCTTTTTGGTATGAAGCGTCTGCATTCAACAGTGTGAATACTACTAAGATTCAGCAGCTGGCATCTGTTGTTCCTGCTGTTTTCTGGCTCCTAAGCAGCATAGAGTATATGAGGAAATCCTTGTCAACTTATTTGTTAAGATTAGTGGGCATACATACTCAGAATTCTGGTTATTTAAAATATTAAGTCTGTGAACAAAACAGGTTATATCCAAATTCTGCATGCACCAGAGAGTACTCATGTTTTGCCGTTGTGGGCTTGTATGATTATTTACATTTGCCTGAAACATTCACATATTAATTATTAAATTAGTTTCTATCTTGCGGATGCATGAACTTTTACAGATAAAACCTATAATTTCAGCTATTGGTTTATTATCAATAATGTATAGTTCTTAACAATATATTATCAGAAAGATACTCTTTGATCACAATAGATAGAACACAACAACAGATTGTAAAATAAGTAATAAGAGTGTAGACCAAGGCAAAACCCTAAATACTTCATTTAGAGCAGAACGATAAATACTCTGACAGACCATTTCTTAATATGTGCATGGGTGATCTTCTAAGTCTGGGGTCTGCCTGCAAGTTAGAGAATAACCTGGAACATATAAAATAGAAATGAAGGCCAAACCAGAAATTATATAAATGAGTGCTTTATCAGAAGCAGAAAATGTTATTTGAACATGTGTTCTACCTGACCACAAATGATTAGTGGCAGCAAACAGGACATTTTACAGTGGATAAGGATCAAGCATCACAGGCCTGTCTCAGAGCTATGAGCTTACATGTGATAGGTCTAGTGCACCTCCAAAAAGCAAGCTTGGAGGTTGTATTTTTTATAGGCTTTTTAGAGGCATACATAAACCCAGCAAAATGTAACCCATCATTAACTGGGGACTTTGCTTTTGTGTGCCTGTGCTACCACGATTGTTTTGGATCCCGGTCTGTACTGGTCACACTGAGAGGCTTTAAGGGATTAAACATTACTTAAATTCCAGTTTTCATTTACAGAAACAACAGAGCTCGCTTGGGAACAGCCTCATGTCCAGAATGCAGCATTGGTTCAGCCCCACAAGCAGAAGTTCTGAAGCAGCCAAGCGCCCTGTGGCCATGAGTTGGACTGCAGAGGAGAAGGCAAGTTTTTTCTAACCAGACCTGCTGCTCTGCAACCTCCCAAGCTCAGAGCTGCTCTCTTCTGACTTGTCTGGGATGGGTTTCATCCTAATGATTAATATGTAATGAAAAATCAACTAAATATTCAGAGTTATGGTTTTCCATTAGACTGAATTTTTGCTTTTTAGCCAACCCCACTGGAGTATGTTAAAATGCTTCTGTGTGGGCTGAAATTTTCCGTTGCTGAGGTCAAAATAGGGTTTATGCTATCTTCCCATCTACATCCTTCAATGCCCAAATCAGCTGGTTTTAATTCACAATAATTCTTTAGCTAATTACTCTAGGAGAAACTCTGGTTTAAAGCTGTCAGAAGCAGTGCCTACACTGTCTCCCACTGACATAAGCAACGTCTGAGTGAGGTAAGAAATGACTGTGGCTGCAGCCACCAGAGTAAGCCTCAGCTGCTCCTGGGCTAACACATCTGAGGAAATTCAGATTAATCCATGTCAATCAGAAAATGACAGCAGCTCCCTTTCTGCGGCTTTAATTGAGTCGGGTAGGCACAGTTTGGCATTTTAAACATCTTTCTAGCATATGTGTTTTATGCCATCTTTGAACATGAGGAAATCCAGTTTTCCCTCATATAAAACATTTTTTCGGTCTTCAAAATAATCCTACCTTAAATGTTTTAGATTTGACATGGAAACCTGGCATGAAAATAGCCTTTTTGGAGAAGCAGGACATAATCTTATTCTGGATAAATTGATTTTGTGTGAGCAAGTTGGAGACTGAGAACATGCAGTAGATATTTTTTTCCAACTCAGTTGATGTATACAGCGGTTAAACAATGTGCAGGTGTAGAGTTGATTTGAGTAAAATGAAAAAGATCCTTAAGTGTTGCATAAGCTTTGCATTCTTCAAGTGCAATGTTTGCTTTTTTGTATGTGCCAGGAATAGCCTGCAAAAATAGTTTCTATTCAGACTGAGCAGTGATTTATATTTCAAGTATACTTCTTTCTATAGCTTCAATATGCACTCTGTCTAAAAATGAATTTTAAAATTGTATGCAAGACTTTTCAGCATAGTTGAAGCTAACATGACACTTACTTGCATTGGAGGCATGCCCTGCAAACATGTACAACAAGGCAGTTCTTCAAAGCTGGTGGAATGAAAGATATGTGTTTCCTGAGAAGCTATTAAAATAAATAATCTAGGATGAAGCCACTCAGGCTGCTTAATTGACATAATGAAATTAAGTAATATACCAGAAGTTGATATGTCCAACATAACCTGGTTGTCCCCTGACAGACATCTCTAAAGCTTAGACTAGATGCTGTCTAAGACCAGTCAGGCCAATGAAATGGGTTTTCCTATAGATTTGTGTGTTTTGCTTCTTTAAGGCTGTGCCTTGAATAACCCAGTTTTCCCTCACAGTCTCTCCAACACCAGACAAGACACAGCAAAGCTGTTAGACAGTATATCACTGCTGATCAGCTGCAAGCTGCTGCTGCCAAATGGGATGCATGAACTAAACTCTACCTGTCTTAATCTTACAGGAGGTTAAAGATGCTCTTTTACTCAGCTGCCAATATTGCTGAAAATATAAAGTATTTAAGTGGCTTTGAGACATCATCATCTTTTGAACCAGTTTGATTAAAAAATCTCGTTGATCTCAACAGGTCCAAAAAGAAGCAAGTGGATGGTAGGCAGATAAAAGAAGCAGTACAGCTGCATAAAATGTGGGGGGAAATGGAAAATAGCAGCAGCCCAGGCTGCTTACCACCTCCTGAGTGGAGTCAGTCATTGCTTAAAAATCTGCAATTGTTTTGGAATCCAAATAACAGAGAGACCACTTTTTCTACGTGTTTGATATTGCAAATATCATTATCAAATATCTTGCTGATCGGGTTAGTATACTGGATCCTCTGGTTCCTAAAGGAAGGAAGTAAATTCAATTTGATTCCACTTTCCTTGACTGGAAATGGTCCATACCTAAAGAAGGTCAACACAAGACAAATTATTYTGGGGTAGAGACCAGGGTAAGATTGCAGATGTCTTCATTCCTTGCTTTCATTTGCTGTCATAATCCTGAGTTTTTTTCTACTGAGCCCTGGAAATGTGCCAAATATATGGAAGACAGGTCACAGCTTTGTGTCAGAGAGCAACAAGCCACCTGTAAGCTGGCCATCCCTCTACATGGCTCACAGCAGCTGCCTCTCTGCTACAATCAGCGGTTGGGACCAGACCTATGATCATCCATGCTGCTTCATTGCTAATATGCTCCTCAGCACATTTTGGGCACATATCCATAGCTGTCTTCCAGGCACTGTTCAAGGAACAGGTTGGAGCATGGGCAGTCTCCAGGTGACAATAAGGGCAAGGCAGGGAGAAGAGAATTTAGCCATATAGATATGAGCGTGTCATCTACTCGGTCTCAGAAAACAGACCCTGATAATTTTATTAGTTAGTATAGACTTTGATCCTAGAGCCATGCCTGGTACTAGCTCAGGCACTAAAAGCATTCTAACCACGTTAGGGTGGTCTTTATCCTTGGGCCAGGTATGAATATCTGCATCTCAGAAGACAGCTATTCTTGCATTGGTTGACCTGCCCACTGCCATCAGCCAAAGCAGAGCCCTGATGGTGCCCATTTGTGCAGCCACAATGCCCATGCTGTCAAGCAGAAAAGAAAATGGGGTAAGAGCAGCTTTGAACAGCTCTGCTTCCCTCAAGACAAAGAAAATGTTCATCTGTCTGGATCTATCAGTTACTGCTGCTTTGTTCCAGCGAACAGGTACAGAGGCCAAAGAGTCAATGTAAATGTAAGATTGTCCTGTTAGGCAAATACATAAGAGAATTAAATTAAGATTACATGTGCAGTCTTAATTTTAGCATTAAGAAAGTTCAAAATTTTTTAACTATGAAGCTTATAATTTTAAATAAGTGGATTTCTAATACTATATCTCTGTATATATGTACATCTACTCTTGGGCTACTAAAAATTTTTTCTCTGAAGATATTTTTAACAAGATACAGATTTCCTACTGAACATGTTGGTTATTGACAAGAAAACTACAAACAGATAACAGGAAAAAAAAACTTTTCAGTAAAAATGCTTATATTTGCTTCATTCTTTTCCTAATTGGGGTGTGGGATTTTATTTTTCCCAAAAGAAGGGGCACTCATCTCCTATCTATGCTTTTTTATTAGTCTTGTTGTCATTGAAATATATGGCTTTGCTCTCTTTTATTCCAGAAAAAAAAACAAACGAACAACAAAAAACCAGCATGGGGAACTTTGGAGAGGAAAAAACAATAACATTTTGGTATTTTTTTGTATTTCCCATGTAAACTAAATTACTTCTTCAACCAGCCAAAATATGCACTCAGAAACATGCTGATGCTTTTCAAATTGTAGTAGATAGAGGTACTTAATCACCAGTTTAAGCAGAAAATGGGCACCAAGGGAATTTTCCATGGGGTGATTTAGCTGTATGCAAATCTGATGTGTACTGTAGTACCGAGGCGCTCAGGAGCTGAACACAGTAGAGCTTGTCAAGGGATTAGGTAACAATGAAGATTTAAGAGCCAGGACAAAGCTAGATGTAGGTTGGGAATAATATCCTGGTCAATATATCCTCTGGTGTAGACAGATAGATAAACATGTAGATAAAACTTACTACAGCAATGTTCAAGCAAAATGCACCACAGGCAAAGAATTGAAGTAAAACTCGCACAAGACACTGACAGCTTTTTCCCTTTTTCTTCCTCTTTACTGAATATTATTGTAATGGAAGCACCATGGCAAAACCTCAGTACTGAGCCCGTTGTGAACCCAAACCTTCAGGGGATGCAATTTGTAATATTTCTCACCACTAATGTGAATCCCACTGATGGGGTGGGTGACTGGGTACCTGCTAGTTAGTAGATAATTTATATGTGTGGACTAAAAGCAGCACTGCTGAAAAGAATATGCTTAAGGATTTTTATAAACAAACCAAAGGTGTAAATAAATTGGAGCTTCATGTGTTCGTAGACTCGGTGTTCTGTATCATAAAAAGATGATACGTTAAGATACAGTCTGTCATCCTCCAAGTACATGCATCAGTTTCTATCATGCTTATAATTGCTCAGTTGCTACCTGTAAAGTAGCTACAGTAAAACTGCAACAAGCTTCCAGGACATGAGGAAACAATTTGTGTTCTTACCCTTGGACTTCCCTGCCTGGAGGTGGGTGGATTTTGGTGCAGGAAGGTTCCCCTGAGCCACCCTAGACAGATGGGGACAGGTCAGCCAGCACGGGAATCAAAACAGAGGTAAAGTGGATTATAGAAACACAGCATTGCATACAGTGGGAAAAGAGCTGTAAATATACTTTAGAAAAAATTTCAGCTGGTCTCACAGTTACCTTCATGCAAAGCTGAAACACTAAGAACTTTACATCGGACAGCAAAACCATTCACTAGCTATCTGTATTGAACAGTGGCAAATGCTGATCCTGAAGTGCACTTGAAAACAAATCAAAGCAATGCTGCTGTTTAAGTTTTGTACCACATGTTGAGCTCTGTATGTATCACTGGGTGTGGAAACTGACTATGCAAGTAAATGGCTCACATAGAAGTATTTAAGCCCTCTGCCTCATTTTGTCATCTTAAAATCTATGAGATTAGATAATAATTTTTTTTCTTTCCTTTATCCTTCAAGTGTGTCTTTTGTGGATTTTAAGTCTCTGGCAGTGTCTGTACTATATTGCATACACCCTCCTAATTAGATGTCTGTGTAAGACACAGGAATAATGGCAATTAATATCAGTACTGCAGTTCATTAGATTTACTGAGTTCTGGCCCATTAGTTGATGGAAAGAGTTTCTTTAAAAATGTAAAGTCAAAGGTTTTTTTAACTGTGTTTTTTGGTTGTTTCATTTGAGGTATTTCTGAAATGCAGACTCAGGGAAGACTTCGATTTTTCTGGCTCTTGCTCTGAACTGAAAATGTCCATGACTATGATGGGATAGATTGGAGCCCAAAGTATAAGTGTTACTGAGAATTAGGATACCCTGAYACAGGCTCAGTGTAGTATTTTTATGAGCATGTGGCTTTTGGTAGTAGGAATGCTCAGTTTTCTGCAAGATACAAGGCCTGGCAATGAGGCTTATCCTTTCCCAAAAGCCATCTTGTAAATTGTAGCTTTAGGTAGGTCTTGAAATACTTAAGATTTGAGTTGGCTGGAATAAAATCTGTCTCCACCAAATGAACTACAAGACCCTTTGTGATGACAGAACTTTTGATGTAGGTGGCCAAAATACAGGAAGGCTCACTTTGTTCTTGACAAGGTGCTGCTAAGGAAGCGTGGACTGCCAGGACAGAAAAGCAGAAGGCACAGTGGTGTTGGTGCCATGAAGTACTGGAGTACAAAAAATGGAACAGCACAGATAGCAGAGAGCAGCAAACCAAGCTTTTTTCTTGAGGACAGATATGTCTCTGAGCAGTGTGACATGATGACACCACTCACCTGAATGTTACATCTCATGGGCACTAAAGATCCAGGGATGTCAATCAGCTGTGGAGGATTCTTCATGACTGGAGGACACATGATTACTTTTTATGTGCAAGATATTCTAATTATCCTGTAGGCATCCATTTCAGGTTACAGAATTATTATTGAAAGCCATTTAATTTTCAGTGGCAGTCACTTGAGTGGACAAAGTAGAGTAGCACAAGAAAATTACTTAGCACAGATCCAGATCCTCTGTCATTTGCATGCACACATAATATAATTTTTATTTTCTGCTTATACAGAATGGCAGTAAAAATACTAATATGTATTGAATACAGTGTGTTGCTAGTATCAGACTATTAAAAAGAGTATGAAAAAATATAATTTTTAATTATACCAGAATTTTCTTGATAAAATGAATGGCAAATATTTATGTACAAGTGTGTGATACAATATTGTTATACTGCATATACGGAACTTCTATGGGCAATAACCAAAGTAKTGTAGTAAAGAGCAGAAACACAAACAAAAAAATATTCCAAGACTTTTAGGAAAGGATGTTAATTCATATGCTTCAGGGCATAAAACAGTGTGGATTGTGAAGAAATTTTCCCTGTGGACAAGTAGTCTCTGTAACAACCTACTGCAGAGTTTCTGGCATGCTCATCTGAAGCTAGCCTATTTTATAAACACTTTACTGAAGAAGGTGGACAACTTATCTGATGCAGCATGTCCTCTGCATACTCACATGAAAAATGAGAGCCTCTTATATTATGCCTACCATGAGCAGTTTTGTCTGCTATAACTCTGTTCTTGATACTTTTCCAAATGTAAATTTAACCAACTGGTGGATAAGGTTTCTTTTTCTGTATACCTTCTCCTCTTCCTATTCCTATCCCCATTGCAGAGGACTGTAAAATGCCATCTCGTCACACCACAGACATATAGTATGTCTGGGAAATAACACGTGGAGCTCAGAGGAGTGCTGGCAGTACAGGAACAGAAAAAGAGACCACCTGCAAGCCTCTGCTTGGTATCTGCTCTAGCATTGGGTAACTCACATGAGGCTTCACTTCACCTGTTTGATGTTTGTGTTTGCAGTCCTTTTCCATGAGAATGTGGCTTTAATTAAAATGGTAACTAAAACTCACTACATGAGCCCCATCAGAGAGGGAAAACATTTCAGAGGGTTGAGGCAGAAGCTACAGGTCCACTGACTCAGGTGAGGGCAAGGTGTGTTTTTCCAGTGTCCATGCAACTTAGGGGCTTTAAGGGATGGGAACTGTATGCTGTAGTCCTCAACAGTACTACATGTAATATGGTGTACTTAGGCTGTGACACAACCCTTACACTGCTTCCCTCCACCGAGGACCCAGGGCTTCTCCACTGGGACAGCAGTTCTGCTCCTCAAAACGGGTATGGAAGTGTGAGGGCTGGGGAACCAGCATTACTACAAGCATTCAATGCTGTATTTATGGCTCTGATTTCGGGCATCTCAGTGTCAAGTCAGTGAAAGCTGCAGGAATTCAGCATGTTAAAAATCACCCCCAGCTTGTCTTAAATTGAGTATCCAGGGCAAAAAGCTTGTCTGGGAAAATTTTGCTCTGGTTCTATCAGTGCAGTTTCTTGCCAACTTTTTTTATTTAAAGGTGTAACAGCCTTCAGGTTGTTAGATATAAAAGCTTATTACTTTCCCTTCACAACGATTTTGGTACATCTACAGTTTGCTGTGAAAATGAAATACTATATTTTGTATTGCTGATTAGTAAGCTTTGCTACACCTCAAATCTTTTTTTTATTTATTTACATGGAGGTAGTATAAATCACCTGTCCTGGGATTTTCCCACTATGCTCCACAGAAGCAGTCGGTAAGGCTGTGGTGAGGGTGAGACTTGTCAGTGAGGGCTGGTGTTTGGATGGTCCCAAGTCATCTGGTCCTAAACACACAGGAACCTTGTTTATAGCCCATCCCTGGAGCCTACAGTAAGATATAGGCTCTGTCTCCCACTATGATATCCAGCCAGCTGAAAGTATCTCTGGGTACAGGGCCATTTCCCCAGCAGTATTAATTTTTGGAGCACTGACAACAGTGCTATTAGTTCAAATAAATTTGGAAACTGCTGGATTATAGGACAACTCACAGTTTAGCAAGCTGTTGCCTGAGGATTTTTCAGAAAAAAATTAGAAGAAAAAAGGAGAGCAAAATAAAAGCATATGAGCTTATGCTAAAATGGTCCTCTAACTTGGGGCATTTCAGTTTTAACTGAAACTTGGGGCTTTTCAGTTTTAACGAAGAGAAGATTGTGGGAACTCAGAAGTTTCACAAAGCAAATCCAAACCCAAGTGTCTTAAATTGACCACCCAAAGTCAGAAAGCTGCTTCTGAAACTTTTTGCTTTTATTTTGTATATGAATTATTGAACTGCTATGAATTATCCATTCATCTTCAGGCTTCTAAACTGACTCTGAAATCCTGTACATTCTGTATAATACAGAAAATTAAGATTATGCAGATGGAAAATACTTCTCTGCTGCAGTTTTCTCCCAAGATGTCTTACAAATACTGAGCATCCAGCCCCTGTGCAGAATGCAGCTGGGTGTCATTCAAGTAGTTCTTTCAGAGATGGTACAGGAAGATATGCATGGAGATAGGAGTATCTGAGGCTTCCACCGAGAGGCAGTAATTCCAGGAAGCGATGCTCACGGGAAGGTGTGGTGCTCCTTTCAGCAGTGACATTAATGCATGCTAATTTCCTTGAATGCTACTGCCTAAGCATTTTATGATTGCTTTCCCCATCTCTGAGAACTTCTGTGGAGATTGACAAACATTTGTGCTAGGACTAAGAATACACAGTTTTACAACACACCACTAAGATCTCGAGGGGCCTTCCTGAAAAATACTCGCAGATATTCTCTCGATGACCAAAGTTTGCTGAATCTGTTATTAAGTAATAACCTTTAATTCAATTAATCCACCAGAAATTACAACTCTAAGTGGCTTTCGGTATTGGCTTTTACAGATTTCTCTGAAACTTCATCACATGACAGTTTTCAATCTCAGCAAGCTCCTCCGGGTCAACAAGTAAAAGACAGCAACAAAGCAAAGCAAAACATTTWACAAATTCAATGAGCAGCTATTATCAGCCTGATTACACATTGCATCACATGGAGTCCTAATGATTTCAGTGAGGTTCCATGCAGCATAAGGAGTCTCCCATGCAGATTAGTTTACAAGATCAGAGTCTCCATATGGAACATCTCCTCCATTCACCCCTTCCTATTCTGAATCAAGTACTTTAAAACGAAGGCCTGCCTTTTTGTATATTTGCAAGGTTTTAGTTGTTGATAGTCTTGTACAATGATTCAAATGATAATAGCTAAGAAAATATTTCTCAGTGCTATTTTGAGCCTATGTTGGCTTTTCTCACTTTGGTCACTCACTGTAATCTTCTTTGTCCAGTCACCTTTCTAATAATCATTTGGATGCAGTCCAGCTGCCACAGCATTAGGTATAAATGCCTAAAATCATACAATTCCATTGCCAGGCATAATTTCATGGGAGGACTGGGTGTGTAATATTAAGGGGAAAAAAAATCAAATGTCAGAAACTTCATATTGATACTTTGATCAGAAGCAACATGAGACTGAAAGTTTTTGAACAACAAACCATTTGAGAGTGTGTAACACGCTTGTGAAAATATTCATAGCATAATTAGATAAATAACAGATCCAGTGTCTATTTTTACTTTCCCTTGATGAGAAGCTTTGCAGGAGAGACTGCTGGTAGTTAATTCTCCCTAACAACAATCTGTGTAATCACAAACCCCAATTAGCTGTGCCTGTTCTATGCTATACAAACTATTTCCTTAGCGCTTCACATCACTACTTTGTAATTAGCTTTCATCTACACGAGCTTTGACTAAAAAAATATAAAAGAGTGTAAGTGATTGTACTGCCACTCAGTATTCTGCGAAATAATCGCTAGCGATTTCAATCAGATTAATTTTATCACCCGTATTAAGGAAAATTACCTCCCTCTTCACTCTCTACAGCTGAGGGCTATTTCATTTCCTGAGATGTTCATAAAAGCATAATATAAAGCAATCTGTAATTGTAAATATCCTTCCCTAATAACTTTGAGATATTTCCTTAATACATCTTTACATTTGGAGTTTCCGTTCCATAAAATACAGTAACAAGTGCTCTATTATGTTTTAAGTGTGTGCTGTTAAGCTGGACAACTTAGCACTGTCCTTCCTGTTTTTACATAGGGTTATATTTAACTTGCAGATAATGGGAACAAGGTTTAAAAGTGATGGAGCGGAATAATGGCGTTACAGCAATAATATATCTTGCCTTTGTGAGGAATAGAACTTTACGGCCTATTTCAGGTCAGCCAACACCAATTCCATTTTTCACAGCCTGACAACTTTCACCTTCACCCACACTCCAGATGCGTATTAAAAACTACTTTCCAAACAAAACTGAGGTTTGGCTATACCCATGTTTTACACCTGGGGAGACCCCTTTGATACTTAAAATCTACTAAAATAAAATAAAATAAAATAAAATAAAATAAAACAAAAATGGCCAGCCTGCAACAACCACATGTCACTGGCTTGTGTGGTGAACCTCCCARGTATTCAAAGAGCAAAGGAAGATGCTCAGGTCCTACAGGAGGGGTCATAGCAGGGGAATTTCTGCAACTGCAACACTTGCATGTTCAACTTCTGCAGCAAGGACATGGTATTAGTACAAATTAAGCACCCGGTTTGTGGGAAATGTGAGGTGTGTGCTAGGAGGACCACAGCAGCTCAGCACTGCCAAGAAGATTCATTAAGGTGTTCAGGCTCCCAGCATTTTTCACTGAACACAGATCCAGGAAATGTGCACATGGGATGCTTGTGTGGGAAGCTCCCACCCTGAGCTGCTTGCACCCTGAGTTGGTCTGTAAGTGTTGGTTCTGAATATACCTGTGCATTTAAAGAAAATAATAACAAAGGAAAACATGCAAAAGGCACTTGGGGACTAAAGTGCATTCTCACCCATAAATGTGTATGCTGTCTGTATTGCAGTGCTTTTCCCAACATCCTCAGCTTCAACACAGAGGTACAAGAACAGTGACACAGAAAGTACACCAGCTCATATCAGGGCCAACACAGCTGAAGGCTGTTTTCAGCTGCCCATGTTCTCCTCAGAAAGTAGTCTTCCAGCCTTTCAAAGGTAAAGGCATCTCATCATCTGAGTGGCTCTGTACTCTGCTTTAGCTGGCTTATCCCTTGGACTGTCTCACTCGTCCCTAATTATTGCAGCTTGAGAGCTGCCAGTACGTAGGAAGACTACCTGTCACACTGGAGAGAYGACTAATGCTTGACAAAGACCAAGATAGGTAAGGGAGCATCCCCATTGGAGAAGGGAATTCTCCCTGCCTGCTGCAGTGGAGTCTGAAATGTTCCCAAATAGTGAAGTCCCAGGGGTAAATGAAGGGTTTGCACAGCAAATCAAACAGGTTTCCCCAGCACACTGTGAATCGCTGCACATTGCTGTACATCCCTTGGCACTTTGAGACTCTGTACTGCGTGTGAGACGAATAGCAACACAGTGTATCTCAAAATATYAGGAATGGGGTGGGGGCTGGAAATGTGTTTCATCAGTTCCATCAATTTCATCAGTGTCATGGTGTCAGGTTATGGCGGATGTTACAGATAACAACTAACTGGAATCAAACATATTGCACTCACCTTTCTTTCTACAGGAGCAAGAAAAAGTTTCCAACCTTTTAGTCAGGCATGAGAAGAAGTTCACTCTCATCTAGAGCAACACCTTGGCTGTGTGCAAACATGTCTCTTTGTATACATGGATGGGATGCACCAGATAGACAGGCTGCAATGAGTTAATTTCCTTTGCTGTTCACTTAAGACACAGGAGAGACATTTACCTCCTCTCTTTCCCAGTATTCGTGTTTCCATATTGGTGGAAGACACTGAAGACCAGATTATACACTTCACCTTAGCATGAAAGAAATCCTAAAAACTTAACAGAAAGTGATTTTCAATTGGCCTGAGTCTCTGCAGGAATCCCCATGCCTGAAACTTTCTCAAGGATGTTGTCAAGAAAAAGGCCTGCAGCTGGTATATCCCCACATGGCAYAGATATTCCCAGCAGAAGTGTCATCTTCCAGTCCCTTTTTTTCTGCTTAAGGAGCGTGCAGGGACAGGGACGCAGCAGACAGAAGCACTGAATCCCCTGAGGAAAAGGAGACAGAATCATTGCAAGAAGAAAGGCTCAAGTTTATACATCTCCAGAAAAACTCAAACATATGCTGAATTTTGATTTTCTTATGCTTAAATTTCCACTTCTGTGAAGGCCAGCTAATAAACAAAGTCACCTATTACAGTTGTACAAATGTTGCATCCCCACAGTTTAATATTGTCAGAAAATAAACTGAAACTAGTAAAAATTCAGTATCCCTGGCCAATATCTGAAACTCTTTTATGTGGAACAAGGATACAGCTAGGGCTGACAGAACATGTGTTTTCAGTCCCACTGAAAATTTCACTGTCTTCATATTTGCTTTTATCCCAATTTGGAACAGAAAGTCAAACATTGACTACTGAAACTTCTGAAAATCACAAAGTTCAGAAATGTCAAAACATGCCACTTTAGTATTTCTGATCTAAAGGAAATGCTGAATTTAACAAAACTGCAATACTGAATAACATTTTCTGAATGAAACCAAAGCATTTCATTTTAGTTCTGTTCAGTACCAATGTATGTCTCCCTGACATGATCTTGATACCTTACAAAAGCTGGAGTTTAGATGCCTTGCATTATTACTTTTTTGCTATGGACAGATTTTCTGAATGTGCCAAAAGGTACATATCACCCATCATAKGAATCCCCAGGTTAGACACCCAGTTGCATCTTGTGAAGTGTAATCCACTGAAGAGATGTTTCCATATGGATCTTGGTCATCTGGCTGTTAGGCACAACAACACTACAAAGCAACACAGAAAAATGTTGAATAGATCTGATACCAAATATCTAGTTTAGTTCAACAAGCCAAAGGGTTTTGGATTGTGTTGATCCAATCCCAAGCACGACACACTTCTCTAGACTTCTAAAGGCATCGATGTAATTGTTAAATATTATACTGACTGACATGTATCTGTACAGTGGTCATTCAGAAAGATACTCTAGACTCCATTGGGGTAAAATAATGTGCTTTACTGAGTAGTTATACTGATGACTGGTGCCACTTCATCAGAGATTAGAATACTGTGAGTTTTTTGACTGAGATAAAGTTAGCCAAGATAATGACAAGTTTTCTGACCGCTATAAATACATTTTGCTGTCACATTTAAAACAGTAGCTAATTAATGCAGAGCCAGCTGCTACTAATATACAGTATTAAAACTTGTTAATACAAGGCTATAATAAAGCTGTTAATACTGATAACACCATATAGCATTTAAAACTATTGCAAAATTTTCCTTAGGATTGTTTCCTTGCTATCGAGGGGTTTGTTACATTTTGGGTTTCTTTTCCTGATCAATCTCCAACAGCATATATCATGTTATCTGTCATAAATAAAGTCAGCCTTTGCCTCAAGAGTTCTGCAGTTTAAAAAGCAACAAGAAAGTCAAGATGTGTTAGAAATCTAAACCAACCAGGATTCATTATTTGCCTTATAACAGAAGCTGGATACCCCATCAAGCGCAGGACTTCACTGTTTGCATGTACATTGCAGACAGATAAAGAAAGATAGTCTTTGTCCTGAAGAGCTTGAATTAAAATTATATAAATCTGGAAAAAAGTACAGCTTAACAAAATTGCTTTTTGCCTATAAGAGTCTCTTCTTTCTCCTTTTCACTCAAACCCAAGAAAACCTGCAGTGGGGATGGGCATTTAAAGGTGCAATCAAAACGTCTTGAAATCTGTGAAAGTTTTGGAGCATGCTTTTAAAAACTGAACTCCAATTATCGAGGCGTCTGAGAAATATCCTACTGTAAATGAAAGGAAGGCATTCTCTACTAATTCACTCACTCTTACAATATAGTTAACTGAAAATGAGAATAGTTCTGATCACCAGAGTCCGAAATTGGTATTCCAAGAGTTTCATAACAGAAATTGTTTTGCCTCCATTTTACTAAATTATACTGTTCAGTAGTTAGAAACTCATTCAATAAGCAAATACGTACTTACCTATTTTTTAAGGCTCTGACCCACTGATCATCTTAATGGCTTATAAATACGAGTGTTCCAACTGGTTGATACCATCTGTCTGACTCTGCTAGACAAAAGGGCAGCAGACTAGATCTGTGGTTTTAGCTCACTTAGTTTATATTCAAGAAACTGTGGCATTAGTCTTTGGTATGGAACACTGTTGAAATATTATGAAAGCCAAATGATTGTTTTTCTTTAACAGAAAAAGGAAAATGCAGCAACTAATTGAACAGCAATAAAAAGGAATGATATGGCAGCTGTGAACTGTGTTATTCTCTGGTCCCTAGACACAGATGGACTTTAAAATAGCCTGTCTTCGGGTAATTCAGAAAGAGACACAGAAGAGGAAAAGTAGGTTTCTGAGTGCCCAAAGTTAAAACTGTCTCACTAAAATAAAGGCAAGAAGTGAGGGGAATAGATAGCTGCACTGAATTTTGTCTGGGGACCAGATCTGTGGGCTTGTGTATCATAGCTGTGGACGGTCCTGTGGTTGGTTCCCACGTGAACTCAAGGAATACGATCACCTCCAATAAGCGGAAAAGACTGTCAGTGAGAGATGGAAAAATCCTCTCTGCCGCAGGAGGTGTCAGAAGAGTGCTCAGCACACGGATCTTAACTGCCTTCAGGCATAAGCAAAAAGCAAGTTTGTGTCAGCGACCAACGTAGTTTCTGACATGCAATGCCAATGACATTGAATATTAAGGGTAAGAGAGATCAATGCCTCATTTTATCGAACTCAAGGTTTGTATTCTACCAGCCTGTTTAGAGTGTGGTTTTCACCCCAACAGTTACACACTGACTAGAACCTTTTTAACATAGAGGGTCCAATTTACTATTGATCTGTGTCCACGTACAAATCAACTTAATAGCGCTATTTCCGGAAATAATACAAGCAGAGAAATAAGTTTCACTTTCATCAAAGCTGTTCAAAACCATTAAACCATTTGGAGCCTTTTTTATTTTTTTTTTAGAAGCATTAAAAAGATTTAGCCATATAGGGAGAGATCAAGGCTATTTTCAGACAATTATTTGAAATTGTTAAAATCTGCCTCTGCTTTTTCTAAAATGCACATTGTGATGCCATTAGGGCAGCTCTGCCAGGAGTGTAGACAATGGATTTTTTTTCCTTTCCTCCTTTTTTTTTTAAATATTGTTTGGAGTTGCTTTAAGGACTCTACTCTGGCCATTTGGATCTACAGCTGTCTTGTTCCCTTGAGAATTACTAGTAGCAATTTGTGAAGAATCAGAAATTTATTTATCTTTTGACATTGATGACTATACTTATACTCCAAAATCTTTTCAAACAAAAAATTGTCTTTAAAAAGACTTGATGTTAGCAAGATTTTTTTCTCTTCAGCAGGAGGAATGATCACAAAGTTTAGATCARGGTAAAAACTAACAATTTATTTTTCTTTTTTTTCCCCCAAAATTAATTAAACGTATACTCAGCTTGCTGCATAATATAGTTTGCCTATGTTTTACAGGGCTTATCAATCCCTGTGGCAGTTCTGAGCACCTTTGCTCAAAAATTTTACAATAATTGTTTTCCCCAAATCTCATTTGTCCTGAATCAGGTAACATAGTTAAAATACAATGAACAAAGTTTCCATTAATTACATCAAAATTAAAATTTCCTTTTACTCCAATCTAATTAAAATTAATTGAAAGCACATGCTTTAAACCAGTTTGCCATACTGTCAATGTGATCAGTTTGTCTTATTGTAGATAAAGCCATACCTGCTTGCTAAAAGTACACACGTTCTGGCTTCCTCACTTGCCTTTGAATATTAATAAACTACCCAGAAGGCAGGTGAGAACAGTTTTCTCAGTCAGTGCTTTGGCTTGTGGTGAAAAATACTTTCAGGAAATGCAACAGTAGTCATACTATCCAGAGACCCCAGACAGGTCATGAAATGAAGCTGAAATGGTCCTTCGAGGGACTCTTCCTTCAGTGTCTTGAGAGATGCACGATAAGTGTG
Organism: Amblyornis subalaris; assembly: GCA_018881555.1. Classification (NCBI taxonomy): domain Eukaryota; kingdom Metazoa; phylum Chordata; class Aves; order Passeriformes; family Ptilonorhynchidae; genus Amblyornis; species Amblyornis subalaris. The sequence goes on from JACAXG010000033.1 coordinate 658,793, forward strand.
ATTTAAGAAGTGAGTCTGTAGGGAAAGGGATGAGGAAGACAGACACAGGAATGAGGAATGCACAGTGGAAATGTTTAGCTTGCACAGATAAACAACCAACATCTAATGGCTTCATAAATCACAAGGCAAAACTCTTTTCCTCATCTGGCACCAGGACTGCCAGGTAATACCACAAGATTCTGATTGTACATAATATGTGCCTGCTTATTGAATGAAATGAGAGAACTAAAAATAATAATCTGATAAATATTTCTACAGTATTCAAAACGACATGGAGCTGCCTTTCCCTGCACCTCCAGTCCTTTCCCTCCCTGCTTATATTCTTCTTTTGGTAAGATACAGACACAAGTATGCATGCACAGCCAAAAATATGCATATGTGCATGCACACGTGTTTTAACTTAATATTTGTTTTAAAGGCTGCTGTGCAAAGTCTAGTGGACTAATAATATGCATCTCCAGGACAAACACACACTTACAGTGTGTTTTGGAGGCACCACTTTCACTCAGAAATTATTCCAGCTCTCCCAGCTTCCAACAAACATGGTAACTAGGAAAAAAAAGGCAGTTTAAAAATCAAAGGACAGATTTTCCTGGCACTGCCAGATACAAAAAAGTATAATGTAGGTAAAACAGGAAAATCAGTTTCTCTTATGTCGCTTTCTTTCTATTAATTTCCTTTTGTAAAAATGGATTCCTTTATTAGGAGTTAGTCGCTTTGCATATCTTGCAACCAGCATTAAGTGTGTAGACTCAGTTCACTAATGCCCTCCATCTCCACTGTGACTTTCATCTAAAGATGTCAGAGGATGCTACTGCAACATGTAATCCCCACAATGCTAGTCTGAGTATTAGCCACTCTTTTTTAAAAGAAAAATCACAACCTCTTTTTGGCAGCAGTGCCAACATCATTAACCCCCTTGCTTTTCCCTTCTTCCCTTTCCAAGGTCCTAAGCATGTTTGTTTGTTTCAGCCTCTATGTATTGCACAAATGTTGGTGAGCCATGTGGTAGACAGGATCAGAGAATTAAATGTGCTGAAAAAATACTTTTCTCTGGGGGCAGAGGAACCCGTCGGTCCCCAGATGTGTTTCCCCACATACATGTTTGTGCCAAGACAACACCAGGGCAGAAACCAACGGCCAACAGAGCGAAAGAGSAGTACCATGCCTGCTAAAGCTATCACTGCCTTTGAATACCTACCTATAATCTAAAAAAAACCAATTTAGATATAGGGTTCTGCCTCTTCTAGGATCAGGGTCAAAAATCAAATCTTTAGTTACCCACTCAAGGTCACAGAGAAAGTCAGCAGAGGCGGGATATGGTCCCAGAAGTTTGTTTATTGTGTCTGCATCATCCTGATAGAGAAACGCTGTTTAAAATAGCTCTTTAAAAGTTTTCAGTGACTTGCCTCTCAGGATATATAATTGCACATTACCATGGCATTTTAATCACTTCTGAAAGTACTGTCTGGAATTGCAAAGTTATTTGAAGACAAAGCAATCTCCAGYATGCATAGTTTAAAAAGGGGTAACATTAGAAGTCTGTGTTGTTCACAGGCACATTAGCCAGGCCTTCATCTCCCCTCCTCCCCTAAACTGCATGCCAAAAGACGTATGATCCACTTTCTGAGCCAGGTCACCTTTAAGAGCACAGTGACATGCCACAGAATTATTCTCCAGTCCTCACCAGAGATGTCTGCAAGTGCAAAGCCTGTGACAAAGGACTGAAATGACAGCACTTTGACTCACTTCTACATTGTGTTTGTTTAGGAAGGTCCTAGAAATTGTATTTCACCAACCACATTCGCTATCAACACACAATTATCTGGCTTAATCATGTGGAACAGTGGCAAATTCACCTGGGGCTTAGGAACTAATGACATTCTCGTCTGAGCTGCTTTAGTGAAATGGCCTAGCACCTGAAGCAGGAACAGCAAGATTGCTCAAGAAAATTTGGTTTTCTTTTTTCATTTCACAGCATAGGGGCTCTGCTCAAATCAACAAACGCTCCTGATTAAATAGCTGTGGTAGTTGACTTATTTGCACTTGTGTGTATGGCTCTGAATGTACATTGAGAATCCCTAACCTTTACAGGAAAAGAATTGTCTGTGACTTGTTTTTAATATGTTGTATTTTGACATAGAAAATAGACAAATAATTTTGCATTTTATAATTTTGGTATGATGACATCTGTAAATGTGGGTAACTCCAAATATTCCAAAACCAGCATGAGGCAACAGCAAAAACCCACACCTTTTCCCACACTGAATGTATTTGTATCTATTTTTGTCTGCAGCCTGGGCAGGGCCATTTAAATTCTGCTTGCTCAACAGAAACTCAGAGTTTTACATTGGCCTCCCCCCTGGTATACAGAAGATGAGTTGTGTTGCTGCTGACTATGCCACTCAATCTCAAAAGTGTAGAGGCTGGCAAATATGAGAAATTGAATGTTCAGGATACTGAATGCTTCAGAAAAGGGATAGGAAGGTTTGGGACCACCCAACTCCTATTTTGGAAGGAAAGAAACTAGCCCTATTTGCACGAGCAAAGTCTATTAAAAACATTCAGAAAAATATAATAGGTGGGATATTCATACTCAACTTTCATATTCACCTTTAGCATTTCATGCTCAAGAACTCCAGAGCAAAACACCCACAGTCTTGGACAGACAGCTCCAAAACAAGGCAGCCCAAAGTGTGACCACTTTGCCTGTTATGAAAATTAATTAGCATTAACTACAATATGGATATCAGCTCAGACTGGTACACAGATGAAATTGAGTTTATATGGATAAACCGCAAAGCCACCCACTCAAAGTTGATTCTGCTTTTGACTACGACTAATACAGTATCCTACTAAGGCAGCATCAGCACAAAGCTGGATTTATACCAGAAGACCCTCACACAGCCTCTATACCATGATTGCTCCCACATCAGCATGAGAAGCACTCGTGCAAGTTTTTGCATAAAGCGGTTTTTGCTAAGCCAGCCTTTGCAGCCCACATTTCGGAAGCCCAGTGCCCTATCACTGATTGCCTGGCTCATTGTAACAAAGCTCTGGCAGTGAAAGCTTTGGCGATTTCTGGAGGAGTCGGTGATTCAGGATCCTCTTAGAAAGTGGCACTATCACAGATAGTCCTGCTAGGTTATGTGAAAATATGCATTTCCCCTTTGTGGGTCAGTGACTCAACATAGTCAGACACAAATCTGGCCAAAAGGGTCACTGAAAGACTGCAAAGGCAAGTCCTGTTTTTTAAATACTTTGTATTTGTAAATAGAAAGCATCCACAGTCTCAGAAGCCCATGAGGAAGCTGTTCTATATGGTCACAAATGAAGAGTTTGGTTCGAGATTGATCTCCAGAGGAAGTGATTGCTTTCATGTACCTGGAAAGAGCTGAAGCTTCGAGGTAGATGGACTGAAGTGGGAAAGAGTAGAGGGGCAGAGTTATTCAGATTAACATTAATGTAATGTTCAAGCATCTCAGGAGGAGCCTAGAATATTCTTCTGTTTACTAAGCTACCTCAACACAAAATTAAGTTAAAGAAGAATAATTTTGCAGACTATGAGAGAAAACAGTTCTTCATAGCAAGCCTTCTGTGCTTCAAGATGCTGAGGCTTACCTGTTCATTACAGGACAGTCACCTGAATAAGCTGTCACCAGTACCACCTTTGAAGCATATTGCACTGTCCCTGGAATTTCTCAATCACCCAAAGGCTCAATTGCTAATATATACCTCTACACCACTACTATTGGTCTCATGGAGAGCCTGGGGTTTCTAGGACTGCCAAAAGACATTCCACCTATTTACCTAGCAAGCACTGGGCGTGGCACTGTCCCAGCAACCACATGACAAGCTGCCCTTGGTGTCCACAGCGGGCTTTGCATGACTGCAGTGATTATTTCCCCTTGATGTCTCACTCTGACATAATTGTAGTTTCGTTAGCACTCCAGATCATGGTGCTTTTTAAATCTTAACTCACCACCAGTATAAATTAGTATTGCTAGACTGAAGTTACAGCAAATAGTATCGACAGAGTCCAGACAGTAAATCCAACTCACTGACATGAAGAAAGTTCTTTTACAATATATCTGTGTCACTGCTTCTGTAAGACCCTATGTGCTCTAAGGCCATGCTCTCACACCGGAATATCTAACATCTCGGGGGAAAGATCACAGTTACCAAACTGGCTGTATTTCGGTGACAGATAGGGGGATAAGTGCAGTCAGCACAGATTTGTATGGCTTCTGTGACAGGAGTGCACAGCCATCAAGAGCAGTTTAGTTGGTGAGTTCAACAGTTGGAGGACACAATAAATTTACTGTATGCCAGCAAAAGAATGTCACTGATAATGGGGAAAACCTGTTTCCAAATGGTCTTACCCTATTGTCATTTGGGATATTTTCCTGTTAAGGCTGTAGTACTGGCTAAACGACAGAGAAGAAGAAGCTGTGAGAAGGGGTGCATTAACGCAGATATGTATGTGAATCCTATCATTAAAGTGTTTCATTCCAGTCCCTATGCAGAAGTTACTATATGTACAGTCACTTATCAGTAATACTAGGTTTCATCAGGCATATCTAAATCAGGAAATAATATGGTAATTTTCACAGTCACCAAGTGGAAAATATTTATGGTGCAGCAGTTTAATATATCTGTATTTTATATTTCTAAGATTGTACCTGATGACATAATAAGAGTTTGAGTTTAAATAACAGCTGGATGATTTCAGAAAGAAAAAAATCTGTACTGGTAGAAAGCTTACTCCTTTATAAAAAATCTTTTCCACGTTCATCAGGATTGCCAGCCTGGGGCAAACTTAATTAAAGTCAATGGAGAAAAAAATTGAATACTTAAAAGTGCTATTTGGGGCTCATAGAGCTTGAATGACTCAAAATATGAAATATTCAATTGCTAATAATTGTGGGGTTTTGTTTGGTGAGCATTTTGTCACTCACTCCACACTTCACATCCTCCTCCTTTCTTTCTCTTCTAGACAGAAGGGTTAAAAGAGAAGAAAATTAGCAGTTCAAGTTTCAGTTCCTGGAGTGAAGAGGTACCCAGATTTCACCAATCCTTTGCTCTTCATCATCCTGGTCTCTCCCTTTGATTCAAACCTTGTGCTTGCTGCTTTCTTGCTGGCTCCTTTCCTCCCTCCCTGAAATATGTTCTCTCTCCTCTCGGTCTTTTTTTCACTTGTTCCGGGTGCGATCACAATTCATGATGTGATGATTTGACTTTGAATGTGTCCTTACATTTGGCAGCTCCCTGGCCTAGGTGCCAGGGAGGGTTTGAGTTTCGTGCTGACTTGAGCACACCGTTTAATAAACTCAAATGCTTTAAATGGAGATTTGAAGGAATGATACCAGGAGATACTTTTCAACAAAAGCTCGGCAGGCCTTGTACTGGGAAATGTGCTGGGCAGGAGCTATGAAACTTGAAAGGTTTTGTTTACTGGATTGCAGTATTAGAGGAGGTGAGCTCAAATTTAAATATATCCCCTACCTAAAGCAGCATCTGATTCCAAATATGGAGTTTTGAATCATGGGAGGCAGAGTTCATTGGGATTGATGTTTCAGCAAAAGAGAAAGTGCTATGCAAGAGGTCAAGCAATTTCCTCAACTTTGAAATAAAAACCAAATCAAACCAATATTTAGATATATGTATTAAAATAGGACATGAAAGAACTGAAGTCAGCCTGGCAGACCAATGTTAAGTATTTCCAAATTTCAAATATACTCCAAGAAGCTCAGTTTTGAGATATTCAACAATTCCAGAATTACTGGAAGAAACAAGAGCAGGGTTCATTAAGTGACTGATGAGGACAAGCTATTTGAGTGAAATTTTTTTAAAAATAATTTACTTTCATACAATAAAAGAAAATCCTAACCTGGAGAAATGGCAAATTAATTAACATATTCTCCAATACTTACTGACACCTCAGTAGAAGGAAACTCTTAAAATGTGAAACCCTTGACATTGCCAGAATAGAAAAATAAAGTACATGTCTCTCAGTGGGTACCAGGGACCTATATTATGTCCTACTGTTGGTTACAGAATTTTCAATATTTTCTTATCCTTTTTCACTCGTATGAACTGCAGCTTATAGCAGTGGTAATCATTTCCTGTGTTTGAAAAAGAGATGAAAGCATTCATGGATGAAAGCAAGTTGGATTTAATCTCCTTCTCTCTCATCCAGTGCACTGTACTGATCATTTTCCAAAAAAACAAGACTTAAGCTCATTTTTGTCATGACAAAACTAGTTTCATAATAATCAGATGGCAATTCCTAGTGTACACAATTCTAATATAATTACCAGGAGGAAATGTAGAGGGAGTTGCAGGTTTGAGATAAAGAAAAGCCTGTGAATTTTGTATTAATGTCTCAGACTCTCTTATTTGTGCAAGTAATCAATCTTTCAGGGAGTAGAATAGTAATTCTTTGTGAAAAAATGACAAGAGTCTGAGGAAGAAAGAAGATAATCTGAGTTTCATTCTGTACACAGCAGGTCAGCTGTGATTGACAAAGCTCATCACAAAACTGTAGCTCCCGGAATAATCCCAATAGCAGAGTTTCATTTGCAGCCGAAGCAGTGTTAATGACATGTTTAACAGCTGCTTGTTGAAGTTTGGAATCTGCATTAACCTGCAGAGCAGTGAACAGAGAAATGAGAGGAAGTATTGAAATCAAGCCCTCATTATGCCGACAGCCCAGGGTAAGGGGTAGCGAGGGGTTGGTGGAGCAGGAGGGTGGAGAGGCAGATTTGGAGCGTTCAGTGGCAGATAGGGATAGCCGAGGAGATGACAGCATCCGATCAATGAACACAAAAGGCTGCAAACGGGAACTGACGGGCTTGACTCAAGACACTGAGGAAGGGGGAAATTAGACAACTGGAAYGAACAAGAAGGGAGAGGTGGAAAATGAAGGACTGGCAGTATGGACTGTGAAGAGGACAGCCAACGGCACTGTTCCTTGCAGGTTATCATACTCCTCAACCAGCCTGTTCTCCAGTCTGTAGATGTTCTATTTTAACCAAAGGCCTTTGTCTACCCTAAAAAGGGACTAATTTCACAGCATTCAGTCTCCTGCTGATATTATTTTTAAGATCAAAGGCTATTCCCTAATGAAGAAACAAAGATAAGACACTGAATGCATTTCCATGCCACACTGATATCCAGCAATCAGAAATTTAGAAATCGTGGTCTGACTCCAATCTTCCTACACCAATGCACATGTTAAGAGCCTAAGCTTGAGCTGCCATGTACTGTACTGTTCTACACCAACCCTCTCTTTCATACTGCTAATACTAACATCAGTGTTACACAAGCAAAGGGCAAAGACCTGGAAGTGTCTGATCGCTATGTGCATGCTTCAAAATGTTGGCAGTGCCAGCAGGCATCTTTTGATGGAGATGACAATTAATACAGACATATATACAGTACCTTCATAGGTTAAACAAAATGGCTCATTGTTATTCCTTGTACTGGATCAGCTATGGGGTTCCATTAAAAGTAATTGCAAGGCCATCCCTCACTTCAATTCTACTGACTTTTCTTGTCTGAGGGGCTGCTTAGTCAGTGTTTTTCTTTGGACAGGGTTTCTCTCTGTTGYTTCCTGATATGAACGGGACACATTTAATCCTTTTGAATATCATATGGTTTAGACCATAAATTGTAGGTGGAAGGCATTGAACTTTCACCTAAGTCCCAGACTGTCCTAGGCTTTCAAGCATGTAAATGCAAGCACATTACAGCTTTAACTAAAGAGCTTCCTAAGCACCTGGCATAATGTTTTTCCAAAGACAGGCACTTGGAAAAATAGGTATATTTGTGGTTAGGTATAGCCAGGCTAGACTCAGTAGATCCATCACAGTACCTCTGATCTGCTACTCTAGGGGCATTTACCACTAACACAGGTGGACTGTTCCTGGGAAGCAGGAAAAGATTTTTGTCTTTGAGAATATTTGGTATTTAAAGCCAAGACATCCTAGGAATAAGCACAGGCCATGAAAAGCAAACCCAGATTTGGAGGTGTGCAAGCCTGACCTAAGTTTAGAGGTCACACTAGTGGTAAGGCCTACCATTCCAACCATCTATGATTTTCTTATCATGCCTGCATCTCCAGTGTTTTATTTCCTACYTCTTTTTTATTTTTATTTCAAATGTCTTTGTCTCTAGTGAGGGTCAAAATCTCTGCTCTGGAACAACACTGTCTGGGAAGCAAGCCAAAACACAGTTGATGCTCTCTGAAAATAACAGGAGAAAGCACAATGACATTGAACTGGCATGGTCCAGAGGCTAGAGCAGGAGTCAGGGACCTGTGTTATATAAATACCTTCACAGTGATTTACCATAGGACCAATGGCAATATTTCTTGACATTTTTAGTCAGAAGAGGTTTTGTTTACAGAAAAATCAAAATTAGGCTAAATATTGACTGTTCCTGTGGTARTTTCTCTTGCTTTCTTGGATTCATGTGGCAAAAATATTTGAGAGCATTTTGATGGGGAGCCTTTTCACAAGCACTCTTGCAGACAACCTTTTAATATCTCAAGGCACATAGCAACTCAAAAGCTTCATTAGGGCAAAACTGGAGATAGATACATATGTAAGGTAGAAGTAAAATACATCATCTCTCACAGTTAATATCTTCCACAACCACAGAAAATATATGTGGTTTGTCATTCTAGCCTCTTGCCCAGAAAAATCCTCACATCCTGTAAAAAATTTCACTTACTTTCTTAGCTGTCCTGTGGACTCAGGCATCTAAAATCAGCCAAACTTTGGTATCATTTTCTTATGTTTAAACAACTATTTTCTGACACTGAATAATGTCAGATATTGCTTGTTGTTTTCCTTATGCATACCTGCTAGCTATTGCATTATCAAAAGACTTAGACAGTATTGTTAATTTGTCCCCTAAAACATACGCGATGGATTTACACAGATCCTGATGGTTTTGACAGTAAAATCTACTCCTGGGAAAGTCTTCTTAATCCGTGTTCCCAAACAAACCTGAGGGCAAAGACTGAATGATAGTAAGCTGTTGAACATGAAAATAAATAACAAACAAAAGGAAATGAGATATATCTACGGAACAATTTGGCAGTGTGTTTAAACACTTTTGTTGTGATTTTCAGAGCTATTTTTTAAATAAAATGAGTATGTTAGATAGAGAATTTTCTCAGAGAGAGCTTAGGAAGCCTTATTATTTTCAGCTCAGCCTTTAATTTTGCAGTGGCTAGGAAGTTTATTATAGAGAATGTAATGCCAGAAGAAGGGTTAGTTTTTGAATCCAAATACACAAATTCACAGTCACTAGAACTGACCACTATGCAGTTGCCTCTCCATTCTCCTTCACAATATCAGAGCTCTATAACTTCTATTGAATTTTAGCATAAGTTATGAATTTGAATGTTTTCTATATGACAACAATAACCATTGGAGGGGTTCCTAGCATTGTGTACTGCTTGTGCTCTCTGTATCTGACTTTGTCAAGTGCTTTATCTTTTCCTATTTGGCTTCTCTGCCATAAAGTTAGCTAATACATGCTAGTATTACACCTCTAACAGTAAAAGCTCAATTTCACTTGCCTGTGCAGAGGTTGGAAGACAGGGATTTGCTGAAACTTGGAGCCCCAAACTATGAGAGATTCCTTGGAGTTAAATATTTCCCACTGTAAGCAGTACAACTTTGTTTGAGGATACCCTTTGGGAAACAATACTGCTGTTGCCATCTGCAACGACCATGACTTTATACCAGGTCTACTTAATGTCCTCCATTAATATTATCCAGCTTTGCAAGTGCTTTAGAGAGACAGTGGAGTGCTTTAATATCACAGTATTGGAAGCACAGAGAGTTGAAGGGACTTACCTGAAATCCCTCATCAGACCAGAAGGATACTCTTCCATGTTCCTCCCGTCACACAGCTTCCCCATGCACAGTATTCTGCAACTCAACAATTGAACTAGCAAGTCTTTCAGCTTTGTCAAGGCAAATTGTCAGCAGTATTCCAGGAAACTGGGATAAACATGTAGAAATGATGATGAAGATACTGAAATGTCCTCAAAGCCAGCAGTAAGACTTAATTATATAGAATAAATACATATTTTTTTGGTTTTACTGACTAACGACCACCCTTACCAAAAACCCCTTTGACACTAAAGGTGTTAATCTGTGATTGTATCTGTGCTTCATCATGAAGAAGTCTCTCCACAGGCAGCGGGATCAACACTTTGCACAATAAGGAATTGTCAAAACAAGAATTTCCCTGTAGGAAAACAGGAGTATGCACAAGTAGAGAATACATTGATTTTCATTCTGTTTGAGTGAAAAAATATTACAATCATCTTGTGGCTTTTCTAAAGTTTTTTTATTTTCAGACCAACGAAAATATTCATAAAATAAAATTTTTTTTAAAAGAAAAAAAAAAGAAGAAAAAAAAAGAAAAGAGACTTAGCTTTTGCCTAAATACATGTACATTACATACACTAATTTGGTGTAAGGAAGCGAGAAGATTTTGACACCTTTTATTGGGAGCATATGCTATATTTGCCGTTAGCATTTCAAGACCTTTTTTTATAACCAGATAAGAATGGGGTGGCAGGAACATAAACGAGAGTCAAACTCCATACCTGTCTGAACAAATTTTTTGCACTAATGGGTTGAATTACAGGAGATGATCTTGTTGCCATATGTGCGTTTTGCTCCTCTTAACCATATGGCTTTACTGCTAAGCAAAATATTTCTAGATTTCTATTTTTTTCACCCTCAAGCTGGGACAAATGTCAGCTTTTTGAAATTTTTCCCACATTGAGAATCAGGGGAAAAATTGTATTAAAGCCATTAAAATATTTCCTTTACATCTCAGACTTTCACAAAAGTTTACAGTAAATTATTCTAGCTTACTAAGCAATCAGTTATTTTGTGCTGGAAAAAGTGATATTTGTCATACAGCTAAATTCAGAACAGACTCATAATTTACCAGGTTTTTGAAAAGCTTGCATTTGAATGAATCAGTATATTTAGTAAATAAATGCCATTTCAGTTGAAAAGTTTTTCAGTCATGTCAAATAAACATAATGCATGCTTTATGATTAGAAGGGAAGCCAATAAGCTTTTTCTTAGTTCARGAAGGTACATAGGGAAATGTGAAAGGGGAAGAGGGGAGGTAGACAGAGGTACGTTTTATGTAAGATCGGAGATTTCAAATCAGGCATGGAATAGGACACAGAAAGAAGCAAATAAAATGAGCAAATAAATCAGGAGTGTCAAAGCAGAACACACAAAAGAAAAGGAGCTTTGGTAAGGACTATGACTTCACCTGTGACTAAGACAGAACATATGAAGTCCATACTTTGTCACTAAGGTAGCTATGAGTAAATTGCCCCCCTTATTTTGGATTTGAGTCATGAAACCATATGGTCATAAGAGAGCATTAAAATGGGCCTGTGATTTCAAACCCATTACCACATATAATACAAGTAAGTGCATACCTTGTGTGTCTCCTAGTTTATTTTCAATCAAAAGGGTCAGCTTCAGAGACCCTTAGTCTACTCCATTGTTTGAACCAAACTGGTAAGAACCAGAGACAGATGTGCTTCAAGAGCACATTCATGAGCTGGGAATAAAATGCTAATGCACCAAATCCTTGGCTGGCTTTGTATAGAATGATAGAACAAGTCAAAGCATGTCCCCTTTGAAATTACTTCCTGAATGGAGGGAGAAATGATGGAGAGCTATATGGATAAGTATAAAATGCCTTCTTTTAGCATTTTCCCACCAATGTCTCAGTATGATAAGAAGATATAAGTGATCCTTCATCTTTTCCTTGATCATAGACATGAAAAAAAGATCAAGACCATTGATTACTTAAAAAGGATGGAAAAAATTGAGAAATTATGTCCACCACATTGCAAGGCAGAGATACTGGTTCTCTGCCACATTTCGGGGCAGAATTTAGTAAAAGTTCTGCTCTCCAGTGGCCATGGCTAGGAAACATGTTCTCCAGATACATGACCCAACATTGTGAACAGTTTTCCCAGTTATCTATTCCAAGACCTGGTTATTCCATGTTAAGAAAGAAGACACCTGAGATGCTCACCTTGCCAGGGCTAAAGGGGCAAAGAGGGCCTGCTCTGTTTTTTAATGTCTTCCCATTCTTGATAAGCCTTTAGACAACTGATAAAGAGAGACCTTACTCTGTTTAAACATGCAACATGGATCTAAAAGCAGATGCATCCTCGGTATTAGTGGGAGCAGAGATACGGGCAATTATTGCTTATTTCATAATCATTTTAGGTTTGGAGAAATCAATTAATGCAAAGCTAAAGCATGTTTTCCCTGATATTTTTAAAGGTCACCCACCCTTTCCTTTCAAAGATCAAAAGCATGAACTAATATCATAGCAAATGTTCAAGCCTGCAAAGTGTCCCTCCTTCGTGACATGACTTAGGTGGTTGTTCCTTTCCTCGCTTTGATCTTTTCCCAGTAACATGCAGGCACTGTAACCTCTAAGTCTGAATCGAACTTGCAAAGTCCTAATGACTGAGCACGTTCAATACTGAACAGAAGTAGTCTTTTCCATGCACTGCTAGTAGGAATAGAGGAGTCTTTCAAACTTTACATTGTCATGAAAGATGCCTATGAATATTCACCTTCAAATTAAAGAGATTCTTCTAAAGCTTCTGCTAAAGCTAAGTTTTACCCAGTTTCACCATGAGGCTGGTCTCACAGAAAGCACAGTTTTTGTCAGTATCTGTCAGGAAAGAGAGATATTAGATGAATCCTTCACTGGCAACAAGAATTGACCCCCTTTTTTGCCTAGCATGGCAGGAAATGTGCTCGGGAAGCATCTTTTAAGAAAAGACCTTTGTCCTCCAAAACCCTAAGCTAAGAATTCAGGAGAGAAATCAAAAGACGTTCCTGGAAGGTAGGAGCTGATGCAATTTGGCCATTACTACCTCTGCTGGATTTTGGAGCATTATAATCTCTAGTGATGCTCTTGTGTCAGTCAGCTGCTGCTCGCAATGGCAATGATCACTAAACACACAGCTGGWCTCCTTCTACACAAATTGTCTCACGTTGACCATTGCTCACTATATTTCCAAATCAAAATTTATGGTAACTGGAAGAAAACCCATTAATATTAGATATTTTTTGTAAACAGCTGTATTTTCCTGTGGGAGTGGACTAAGATGTGCTTCATTCTTGTTTGGGATGCAAAATTATTGAATGGTGACAACCCAAATGTCAGCCTGGTCAAGTTATACTTTTAGTACCTGTTAAAGCCTGTTACAAACATACCAGCATTTTCTCCTTGAATTAAGAAGTCTGACTTATGGTTCTGTGCAAAGACAGTGACTCATTACCTAAGTTTTTGTTTATTATGTGTGTAGAAGGTTAGGTACTACATATCCTCCTTTATTATAACATTACAGATTTAGTTCTTTAAGAGCAAAATAAAGAGCCACTAAAAACAGATCTCTGGGAGACTGGAGTGAGCAGTAGATCACTCTGTTAAATTTAGCTTTCTTTTTCACAATTCTACCCATTATTAAAATCTCTTTTAAAGTCTGTGAATTGATTTGAAGCAGAGCTCTGTGGATATCTGATACACTCTCTCCAGGGGAATTTAGAGATTGCAGCATGTTCTGAAAGAGCAATGAACTTACTGCCCCTTTCCATGATGTCAACAGGAACTCCCGTCCTAGAAAGACAGCAGCCATATCTCAGTAAGAAAAGAGATTGAGAGCTGCTGTTTTGTTCTGGGATGGTTAATTTGGGTTTCTTATTCATTCGCCTTTTTGGTAGGGGTGAACTCTGCTTCTAGCCAAATCTTACAGGCAAAAACTGAAAAACGGTATTTTATTTTCTGCATGTATGTTTGTGCATTTGAAATCCACTTCCCATTAAATTTGTACTTATAATGTCAGACAAAAAGGACACCCAGACTGCAAGAAATTATTTTCTTGGCATGTGATCACATGAGTATTCAGGAAGTGGTTTTGGCATACTTCTTTTTCTTCTTGCTTTGTCTCAATCTGTTATATATTTTTTGTATTTGTACTATTCATGCACCTCCAATTTAAGAAATTGTAATTTTTAAAAAATATTACCTAGCAAAATGCACCAACATATGCAGAATTTGCCCAGAAACAATCCTACCAAAAGTGGTTGATAACCACAAGTTGGTTTTTTGATTCTGCAATATCATGAAAAAAATAACAGCCTGGCTTCTTGCTCAGGCAGCAAACATGCTGCACTAAACCTAAAATCTTACCTGAGGTTTGGTTATCAGAAAGGAGAAAACTTTGATTCTCAAAGTCAGGAGTAGATGAGTGCACATCATAGCAATGTTATGACCATTTAATCGTTTTTCCATAAGAAAAGATTAAAATGCCTTAGTTATGCTAGATTAAATGCTCATTCAATAATTGCAATGGACAGTATGCTTTCAGAGTAAGAGAATTAAATTAAAAGAAAGACAACTACAGAAAATGTACTAGTGGTAGAATTAGACAATGTTTCATCAGTCCCTGATGTCTCTACAGTAATGAACCTGTCAAAAGATAATAATATTTTAGTGAAAGGTATGATTGGATAAGTCACGTTATTTATTAACTGTTACCCTAAAATATCACTTTTGTCTTATTATTAAAGAATGGTTAGAGGGCAGCAGGGATGCCTGACATAAAGCATTAAAACATGGATTATGGCTATAACAGGCCAGGAAGTGTATATGCTATGCTGTAAACTCTGTAGCACAACTGGCTAATACCTGATGACTCAGAGCATTCAAGGAATCCTAAACCAGCAGACTTTGTGCAAGTTCTTTGGATTGATCTGCGTATTCAGTAGTGTATTTAGCTAGCTTCCTGGAACTATGTTAATCAAAATATCTTAACCATCCAGTGGCTACAACCTTAGATTCTAAATTTGATTTTCAAAGCATTGCAATGAAACACTTTCTTCTTCTATTTTTTGTTTGGTTTGGGGTTTTATTATCATGGTGGTGATGGTAGTAGGCAGGGTGTTGTTATGGAAAAAGGAACTATAGAGCAGAAAACACCAGAAAAACATTGGTCAAAGATCAAAAAAAGCTCTCTGGTATTGCCATAGCACATGCATTTTATTGCAAGTGCAGACTAGGTCATCTAGTTGTATRGTATAGAAGGGATCTCTATAAGTCCTCTACACAAGATAATGAAGAGGGAGAAAATTCGCACTGGTGTTATGGATGAGAGCAAAAGAGCTATTATGAGAAGGGAAGGATGTGGCTACTATAATGAGGAGGCCATATCTAAACCACAGATAGTGTGTCCACAGAAAGTGTCACTCGAAACACTCCTTTCTTTGATTTTGTTAAAGCAACAGGAGTGAAAAATCAGGAGTCCAGACTTCTGTAGCAAAGCCTGACATATCCATATTTTCTCAGCTCTGCTCAGGATCAGCAATTACAAGTAGGATTCTGCCAAATCATACTGCCCTGTAGCAGTTGCTGGTTGCTCAGGATATTCTATCTTTCCTGTGGCTGTTAGACCACATCACATTGAAAAAATGCAAGATATGGCATTGTGTACAGAAGAAGCTTTTAAACAGCAAATTTACAACCTTTAGCTAACCATATGAGATTTCCTAAAACTAGGCCTCAACTTCCTTCTCAAGCAAAATGTATCTTGCATTTCCAGAAACTGTTGTAAGATAAGATAAAAAGTTACCAATTATATGTCAAGAAAAAGCTAGCCTTGTAGAAGGAGGAAAAGCTTTTTAAAGTGAACCTATTCATTGGTAAAAATGCAATTACTCCTGTTAGATGCAACTTGATCCAAACTGCTAAGTGTGGGGTTAAAATCCTTCACATTTCTTGAAATACAAAACCTTCAACAAATCAGAGGCAGCAGCAAGGTTTTGACTTTCCCTATCATTGCCAGAAGACTTTCTGTTAAATGCATTTATTCAGGGAATAACAGTGCRACACTGGACAACACCAAACTGACAAAGTCCTGCAAGTACACCTAAACTTTTATATTTTGTAAGAAAGGCTACTCATGAACAAACCAAGATGAATGACTATGGTGATGGCTTGGCCTGCAGCTGGAGATGCTGCAGAGGATAAGCCAGCCACRCAAGTAACTGAGGAGCCAGTGGGGCCAGGGAGCCCAGGTGTTGTATTAAGTAAAGGCTCCAAGGTCCAAGATCTCCCCCTAGATTATAGTAAGAAGGAAAGTCTCTCCCACCCAGGCCTTGGAGTGGTATGCTCCCCCATTCAGTTGGTTTATCCTTGTCAATCTATGTTCTGTATATAGTTATGTTCCAGAATGTTCTCCCTCACTCGATGCCCCATTGGCTTTGTTCCCCTGCTCCTCCCCTTGCCTACCCTTATTGGTTTGTGTACTGCCACCCCACCTTTTCTCCTCCCCCTAACCCTCGTGTGATTGGCCCTCAGTGTTCACTCCACCCCTTGCCTGTGCTGTATAAAACCTTGTGTCACCCTGTTCTTTTGGCTCTCCTTCCCTGACCCTTCAAGAATAAAGACCTTCTGTGAAACATCATAAGGAGAGTYCACCTCCAACTCTTTATTCCCGTCTTAAGGCGTCGGCTGTGCGACTGCCTGCTTAACCACCTGCGCTGGTGGGATTAGCGGGTGGAAGGCACGGCACTGTGCCTTTCCCACCGGCTGTCGCACACCGCACCGAGGCACCGCCGGACAAGCGTGAGGCTTCTAGGAAGGTTGCGGCCACTGACCTCCAGCTGGACAAGGCCACACCGTGACAAATGACACACTGGGGCAGATACCAGGAGTGTGCACATCACCTCAGCTTCATCAGCATCATTGCACCCTTGCCAGCCTGAAGATGGGGCATTCAGGGCTCTTAGAGATACACAACACATGTGTGTGCACATACACACCCATGTGGAAAAGATAAAATCCCACGGAGTGTGTGTTTACATACATAATTCTCATGCTTTAATAGTGAGCAAATTCCACCAGCTTTTTTGAAATGAATTGATGTTATCAAGACTAAAGCAGTTGCTGAGTTGCTGACAAAACCCAAACCCTGGAGATGAAGCTACATCCCTTTTTGGTTAAACACACAAACCTTGTCCTGGTTTACTTTCTGTGAAAAACTGAAATCCTGAAAGGCTTCCACTGGTTCACACTTATGAAATTATGGGCAAATCAGTATTCTGGCACCAGATTCCTGCCATACTCCAAATGATCATGAAAATCTTTCTCATGACAAACCAAGGTTCATTGCTGCCGGAGAAATGATTGTCAAATATTTTTTACTGTTTGATTCTTCTAAGGGTGATCACTGCCAACCTAATATGGAAATGGGAGTATCAGAAATATGCAGATTATATATATTTAAGCTCTAATACAGGATTACACAAGAGCACCTAATATTCCAGTGTTTGCCATTGGCACAACTTTATTGAGATAACTTGGCTTTAGCAACCAAGAACAACACACATACCATGATGCCCAGTTTCATAGGAGGGGAAGAGAATGGACACAAGCAAAGCAAATTTGTGATTTAATGCAAAACRGAATGAACCATTGTCCAGAACAAACACACACAACGAAACACAAAGTCAACATATCCTGTAATTTGGAGACSTCCCCAAATACACTGCAAATCACACCTGACAGGAATGGAGGTGTCTAAGCCGGTTTGTGCAAGGGCTGTTAGACAACTTCTTTGCACCTTTATGGTTAGCAATTAGATGCTGTAAATACCTAATACCCCTACACATACCTCTACACAATTACAAGAATGCTCTTGTCCCAGGGAAGTCATGGACCACACAATACCCTTTGGAAACAGAGGTTTCAATGGAACAGCCCACTGTTCAGGTTTCTAGAAAGGCATGTAAAAAAAAAAAATAAAGCAGAGGAAAGGTTTGTTTTCAGCTTACAATAGATGGATACTATTTGTAAAGTGGCAAAGCAAGAGTTAATCTAATTCCCTAAAGCTCCTTATAAAATGACAGTTCTTAAAAGGGTTGTACCTACACTTATAGCTAACGACGCAAGTTGCAAGGAAGTGGAGAATCAGGCCCACTTGACTCTAATCCTACTGAGTAAAATATATATTTGTACATTAATCAGAGTGTGCACAGAAATACCTATATAACAATACATAAGGAAATGAACGGATTAAAGCACAGAAAACTCCAGATGCTGGAAAAGATTTTGCATCCTTATTTTTAGCAGTCAGCATCAGCAAGATTGTCTTTCAAAGGAAGGAGAGAAACTGACTTCACAAAGACACTTGCATTTCAGGTCAGCGGTACTTAGAGAGTATTTCTGTTCCCAGATGGCTTCCTGAGTATATTTATAAGATGCAAAAAAAAGGACCTGCAAATATTTCCGCACTCACTGCATTTTAATCTGGACAAGGGATTAAAGGGAGGTGCTTCCCATTGCTTGCATAACAGTCACTAAAACATTTCACATGCCCATGCCTGTCTGAACAATTTCCATGCAAAAGGACAGAAGATATTTGGCCCTTGAAACCCTACTACAAGAGCCACAGAAAACTGAAGGATGTACATGCACATCAGTACCAAGGATCAGACACAAGTTATTGCCACTCTCTGTTATTTACTCCTGAAATTCTTTGCACAAGCAACAACAATGTACAATGATCTGATAAACAGTACCGCTTTTTTTTTTCTTTCAAGGTCAGTTCCAAGAAACCCTTGCTAGAATCAGCTAATTAATTTTTGGCCTCTTTAACTACAAGGTATTTGAAGCCACATGTTATGAATCATTTTCAGTTGAGATATTAAAATCAGATTACAACAGAAAAGCCTTGTAAATATTTGCCTTCAAATGAGGCTAAGAATAAATATATATTCAGTAATTCATCCATATTTAGCAGATATTAAAGAGACAAAGCATAGCTTTAAATTCACTTATCATTTTATACAAAGAGGTGAAATATGAAACTTGGCTTGATTAGCTTGTTTCTTCCTATGCTTTGTAATACCTTATTAAAATTTGAACTTTGAAATTGATATTATCAGTCAAATAATGTCAGCAGAAATATTTAATCTGTGGTTAGAGCTTTATTAATAGAACTTTTATTTGAAGTGTTTTATGTCCAAAGAGAAAAAAATAATAAAAAAGAAAGCCTGAAATGGACTTGGAAGGTTGATTTGACTTCACTGATCCCATTTTGCACCTCTACATAATGTGCTGCTAAAGAAAAACCTCTAAGTCTAGCTTCCCACATACACACACTTCAGACTTCCAAGACTATGGAGTTCTCACTGAGGAAACTGTTCCTTTTTGACTGGGAGGTATTCAGGTCTTCATGCGACAGAGGGTTCAACTGGCCTTCCACATCAGGCAGACAAAGACTGTCGTGCTCACTTGGAAAGAGTCATAAAAGACATTTTCTCTTTTCCTCGCTCCTAATAATATTTTAATCATTAAAGAATGTCCATATAGTATAGAAGAGAAACAGGGAAATGATTGCTTCTTGCCTGGTTTTGACAAATAAGTAGTATTAACTTATGAAATAAATTTGTAGACCTCTGATAGACCAAACCCCAAAATTAAATATAATTATTCTGACGAAAATGAGAATGACATTGCAGAGCCTCCAAGGGTGACATTAGAAATAAAAATCACTTCAGAATTTTTCTTATAGAGGAGCCACATTTATGGAAATCCGAGTGACTGTCATTCATAGTATTCCATTTTGTGCTATAGCAATGACATTGGAAATAGATTTCAGTTTCCCTGTAAAGTATCTTTTCATCTCCACTGACACATGCACCAAATACTGCAGAACATACCCTATAAAGAAATATATATGAGAAATAGAATCATGAAGTCTTGCTGTGTGTTCTTGTTTTTCCAGTAAATATTCTAGTTGTCAGCCCTGTCAGTTATGAATTTGCAAGGATGGGATTTACCTTGAAAATAGAGGAGAGGGAGAGGGAGCGGGACAGAGAAGAGAGGAAGAGACAGAGGGGAGAAGGGAAGAGGAAGGAAAGGTGAAGGAGATGATGAAGGAGGGGAGGGGGGAAAGGAGAAGGAGAAGGAGAAG